>SJYR01000923.1:775269-792648 GCA_006410655.1 Kobus ellipsiprymnus
TGGGTGAACTCTGGGAGTTGATGATGGACAGGGAGGCCTGGTGTGCTACAGTTCATGGGGTCACAAAGAGTCGGACATGACTGAGAGACTGAGCTTAACTGAAGAGGTAAATATGATCTCATGTTAAAGTAATTTAGAAATGCTAGGAACACATATAGAAGCTATTGGTTGACAGACTACTTTTAGAATCAAAATGAAGTATGTGTCAAAAATGGAAGGAATTTTAAAAGACGGTTAAAATCACCAGATTTCTACTGAAGTCTCTCTCTCTCTGAGGAAAAAGAATGTTTGTACTGAGCTCTTTCAAACCCCACATTAACAAGTATTTCTACCCCTTTTATCTATTGCCATCTTTCAAAGGGGGATTTCTCCCTGATCATACAGACACCAGGAGCACAGGGCAAAGGTGATGACCTCAATCATATAAAACCAGTAGTGATGGTCTTCATGATCAAAACAAGTCAGGTGGATTAAACTGCCCTCTTCGAAGCAAAAAATGAAAGTGAAAGTCGCTCAGTCGTGTCTGATTCTTCGCCACCCCATGGTCTATACGGTCCGTGAGATTCCCCAGGCCCGAACACTGGAGTGGGGAGCCTTTCTCTTCTCCAGGGGAGCTTCCCCACCCAGGGATCGAAGCCAAGTCTCCCACATTGCAGGCGGATTCTTCACCAGCTGAGCCACCAGGGAAGCCCCAAAAGCCATATATTTATTTCTAAAGACAGTTTTGTGTGTCTACACACGTATGTAAGTACACATAATTCATACACATATATTTAATGTTATTCAAGTAATCCATATGGTGGCATAGTTAGAAACGTACTTGGTGTTATCCCTGCTCTAGACACACACCCCTACAACCCTAGGAATCCCTGGAGGGCTGGGTCTCTGCTATACTAGGGGATAGTCGGTCCCACAGGGGAGCTTATGACCAGGAAGACGGGAGATTAGAAGGCTGGGCCTCGAACCCGCCCCCTGCCCTTCTGGGAGGGCAGCGGAGCTAAGCAACAAGGTGATCACCAACGGCCAGTGATGTAACCAGCCTTGCTTGTGTGATGACGCTTCCATGAAAACTATTCCACGGCAGCAGACCCAGTGGACATATCCGGGTGCTGGGGGCGGGGACAGGGGAGGGGCGGCAGCCCCAGGCTCCCCCCAATGCCTGCCCCAGCTTCTCTTCCATGCGGCTGTTCCCAAGTTACAGCCTTCGTCATAACAGTAGGGTTTTTCTGAGTTCTGGAGCAATTTTAGCAAATTATCAAATCTGACAAGAAAGGGCAGGGCTGTGAATCTCCCGATGTTGCAGTCAAGTTGGACAGAAGCGCGTGGGGCCTGGGCACCCTGTACCTGTGACCAGCATCTGTGTGAGAGTGGGGGCCTTCATGCGTCAGGACGCTGATGTTCATTCCAAGTACCAGACCACCTGACCTGCCTCCTGAGAAACCGGTGTGCAGGTCAGGAAGCAACAGTTAGAACCAGACATGGAACAACAGCCTGGATTGAAAGGGGGAAAGGAGTGCATCAAGGCTGTATATTGTCACCTGCTTATTTAACTTCTATGCAGAGTACATCATGAGAAATGCTGGGCTGGAAGAAGCACAAGCTGGAATCAAGATTGCCGGGAGAAATAGCAATAACCTCAGATATGCAGATGACACTTTCTCAAGGAAGAAATTGAAGAGAAACTAAAAAGCCTCTTGATGAAGGCAGCAGAAAAGAGTGAAAAACCTGGCTTGAAACTCAACATTCAAAAAACTAACATCATGGTATCCAGTCCCATCACTTCATCGCAAATAGCTGGGAAACAATGGAAACAGTGACAGACTATTTTGGGGGCCTCCAAAATCACTGCAGATGGTGACTGCAGTTATGAAATTAAAAGGCACTTGCTCCTTGGGAAAAAAAGCTCTGACCAACCTAGACAGCATATTAAAAAGCAGAGACATTAGTTTGCCAACAAAGGTCTAACAACAAAGGTCATCAAGGCTATGGTTTTTCCAGTGGTCATGTATGGATGTGAAGTTTGGACTATAAAGAAAGCTGAGCACCAAAGAACTGATGCTTTTGAACTGTGGTGTTGGAGAAGACTCTTGAGAGTCCTTTGAACTGCAAGGAGGTCCAACCAGTCCATCCTAAAGGAGATCAGTCCTGGGTCTTCTTTGGAAGGACTGATGTTGAAGCTGAAACTCCAATACTTTGGCCACCTGATGCGAAGAACTGACTCATTGGAAAAGACCCTGATGCTGGGAGGGACTGGGGGCAGAAGGAGAAGGGGACGACAGAGGATGAGATGGTTGAGTGGCATCACCAACTTGATGGAAATGAGTTTGCATGGACTCTGGGAGTTGGTGATGGACGGGAGGCCTGGCGTGCGTCCATGGGGTCGCAAAGAGTCGGACACAACTGAGGGACTGAACAGCAAAAATAGTGTCAGAACTGTTAAACTTTAGGACACCCCGCAGTATCTAGAGAGCTGCAGAACTGGTGGTCCAGTCCAGTTCAGTTCAGTCCAGTCGCTCAGTCACGTCCGACTCTTTGCAACCCCATGAACCGCAGCATGTCAGGCTTCCCTGTCCATCACCATTTCCTGGAGTTTACGCAAACCCATGTCCATTGAGTCGGCGATGCCATCCAGCCATCTCATCCTGTCGTCCCCTTCTCCTCCTGCCCTCAGTCTTTCCCAGCATCAGCTCTTCGCATCAGGTGGCAAAAGTATTGGAGTTTCAGCTTCAACATCAGTAAGGTACAAAGAACCTACAGTTGGTGTTAGAGGTGTTCTAAGTAAATGCACTTCACACTTACCTTCTTCTTCCCATAACAGATAAGAAAATTTTGAAAACAGAAACAAAAATCGTGTGCACCTGTTGACACACTTTTCTCTCCTTAGGCAGGTATTACACTTGCTCTGATATTCAAGTAACTTTACTGATATGAATGCTTGCCTCTCCTGTATGTAAAATACCCCACAATATTTAGTTATGCAAATACATAGGAAAACAGTCATGCATTTGCAAACATCCCAAATGATAGATGTTGGGAGTGGCGACACCAAATAGCTCTCAATCTGTGTTGTCATTCAAAAGACATAATATATATAAAACACCCAGATACATTTTTAAAAAGACATAGTTGCTAAAATGTCAAATAGCTGATTCTTATAAAGAACTTTGTGGGAAATGCCTACAACGACAATTGCTTTTTCTCTGATCATCAAAACATCCCACTCTCCTTCTGTTTAAACAAAATAATATGGGCAATTTTTCCAGTGTTAATTTTTGTCTGCTTACACAAATTCAGGGAATTTCCTCATAAACTACAAACAGAAGCTATAAGGTAAGCAATATAAAATCTTAGAATCCTTTAAAAATCATTGAAAATCTTGACTATGTCAAGACAAATTATATATTGCAAGATACAGGTACATCTGCAATGTTCCACTCTAACAAAGCTCTAAATCGAGTTCTGGGTTTTGTACCTAAAATGAAACCTTGAACTTTTGAGTTCTGAGCTGCTGCACATTAGTTTAAACTGAGAGGTTTATTTTTAATTGCCTCATTTTAACTTCACTTATTGCCATCAGTTTGTATTTTTCCCTGATAAAACCAGGTGGCATGAATCTGTGTACTCTGATACAAATTTTTCCATCCTCATCCTCTTGGAATCAGAATACAAACTTCTGGTTCTTGTCAAGTGAATCTTTGCTACAAACAGGAGAACGCAAATTCACGTGACTCTGTGATTGGGGGAAAGCGCCAGATACTGACTGCTAAGAGTTATGAATATTTATCAGTTGCTGTTATTAAAAACACTCTTTTTCCCCACTGGAGTTTCTGAGTAAACAATTTCAAAATGTTATTCCATCTGTCAATGTTTTCTGAAAACAGCACAAACCTTCTTTTTTATCTTCTGGAGTAATCTTCGCTTTCGTGCCTGTTATGTCTTTGAACGAGGCCAGAAAAAGGACCACATCTCCTTTCTCATTCTTTATGGGAACAATATCCAACAGGCACCAAAATGGAGACCCTGCAACCGTAAAAGAGAAACACATCAGCCACCACCTCCTGCTTCTGCACGAAGATCACATCGTTCATGGTATAGTTCATAAAGTCCTTACCGCTGGCTTCTAGCCCACGACTCTCCCTACGAATCTCAAAAATGTCAGTGCTCAGATTCCATACATCTCTAGCCCATATAGATAGNCCTCCTGCTTCTGCACGAAAATCACATCGTTCATGGTATAGTTCATAAAGTCCTTACCGCTGGCTTCTAGCCCACGACTCTCCCTACGAATCTCAAAAATGTCAGTGCTCAGATTCCATACATCTCTAGCCCATATAGATAGCTCTTCATTTCCATATGAAGGGCTTTCTCTGAAAATAAAGCGGTATTTTCAAGAAAACCGCTGGTCTGTGCTGAGACCTTTCTGCTTATGATATTCAAGCTGTATTTCTTCTTTGAACGCATTGATGTTGAAGCATTGAGACTGTAAAACTTTGCCCCTTCCCAGCTCCAATACCGGTTCCTAAATGAAGATCTTTGTTTGGTATGAGCTTCCTAGAGGTTTATTTAGTCAGTTTAAAAATCAATGCTTGTGCACCAGAATAGCTAAAAGAAAAAAACGATACCAAGTTTTGAGGAGGATATTTTGCCACTTGAACTCTCCTACATTGCTGAGAGGTTGCAAATTAGTACATATATTTTAAAAAATGTTTGGCAGTATCAAGATACATTTTCATAACACAACATTATTCAGCAACGTGAACGAATGATAATATAATAATTGGCAGTAGACTAACATATTGTTGAATAAAAACAGCCAGACACAGAGGAGTAAAATCCATTTAAACTAAGTACAAAAACAAGCAAAGCTAATCTATGCTGTTACAGGTCAAGTTAGCGGCTTCCTTTGGGAGGCTGGGAGCGCACACAGGTCAGGAGGTTCTGGGATGCTGGTCCGTCTTTGGTGACCTTTGTGATGATTACATAGGAGTACTCAGGGCTTGAAACTCATCAGACTCTACACACATGTATTTTTCAGTATATATGTTTTATTTCAAGAAAATATTCTTAAAAGTGATACTTAATACCCCAATAAAGAACAAAGTAATGCCGTTTGCGGCAACGTGGGTGGACCTAGAGATGATCATATCACACCGAGTGAGGTAAGCCAGACAGAGACAAATATCTTTGCTATCGCTTACAGGTGGGATCTGAAAAAAAAAGAGGCACAAGTGAGCTTCTTACTTATGGTTCCCAACGAGGGTAGGAGCCGGAGGGGTAAGCAGGAGGCTGGGCCTGACACATGCACGCTGCTGCTGCTGGGCAGCTTCAGCGTATCAGAGCCTTGCGACCCCACAGGTGGCAGCCCACCAGGCTCCTCTGTCCCTGGGCTTCTCCAGGCAAGAACACTGGAGGGGACTGCCACGCCCTCCTCCAGCGGATCTTCCCCACCCAGGGATCGAACCCGAGTCCCTTCCAGCTCTGCATGGGCAGGCAGGTTCTTTAGCACGAGAGCCACCTGGGAAGCCCCTTCATTAACGTGGGTGCTCTAAATACAAACTGTGTAATGAGGTGACATCAACTAGGCTACCGTCTGCATTCCCACTGTGTATACGACAAGCGAGTCAGGAACAGTGTAAATGACACACACGCCTATTTTCTCCTTCTTTCCTTCCCTCCCTCCACGCTCCCTCCCCCTTTCTGCCTTCAGCTGCCATCCTATTTAACCACACCAACTCGCTTACAGATATGGCTTTGGGTATCTTCATGTTAGAAAGCAAAGCATAAGTCATTTGCTCCTCCTTCCAGAAGAGAACCAATGCGGAAACCTACCAATCAGGTTCAAAGCAACACCCTTCCTGCTTAACTTGCTCACTGATCTTTCCCTTCCCTGCTGTCTTCAGTGTCTCCACCCCGACTCTGACAAAACCTTTAACCCTGCGTGACTGTGATAACTCAGAGCAGTCCCCCGGGGTCTGCTTCTTCCTTTCTTACCCGCAGATACAATGGTCACGTAGTGCCTTTCACTCATCAGCCACCCGGACCTGGTACAATAAATCTCTCTTAGGGTTAAGGAGCGAGGAAGAAAGCCCCTTGGCCTCCAATCCAAAGATGGGAAGGGTTCTTAAAAGCAGGGTTAGAGGGCAGACATCGCGTCAGTCTTAACTCCCTCTGTATATAGCAACAGTAATTACCGTGTGGGCTGGTGAGCACCAAAGCAGATGAGGCTCTGCCAAGATTTAAGTTAATAACACCTTTGATTTCCGCAGATAAATACAATTCATGGGGAGAAAACAAGGTTTATACCCTACATGGTAAACTGTATTTTCGGAATTGCATAAATAATCACATAGGGTTGAAACCTGGTGGAAGGTCCCACGTCTCCGTTTTTGGTACTTGCCTTTACTTCACTGGGAAACAAGGGTGCGAGAGAATCTGAGCTGGTGATATTTATAATTGAAAGAAGGTACATACTTTCCACATACCCCCAAAAGATTATATTTGGCAACGTGTAGACTAACGGTGAGGTTTCCAGTATGAGTTCATGGTTCAGTGACCTAATACAAGGAGGCAGAAACGTAGAGAAGGTTGAGCGGAGAGTTGCCCCCTTCTCCCGAGCAGCTGGGCTGCCACGACGGAGCGCGCGTTGCCATCCCAGTGAGACAGCAGCAGCGAGTGGGACGGGGCTTTGCTGTTGTCCTTCAGGTGCTGAGTCACGTCTGGCTCTTGCCCGTGGACTGCAGCCCTGCAGGCTCCTCCGTCCATGGGGTTCTCCAGGCCAGGACACCGGAGTGGGTTGCCCCTTCCTCCCCAGGGGATCTTCCCCACCCAGAGATGGAACCCAGGCCTCCTGCGTTGGCAGAGAAGGTCTTTACTGCTGAGCCACCTGGGGAGCCGGGCACCCTTTGCATGAGCCTTATATCAAGCAGGATTTTGACTGGGTTTTTAATGATAAATAGGTGTTGACATTGGGGCTACGATAACACAGCGCCCTGTGTGAACAGCGTCAGTACTGGCCGGCGCAACAGTTTGAGGTGCTCCTCGTATTTCACAGCAAACCTGGCGGGTGTCGCTTTCCAGTCTCAGTGCTGGAAACTTGGCGCTGTGATAAAGGGTTGACAGTGTTTAGAAACCCAGCCAGGGAATGTAATACCGGGGAGGGTGTCGCCAAAGGGCGGCAGGTGTGTCAACAAGGCCCTGTTACCGGAGGCTGAAAGGCGGGACCGCAGGGTCTGCAGCAGAAAGAGGGGCAAGGGATGAGTGTCGCAGGTGAGTCTCCTTAGCACGGTAGTTTCTGCCTCGTCCTTGCCCTAACCATCTCTCGCCCACTCTTCAAGTGCCTTCTCTCTACCCTTGGGTTTTCTCCCCAGGCTGCTTAAAGAATCTGTGGAAATACAGGGTCGTGATTAAAAACACCCAATGGCTTTTCACTGCTTGCTTGCTTAAAAAAATCAGCATAGCATCCCAGACACTTTATCAACATGGAGGATCTATTTTCGTGGGATGGGAAAGGAAAGCAAGAATGGGACGGTGGGGTGAGGCGGTGATCTAAGAGAAGATTCCAAAGGAGGAAGAAGTCCCGGGAAGACAAGCCCCACAGCAGCGTCTCCAGGGCTTCCGGGCGCCCTGCTGCTCTAAGTGACGGAAGCAAGGGTTCTTCGGTGGATCGGCAGGTAAAGCCTCCACCTCTAACCTGCAGGAAGCCTTCCTTCAACTTCCCTGCAGGAAACACCTCTTCCGAGGACCATCCGTCTATGTGCAGCCCGTGTGTGTTTCAGATCTGTGCTCCGTTCCCAGGGAATCTGCCTTGAGTGGACAGCTCTCCTCCAAATGCCCCAGGACCCTAAAGCACCGAATTTAAGAACACTGGGGCCCGGACACCTTGTGCAGCAGTGGCAGGCAGGCCGGGGTTGGTGGGACGGGACCCGAGTCAGCTGGAGATCTCGCTGAGCTGGGCGGGGTCTAAGGACACCTTTCATTTCAACATTTAATGAAAAATGAAGATCTCAGGAAACAACGTGTTTTAAATTTTTAAAGCCTGTTTCTTTGGGCTTCCCCTGTGGCTCAGCTGGTAAAGAATCCACGTGCAATGCAGGAGACTTGGGTTTGATCCCTGGGTCGGGAAGATCCCCTGGAGGAGGGCATGGCCACCCACTCCAGTGTTCTTGCCTGGAGAATCCCATGGACGGAGGAGCCTGGCGGGCTACAGTCGATGGGGTTGCAAGAGTCAGACCTGACTGGGCGACTAAGCACAGCCCAGCACTTGCTTCTTTAGAGAAAAAAAAAAAAAAAACCTAGGCGGACACACACGGACGGCTCACAGCGGTGGAGTGTGGGTGATGGTTTCTTCCTTTCCTTCTCTTCTCAGATCCTTGTCTTCAGCTTTGCTAGAATAAGCATAAAGGAATATATAGTGGAATTCTGGCAACTCTAGAGATCTGCAGTAGGAAATAAGGAGTTCAGGACGGGGTTACCGAAGCCATGACCCCTCTACATGTATTATCCATGATTCAGTTCTAACAGATACCCCACTTCAGACTCTGAGAAAAGTTCTGCTTTGAGTTAGGGTAGCTTAAAAAAAGAAAGAGGGAAAGGAAAGTTTAAAAAGAAGAAGGAAAGAGGGGTAGATACCAATCAACTGATCTTGGCTGCATAGAATGTGCCAAGTTTTTCTTTCTTTTTTCTTCATCTTTCCATTTTGTTCCAAGTTTTGTCTCTTCTTAAATAAAAGTACTTCTTTCCTCTCCCAGGAGTATGTATCAGGGTCCTCAAAAATCTCTAACAATTAAACACAAGAGGAGCCTGGGAACTTGAGATCTGAAAAATATCTCCACGATGTGCTTTAGTCAATATTGCCAACAACCTTGCTCAACAAATCATTTAACGGAGATTTGAAGCTATTTATTACTTGCCTTAAGAAAACCTAACTGCTTCTGATAGAGGTTATTCTTACCTACAACCGAGAGAATTTTTCACGTGTGGGTAGCCACAAATTCATCTGGGATTAGGGTTTACAGGGGGAGCCATGATAGCCGATTACAGGCCAGTGAGAAACGGAGCTAAGGGATTCCTGACAATGTGATGTTTAGGGACAGCTCTCATTCATTAACTTCTGTTACGGGCTTCCTCCATAGTTGGGTCGGTAGAGAATCTGCAGGAGACCTGGGTTTGATTCCTGGGTCGGGAAGATCCCTTGGAGAAGGAAATGGCAATCCACTCCAGGATTCTTGCCTGGAGAGTCCCATGGACAGGGGAGCGGGATAGACTGCAGTCCACAGGGTTGCCAGAGCCGGACATGACCTGGTGAATAAACCACCACCGTGTGCCGGACACTGAGCCACAAGCTATCTGTGCGTTCTGGGTAAACTTCTCATCTATCTCCCTGACCGACATTTTCACAGACTGACCCACAGTTTACAGCTGGGGAACCTGCCATGTGTGGCGTTTTCTCCAGGGTCCCACAGCTAAATAGTGTCAAACAGCAGGCTTTAAACCCAGGCCTGAGTTCGATTTCTAATGTGGCTTTAATCTTCCGGGAATGATCGCCATCTATGAACAGTGCTGTAAGAGTTGAGTTTAATCTTTCTTTCTACCTGTGCACTAGAACATAATGATACATATTCTTTTTAAAATGTCATATTAGAAGAGACAAAAGTGAAATAAAACCTTTGGATAATCAACAAATTTCCCTCTCAACCCCAAAATAACAGGAGAAACTCCATTTGCAGTAAAATTCAGCTACTTTAGTTCTAGACTGGAATACATCCATCACTTAGGTACACATGGCCCTAATTTTTAAATTTTCTTCGATAACCGAATAGACAATGAGATCTGAAAACCACCTCTGGTACTGTTTTTAGTCCCCTCACTGAGACAATGAGGATGCAGTTATGAAAACTTTGTTATTCCAGGCTTTAGGTGCAGTTCCCTAAGCTGTTAACATACACGGCATCATGTCCTGACCTCATTCACAAAACCTGTGCTTGACCCCTCCCTCTCCCCAGGGTGTTTCTGCCTCTTCCCTAGAAATGGTGATCGTTGTGCCACCGTAGTTGTGGGCAGGACACATACAACGTGCCCTGCGTGCTTCTCTTCTCTGCAGATGAAGACAGAACTGAGCCCACCCAACACTGGGCCTGGGCGTTTCTCCAGGGGGTCCCTCGGGGAAAGAAGGCCAGCCATGCCTGACCATTGTCAGCGAGCAGACAGACGTCTCATCCGACAGGCTTGGCCCCACGACTGCTCCTCAGAAGCCACTTCTTTCTGAGAACAAGATGCTGAGACAAACTCACTCCCTTGATACTTGACTTTAAGGAAAGCAATTTAAGATTTCTTTAGACTTGCAGTTGTTCGGTATAAAAGAACTTGGATTAAATGAGAATCGGAGGATCAAGCTAACCCTCTCTAATTGCACAAGGCTTTAGAGGGATAAATCTATGGTCTTTGCAGGGTGAGGGGAATAATTGTTGGTACCAACAAGCATAATGCCAACCTACATCAGCGTGGTTAAGGGGGTCTGGGACTCTGGAACTACTTAGTCTAGGACCCAAAAGGAAATATTTGGAGATTGCATTGCAAGCAATTGGACATAAAGTTATTCATTCATTCAGCATATTTTTACTGAGTGCCTGCAACGGCCAGGAACTATTTTGAGTGTTGGGAAACATCAGTAAACCAAACAGAACAGATATCTGCCCTGTGTCTGGAGAGAACTTATACTCTACTTCCGAGAGAAAAAGAACAAACTACAAACAACCATGTGGTTTATTAGGGGGCTTTAAATGCTACAACAAAAAGAAAAATAGAACAGGGTAAAGGGATATAGAATGTAGGGAAAGGTGGAATAAGGCTCTGGCCTGCGGTTCTTAAGTGCTGCTTAATGAATGTTCTGAATATTAATAAATAAACTGTGGGCGCTTGCTGGTCCTCTTTGCAGCAAATGATGGGAAGACCACAGTGCAGATCTCAGGTCAAGCAAAAGCGAGAGAGAAGGGAGAAAACCTGGGTGAGAGTGTCTTAGATCTCAGTGCAGTTCCACGGAAAGTTCCCGAGGCCATCACGAAGTCATCTAGCCAAGCCAACCATCAGAGCAGCACCGCCTCTCCTCGGAACGGACCTGTCTCAGCAGCCCTGCCTCGCTCAGTCACTGGCTGGTAGCAGCCCTGGCAAAGTCTGGTGAGATGTGCTTCAGAGGATGGCAGCTGGGGTTAACGGCCACACTCCCGTGTAATCAGAGACATGAGACGCCCTTTCTCATGGTCGCTTCTGTTAGCACGGCAGACATCTCACATGTTCAGCAGAACAGCATCCCTGCCCGGCCACCGCACCTCCGTCTTCCATGGGAGATGAAGACTTCTCGCCATGTGCCGCCTTGATAAACTGCCCCACCCAGTGCGTGGGGCAGCCTTCACTGGAAGGATGGAGCATCCTTCCTGCTGGACCAGTCATTCTTTCTCCTCTGGTAACCGCAATCTTGAACAGTGGGACCCAAGATCAAAAATGAAGGAAGCAGATTTATTTAACAGTGAAGACCAGAAAAATCTTGCCTGTTATTCCTGCTTCCGAGACCTCATGGAACACCACTGCTTCTTGTTTTTTCAAAGACTGGCTGCTCATTCCTTTGTTTGGTTCCATATGTTGCACCATATGCTTTCAATAAATTTTTTTGCCTCCAATAACCAGAATCAATTTATATTTGCATACTGGATATATATCTACTTCTCATGGTTAAGAGCTCTGAAGAGGTCAATACCTATAAAAGTATTTTGTGCTTTTTGTCTATTAAGTAAGGAGTTTACCTGAATATATAATGCTTTGATTCTTTAATCATTAAAAAAAAAGTCAGGCACAACTATGGCTCCGTGTGTGAGTGTCTGACTCTTTGCGACCCCATGGACTGTAGTCCGCCAGGCTCCTCCATCCATGAAATTCTTCAGGCAAGAATGTTGGAGTGGGTAATCATTCCCTTCTCTAGGGGATCTTTCCGACCCAGGGATCGAACCCAGGTCTCTTGCTTTGCAGGCAAATTCTTTATTGTCTGAGCTACCAAGGAAACCAATAGTGTTAATTAACAGTTCAGTGTTAATGTTTGTTAGGGGGGGTTCAGGGCGGGTATTTGTTATAAACATCTCTGTATTTTGTGTATATATGAAACATTTCATGATTTTTTTCATTAAGGAAACAGGAGAATTATTCAGCACCTCCTCGAACATCAAATCTAGAATTAAGCTGGAACAAAATCTTTCCAGATTGCTGGATTTAGAAAAGACCTTTAGAGATGATACAAGGAACACTTTATGGTAAAGATGAAGACCCTGAGTTCAGGGTGGGTGAGTAAACAGTGCAAAACGGCTAACGTTACTGTTGAAAGAGGTGGAATTAGACCTCAAGTCATATGATTCTCTATTTCCTTGGCTTTGTGCTGAAAAAACAGGGCATTTCTCCAAGCATTAAGAAAACAAAAAAAGGAATAGTTCTCATATGAGAAAATAATGCGGCTTTTATGATTTTTAAAAAGGAAACATTGTACTTATATACGTTATTGATTAAAAAAAGGCCAGGACACGTAACAAGCTCCACATTAATTAAGTCCTTTTTAAGCAATTAGGCACAGAGTTAGAACCTGTGTTTAAAAGCCCGGGCAAGTAAGGCAAAGGGGATGGAAAATAAGTCCTACGGGAGAAAGCTAAAAGTTTGAGATGAGAATTTGGAAACACGGAAACGGGAACTGAAAAGAGCTCGTTAAGGATTCTCGACAATTTTCCGAAGCATAAACGTACGACGGCAGTTTTAGGGGCCAGTTTACCGCTCTCCGGGAGCATGGCGACCACCGACACTGAGCACCCCTTCCACGGTCTGAACTCGACTCGGCGAAGACTCGGAGACGGCGCCAGATTGCGCGAGTCACAGCTCGGCGGGCACGGACGGGGAGCAGCCAGGCGCGCCCCCAGCGCCCCGCTTCTCTCCTGCACGCGCCGGCGTCCCGCCGGGACGGGCGCCTGGGGAGGCTCGCCGGGCCCTCCGCGCCGAGCGGAGCTGCTCGCACCCGCAGGCCTGCCCCACCCGCAGGCTGCTCGCACCTGCAGGCTGCTCGCACCTGCAGGCTGCTCGCACCTGCAGGCCTGCCCCACCTGCAGGCTGCTCGCACCTGCAGGCTGCTCGCACCCGCAGGCCTGCCCCACCCGCAGGCTGCTCGCACCTGCAGGCCTGCCCCACCTGCAGGCTGCTCGCACCTGCAGGCTGCTCGCACCTGCAGGCCTGCCCCACCCGCAGGCCTGCCCCACCCGCAGGCCTGCCCGAGACCGACAGCATCTCGGCAGAAACAAGTCTGTGCGTCGCGNGGAAGGCAGTTACCCTCCAGCTAAAACAAACGTCAAAGAAATAAAACAGACCCAAGCTGATGGCATTGTACAGTACCAGCTATTTCCCAGAGCTTCTACACATGAAGGGTTGGGGTAACGAGGATATTTGTTTCTATTAATGTATTACTGTGGCTTTTACTGCTGCTAAGTCGCTTCAGTCGTGTCCGACTCTGTGCGACCGCATAGAAGGCAGCCCACCAGGCTCCCCCGTCCCTGGGACTCTCCAGGCAAGAACACTGGAGTGGGTCGCCGTTTCCTTCTCCAATGCATGCAAGTGAAAAGTGAAAGTGAAGTCGCTGAGTCGTTAGGGACCCCATGGACTGCAACCTACCAGGCTCCTCCACCCATGGGATTATCCAGGCAAGAGTACTGGAGTGGGTTGCCATTGCCTTCTCCAATATAATATGTATATATTATATATATACATAAATGTAGATGTATCATCTCTTAAAAAATGCACTTACGAAATTTTTCAAAAAGTACATTTTGAGCCTGTAGCTGTAATTCAAACAGGACAATTTGGAATTCTCTTAAACATAAGAGTTTCAGTTTGGTAGTCAACCTGACGGCTATGGCACGTTCATCTTCAGAGGTTGGCAAACCAAATGGGAAGTATTTTGACGTTGCCATTCTCTTTCTCAGCTACTCAAGCCTGCAGCTGTCGTGCTCAAGCAGTAATAAATAGCACATAAAAAGTGCACGTGACTGCTTTCCTTTGTAAAACAGGCATCCCACCAGATATGGCCGGCAGTCCCTACTTGGCCAGCTCCCTGTGAGGAAGCCTACAGGTTACTGTACAGTAGTGGCTAGCTCTTGAGTCTTTGGAAGTCTCACCTGCCACAGTATTTGAGAAGCACTATTTGTTAGTGCAAGAATCAGGTAGCGTCTTTGTTCAAGTGGAACTGAGATTATGAATGTCATACTGGTATGTGCTGAAAGATTATTCAGACAACCCTCCTCCAGAATAGAGGGTAACTATATCCTTTCTCTTTCGATAATGAGAATAGACTTAATGATATTTCACCTGAAAAATAGGCTTAACTGTCAACCACCCAGAGAGATCCCTGACAAGGCTTTTCTTCCAGTTCCGTCAGTAGAAGCTACTTTGGGGCTGTCTAGGTGGCATCCCAGAGCAAAATCCATTCAAATCAGAAGGCTGAAGGGGTGAAATGAGATTGTGGTCAGAGAGTCTTTAGAATCAGGACAAAGCAGCTGAAACATGCGAGAAAGAAGCTAAAATGTGCAAGAAATTTCTACTCTGGCAATCTCTCTTATTCAGGAGAACAGGTAGCTTTCCAAACTATTAAAATATATTGAAACCATTAAATTATATTCTACACAATAAAACAACCTTAAGCAGAGGGGATTTTTTTTAACTTCAGAACACATACTGAGGTTAACATTTCCCCGTTCAACAGTATCTTTTCTTAGAATTGTTAGCAAGATTTCTGTCGCTGTTTGATTCTACTATATTCCTAAAACAGAGTGTTTTTTTTTTAAAATAGTGGAACATAACATTTCAAAAGATTATTTAGTAGACTTGAAATGGAAGAATTCTGGGGAAGTCAAGACTTCAAGAAAAATAGTTCTCCTTATCATAGAGGAAATCAGCCTTCTGGTTATAGCTTGTTTCATTGTCCATCAGTACAGATGTTCCAAGCCATAAGATCCTTTTTTTCACTTGATGTCAGTTATAATATGATGTCTTTTGGATCCTCTCACTGGTACTCTGTAGATTAGTAAATATTAAAAAGCAAAGACAGAAAGACCCCAACTCATGTAGTCTCATCTCAAATACGCACCCAATAAAGCACAGAAAACAGGTAAGGTGGCTTCTGCTGCAAATACCCGTTTTAGAGACACTCCTGACACTGACTTCTCTCTTATCCCTCAAATCAAGGCATCACTCAGCATTGTCATTTCCAGGAGCTAAACTTGTGAAATCGCTTCTAAATCCATTCTCTCCCGTCTTAATTGGGCACATCCTGTACTTACGCAGGGTTCCTCAAACTTTAATCCCCTTGGGGGGGTGGCTCCTAAAAACACAGACTCTCGGACACACCTCCAGATCTGACTCGGTTTCTCACAGCTCCCAGTGACGCTGATGCGACTGGACTTCAGGCCACAGTCTGCGCACCCACTGGTCCACGGGATCGTCACCACGCGTGAGCACCACCTGCCTCACGTGGCAGCAAAAGTGATCTCTGAAAAACGCGATCTTCATCCTGCACCTCCTGCTCAGAACACTTGGAGCCTGGCGGCCATCGCTAGCTGTCATGGCCTCAGCATGACAGTGACCTGACTCCTGGCTCCTTCCCCGCCCCCACGGGAACGTGGCTCTCCAAGGACCCTGGTGTTCTCTCCTTTTCTCACACGAGACGCCCTCTCCCAGGACCTTTGCACACACAACTCTCTTTGCCTGGGGTGCTTTCATTCTTTCCTCCATGGAGTAAATTCCCACATCCTTCAAAATTCAATTCAAATATCACTTCCGTGATGAAACCCTTCCTGTACACTGTGTCTGGTCCAATCCCCCGTTATTCCCTTCCACAGCAGACTGACATTTTTCTGCAAACTACTTAACAGGTCGTGTGATTATCTGATCTGCCTTTCTTTCTCAAAAGGGTATAAGGTACAGAAGATCAAGAACTGTATCTTTTTTCTCTTGCACTCTCCCACATGCAAAGCAGAGTGCCCAGCCTAAACTTGGGAGGCACTCTAAACTCTGTATTAAAAGAACAGAGTTCCTCATTAGAAGATGAAGTCTAATTTTCAATAATAAAGCTGGTTGCAAGACTGATCACTAATATTCAGTAAGCATTCATGTGCCTGGCACTGTGCTCTGCATGGACAAGCAATATTTCACTTAAGCCCATTAAGGATATGTTCTCACTATTGTGGCCATATTCCAGATGAGAAAACTGAGGCTCAGGAAGTTGAAGAATCATCGCTATATTTTCTTCCACTTATTTCCTTTATCTGACCCTCTTAAGAGCTTTAAGATATAAGTATTATCTCTGTTCACCTCTTACAGATAAGATGTTGAAGGTGAAACACCTTGGCCAAGGTCATGTACAGAATGTCAATGACTCAGCCAGGACTCAAGTCTTCACACAAGATGCTCATAATTTTTCCAGTCAAGCATGTTGGAAATGGCAAAAAGTGCTCTCTATAATAAGACGATTTTTACTCCATTTCTGATTCAAATATGCATATGAAAATGTGAATTCATTTGAACATCCTGCCAAGCTGCTACAGACTGACAATTGGATTGTTTCTTAGAAAGCATTTTCAGCTTTGAGAGGTATCGCCACACCAAGGCTTCTAGAGAGAGCAAAACACTTCTTCCTTTCACATTCAGAGGGGCCCCATTGTCTCCTGCACCGAGCACCATGATGCCTCCGCTGTTTGCAGGCTGCCAACTTTCTCTCCATTCTCCGTGGCCGCCTCTCCAGCTGCCACCCCTTTGCCTGTACTTTATTAAAACAAAAACAAAAAACAAAACAACTGGCGTACAGTTGATTCACGAGGCGTAACGGTCAGTTTAGAATGGCTGCACTTTGTAATGATTAGCTTCTGCTGTACGGCAAAGGGAACCAGTTTTGTTACCTATATATCCACTCGCTTTTAGATTCTTTTCCATATAGGTTATCACAGAATATTGACTAGAGTTCTTTATGCTCAACAGTAGGTCCTTATTAGTTACCTATTTTATATATAGTCATGTGAATGTGTCAATCCCAATCTCCCAGTTTATCCCCCCCGCCTTCAGTTCAGTTCAGTCGCTCAGTCGGCTCCGACTCTTTGCGACCCCATGAATCGCAGCACGCCAGGCCTCCCTGTCCATCACCATCACTTAGACTCATGTCCATCGAGTCGGTGATGCCATCCAGCCATCTCATCCTCTGTCGTCCCCTTCTCCTCCTGCCCCCAATCCCTCCCAGCATCAGAGTCTTTTCCAATGAGTCAACTCTTCACATGAGGTGGCCAAAGTACTGGAGCTTCAGCTTTAGCATCATTC
>SJYR01000923.1:796078-811540 GCA_006410655.1 Kobus ellipsiprymnus
TTGGAGACAGAGACAGCAGACCGGAGAGCGCTCACCAGGAGCTTCATCTGGACCTGCACTTTGCCTGAGAGCCACGCGGAGCCCCCGCGCCTCTGTCACAGGAAGGCTGCGTGACCGAGTTCGCCCCGTAGGAAGGTATCTTTGGAAGTGATGAGAAGAAACGATTTGAGGGGGGTCCCCTGGAGACTAGGTGGTCGGTACTGATGAAAGGGAATTCCTGCAGCCTGGGCCCGGAACCAGGACAGTCTGGACAGAGCCAGCAGCAAGAGCAGTGCTTTCCTGAGCAGGGCAGAGGGTCTCGGTGGGGGCGCTGGGGGTCCGAGCTTCTGGTGACAACTGCTGTGTAAATTTGATGGGGGCACTGGCACACAGAGCACAGCTCTCTTTTCATCCACTTGTAGCCAGTCAATGTTTTATAACTATTCATCCTGGAAACAGGCTCCTATCATGTCTAGTGTGGTGCACATTTTGATGTTAGTTTTGTAATTCATACACAACTCAGAAGAGATGAAGCCTCTAAGTTGAGACATCCTAGAGTCCTTCAAGGGTCTCCTTTCAGCTGGTGCGATGCCCATGGCTTTTTGGTGGGGTATGGGGAACCAGGAGACCAGCTCACAGGGCAGGGCTCAGAGTTTCTCCAGGGCCAGGTTTTGGATTCAGGCACCGAACTGGGAGATTCTGAGGGCCTGGCATTCTGGGAGATGGGTTCTACTTGGGGGAACATGGCAGAGGGGAAAGGGATATTTACTGAATGGCTATAATCTTCAAAACTTGCCTCACATGTCTGCAACTGGTGTAGTTCAAAGGCCCTACACCCACAAGACCCTAGAGCTTTGGTTTCGAGACTTAGTGCTGCCATTTTGAGATCTTTGAATTTTTCTTTTTTTAGCAAATGGGCTCTGCATTTTCACTTTGCAACAGCAAATTCCGTGTAGCCTGTCCTGACAGTGCCTGCTGAAGAGCAGTTGTCTCAGCTGGTCCTTTACTGGTCGTCTCTGAGGCCGGCACTGCTAGGTCGATTTCAGAGGAAACCAGGATGATGCTCAGTCAAGCAAGGTCACTGAGCTAGAATACCCAGCGATGGAAAGAGGGAAGATCCCACCCCAAGTGTTTCCAGCTTAACTGCTGATCTCTTTACACTAGCTATTCAGGGCAAGTCCTTCACCCGGGCACAGGAGACACAGCGGAAAGGACGAACCATGGCTTCCTGCAAGTCCAGCACCATTTCTTCCCACCACAGAAGGAGAAAGGGCCTTTCAAATAGCAAGCTTCTCTTCTTTCAAAGGCAACATGTTTACCTCCAAAGAGTTTCAAACATTCTGTGTAGTTATATTTCATTTCTGGCTCCTAAAGACGGGAATGATGAACAGCCACAGGTAAAAAAATGAGTAATGATTTTTTAAAAAAATATTTTTCTCTTTTAAAAAAAAACTGAGCTATAGTCAATTTACAATGTTGGGTTAGTTTCATGTATACAGCAAAGCGATTCAGTTATATATATATTAGGCATGCTGTTGTCCAGTCACACACACACACACACACACACACACACACACACTATTTCAGATTCTCCTCCATTATACATTATGACAACATGTGGGGGTAGCTCCCAGCGCTATAAACTAGGACCTTGTTGCTCATCTGTTTTATATATGAGTGAGCATTAGTCCCTCAGTATGTCTGACTCTTCTGTGACATCACGGACTGTATTCTGCCAGGCTCCTCCCTCCATGGGAGTCTCCAGGCAAGAATACTGGCATGGGTTGCCATTTCTTTCTCCAGGGAATCTTCCTGACCCAGGGATGAAACCTCGGTCTCCTGCATTGCAGGCAGGCTCTTTACCAACTGACGCACCCCAGGAGTCCCTGTTTTATATAGAGTAAGTCACTTCAGTTGCTCATTTCTGTCTGACTCTTTGCAACACCATGGACTGCAGCACGCCAGGCCTCCTTGTCCATCATCAACTCCCAGAGTTTACTCAAACCCATGTCCATTGAGACAGTGATGCCATCCAACCATCTCATTCTCTGTTCTCCCCTTCTTCTCCTGCCTTCAATCTTTCCCAGCATCAGGGTCTTTTCCAGTGAGTCAGTTCTTCACATCAGGTGGCCAAAGGATTGGAATTTCAGTTTCAGCATCAATCCTTCTAGTGAATATTCAAGACTGATTTATTTTAGGATGAACTGGTTTGATCTCCTTGCTGTCTAAGGGACTCTCAAGAGTCTTCTCCAACACCACAGTTCAAAAGCATCAATTCTTTGGTGCTCAGCTTTCTTCACAGTCCAACTCTCACATCCATACATGACCACTGGAAAAACCACAGCTTTGACTAGACGGACTTTTCTTGGCAAAGCAATGTCTCTGCTTTTTATACGCTGACTAGGTTCATAGCTTTTCTTCCAAGGAGTGAGCATCTTTTAATTTCATGGCTGCAGTCACCATCTGCAGTGATTTTGGAGCCCAAGAAAATAAAGTCTGTCACTGTTTCCATTGTTTCCCCATCTATCTGCCATGAAGTGGTGTGTTATATATAAATATGTAATACATAAATACATATGTATTGTTGGATCATCAAAAAAGCAATAGAGTTCCAGAAAAACATCTACTTCTACTTTATTGACTATGCCAAAGCCTTTGACTGTGTGGATCACAATAAATAGTGGAAAATATTTAAAGAGATGGGAATACCAGACCACCTGACCTGCCTCTTGAGGAATCTGTATGCAGCTCAAGAAGCAATGGTTAGAACTGGACATGGAACAACAGACTGGTTTCAAATAGGGAAAAAAGCACATCAAGGCTGTGTATTGCCACCCTGCTTATTTAACTTCTATGCAGAGTTCATCATGAGAAACGCCGGGCTAGATGAAGCACAAGCTGGAATCAAGATTGCTGGGAGAAATATCAGTAACCTCAGATATGCAGATGATACCACCCTTATGGCAGAAAGTGAAGAAGAACTAAAGAGCCTCTTGAAGAAAGTGAAAGAGGAGAGTGGAAAAGTTGGCTTAAAGCTCAACATTCAGAAAATGAAGATCATGGCCTCTGATCCCATCACTTCATGGGAAATAGATGGGGAAACAGTGGAAACAGTATCAGACTTTATTTTTCTGAGCTCCAAAATCACTGCAGGTGGTGACTGCAGCCATGAAATAAAAAAACACTTAATCCTTGAAAGGAAAGTTATGACCAACCTAGATAGCATATTCAAAAGCAGAGACATTACTTTGCCAACTCCTTCCAGTCAAGGCTATGGTTTGTCCTGTGGTCATGTATGGATGTGAGAGTTGGACTGTGAAGAAGGCTGAGCGCTAAAGAATTGATGCTTTTGAAGTGTGGTGTTGGAGAAGACACTTGAGAGTCCCTTGGACTGCAAGGAGATCCAATCAGTCCATCCTAAAGGAGATTAGTCCTGAGCGTTCTTTGGAAGCACTGATGTTGAAGCTGAAACTCCAATACTTTGGCCACCTGATGCAAATAACTGACTCATTGGAAAAGACCCTGATGCTGGGAAAGATTGAAAGCCAGAGGACAAGGGGATGACAGAGGACGAGATGGTTGCATGGCATCACTGACTCAATGGACATGGGTCTGAGTATACTCTGGGAGTTGGTGATGGACAGGGAGGCCTGGCATGCTGCAGTCCATGGTGTTGCAAAGAGTCGGACATGCCTGAGAGACTGACCTGAACTGAACTGAAATAAATGACTACATATATAAATATATACATATATTTGTATGTAGTAGTGTATATAATTTAATTCCAAACTCTAATTTATCCCCACCCCACTTAGTGGATCCCTGCCTTCCCAGTCTGCCATTATCCCCCAGGACACCTACAGTAGCTGGCAAGTCTAGCCCTCCCTGCTCAGAGGTCAGGGCAGGGGATGGAGGGCCAGAGTGTCCTGGATGGGCAGCTGGGGTGGACATGCTTGGACATACATTCTGACTGATCCCCTCAACTTCTCTGTGAGTCGGGTTTTTGAACCGTGAAGTGGGGGTATTACTAGGATCTGCTTCCAAGGGTGGATGCGAGGAAGAACAGGAGACGCATCACAGGCAAAGGGCAGAGCTCAGAGCTCGGCCGGCGGTGGGCACTCAGCCCGTGGGGGCTGTTCCTGTTTTATGCCGGTGTCTGTGTTAAGTTGGGAGGCTGACCTCCAGGAAGCGAAGGTCCCCAGGAATCTAGCTAGCTAGGCGGCATGGTGACAGCTCAGTCGTGGCAGGACAGCCCCAGCTAAGCCCTTCCTAATGGACGCAGAGACCTGAGCCACGTCCGCCTTGCTTTGCTCTGATCATCCTGGCTGAAGAGCTGGAGTGAGCACAGGCCCCCTCAATAAACGTCTGACGTAAAACTGCTCGTTCATTAAACAATGCAGGCTTAGCCGTGGGTGTAGAAAAGAACAGCCTTTCTCAGCTTGTTCAGATGTATGAATAGCAGACCAGGAAGGTTACCTCCATTTACAAGGACAAAGCGTGAAGCCAGGCAAATGGAAGGATAAACTGCAGGGCAGATCCTTCCGTCAAGCGGTGCGTGCTGCCCTCGGCCAGGTTCTTTCGGGCCCTTCCCTTTGGCGAGTGTCTCTTTGAAGCCATTAATTGCATTTGCATTTATGAGCGTCACCTCTTGGGTGTGAAAGACATGGGAGGAAAACACAGAATATTAATCTTCTATGAGAGTGAACGGACTTACTGGAGAATCATCAGAACATCATAAAAGCGTCATAAAATGCTTCCTATTTCAGAGCAGGCCAAGTCTCAAGTGAGGTCTCGAATCAGGCTGGAGAAACTGGCTGATCGTAGCAAAAATAACTGGACCCATGGTTCTCTTAGGACCTCCCTGGTGGCCCAGAGGGTAAAGTGTCTGTCTACAATGCGGGAGATCCGGGTTCAATCCCTGGGTTGGGGAGATCCCCTGGAGAAGGAAATGGCAATCCACTCCAGTACTATTGCCTGGAAAATCCCATGGACAGAGGAGCCTGGTAGGCTACAGTCCATGGGGTCGCAGAGTCGGACACAACTGAGCGACCTCACTTTTCATGGTTCTCTGCTAACTTAGTTGTAGGGAGCACGGTCCCTACTTGGCGGCCCTTCATATAATATGAAAACTGCAAATTTTCCAAGCATCAAAATTAAATGTCTTGCATTTCTCCAAAGACATATAGATGTCTAATAAACACTTGAAAAGATGCTCAACATCACTCATTATCAGAGAAATGAAAATCAAAACCACAATGAGATACCACCTCACACCGGTCAGAATGGCAAGCATCAAAAAGTCTACAAGCAATAAATGCTGGGGAGGGTGTGGAGAAAAGGGAACCTCTTACACTGCGGGTGGGAACGCAAACCGGTACAGCCACTGTGGAGAACCGTGTGGAGGTTCCTTAAAAAGATGCTCAACATCACTCATTATCAGAGAAATGAAAATCAAAACCACAATGAGGTACCACCTCACACCGGTCAGAATGGCCAGCATCAAAAAGTCTACAAGCAATAAATGCTGGGGAGGGTGTGGAAAAAAGGGAACCTCTTACACTGCGGGTGGGAACGCAAACCGGTACAGCCACTGTGGAGAACCGTGTGGAGGTTCCTTAAAAAACTGGAAACAGAAGTGCCATACGACCCAGAAATCCCACTACTGGGCACACACAATGAGGAAACCAGAACTGAAAGAGACATGTGTACCCCAGTGTTCATCGCAGCACTGTTTACAATAGCCAGGACATGGAAGCAACCTAGATGTCCGTCAGCAGACGAATGGATAAGGAAGCTGTGGTACATATACACAATGGAGTATTACTCAGCCATTAAAAAGAATACATTTGAGTCAGTTCTAATGAGGTGGACAAAACTGGAGCCTATTATACAGAGTGAAGCAAGCCAGAAAGAAAAACACCAATACAGTATATTAACACATGTATATGGAATTTAGAAAGATAGTAACAACAATCCTATGTGCAAGGCAGCAAAAGAGACACAGATGTGAAGAAGAGACTTTTGGACTCTGTGCAAGAAGGGGAGGGTAGAATGATTTGAGAGAATAGTGTTGAAACATATACATATTGGCATATATAAAATAGATGATCAGTTCAAGTTTGATGCATGAAGCAGGGCACCCAAAGCGGGTGCTCTGGGACAACCCAGAGGGATGGGGTGGGGAGGGCGGTGGGAGGGTGTTCAGGATGGGGGGAACACATGTGCACCTGTGGGTGATTCATGTTAATGTATGGCAAAACCACTGCAATACTGTAAAGTAATTATCCTCTAATTAAAGTAAATAAATTAATTTTATAAATAAAAAATAAATAGAAATGAAATTAAATGTCTTCTTGCTATACACACACACACACACACACACACACACACACACCAAAAAGCATTTCTACAAATCCAGAAGTGGCGTTTTAAAAATGTGGCTGCAGTGAACATTGGGATTCATGTATCTCTTCAAATTATGTTTTTCTCTGGATATGTGCCCAGGAGTGGGATTGCTGTATCATATGGTAGGTGTAATTTTAGTTTTTTTTTTAAGAAACCTCCATACTGTTCTGATATAATATCACAAATCAGCTATATTCCAGTAAAATTTTTAAAATAGTAAAAATCTTTGGGGCAGACTTCCTATGAAGAGTTGGGGTCCAGGTGACCCCGCATGAATCTGGGTGTCCCTGGGTCTGCTCCACCCAGAGTACCGGTTTGGGATGGAAGGTCATGTGCCAGGGTGATTTCCTAGAACAGACCATGAAAGGCCCAGCTTCTGCGTGCTTCCTGGGGCCCTAGACCACCCAGAGGCCGCCGGGTCAAGGAAGCTACGGGCAGGCACTTCCAGCCTCTCCCACACGTTCAAGACGCCATCCAAGATCGTGCAGAGCAGTGCCCCTCCCGTCTGAACACTACCAGCCAGCCTCGGCTAAGCCCCCGTGGGAGAGGAGGTGCTCAGCCAAGCCCGGCTTGGACTCCTGGCCTACAGTACTGCAAGATACCCTCACTGCCATGCTCAGCCCCTGGGTTCCAAGGCAGCTGTTGCGCACCTGCAGACGGGAACACTGAGGGAACTTCTGGACTCCGCCAGCCTGCGAGTACGGGTGTGGTTGGATCCACTCTCTCTTTCTTTCCCCCCTCGTTGGTGATTCTGTCTAAAACTTTGTCAACTTAAGTTTATTCTTTCAAGGAATCAGCTCTTATTTATTTTCATTCACCTTTCCATTTGTCTTTTTAGTCCCTATTTGAGTTATTTCCACTCCATTATTTCCTTTCTTCTGCTGATTTTGGGCTTTACTTCTCTTTCTAGCTCCTTTAGGTGTATTAAGTGTGTCTGAGATTTCTCCTGTTTCCTGAGGTAGGTCTTTCCCATGGATTTCGGCACACCACATTTCAGTTTTCATTTCCCCTCGGCATTTTGCTTTCTCCTGCAGTTTCTTCTGCGTCTCAGTAGCTGTTCATTCAGTAACATGATGCTCAATCTCCACAGATTTATATTTTCTCCAGTTTTTTTCTTGTAACAGATTTCTCACTACATACCGCTATAGTTAGAAGAGATGATCTTTGTAATTTCAGTCTCCTTGAGTTTACTGAGACTTCGTGACACTGACCTGTGATCTGTCCTGAGAGTGTTCCGTGTGCGCTTGAGAAGAACTGTGTGAGCTCCGCTGCCTCTGGGTGGAACGCTCTGCGTGTATGTGTCCCTGCATCTGGTCTAAGGTGTGGCTTAAGGCTATGCTTCCTCATTGGTTTTCTTCTGAGTGGTCTACAAACTGATGCCAGTAGGGCTCTGCTTCATTGGCTACGCCAAAGCCTTTGACTGTGTGGATCACAATGAACTGTGGAAAATTCTGAAAGAGATGGGAATACCAGACCACCCAACCTGCCTCTTGAGAAACGTGTATGCAGGTCAGGAAGCAACAGTTGGAACGGGACATGGAACAACAGACTGCTTCCAAATAGGAAAAGGAGTCCGTCAAGGCTGTATATTGTCACCCTGCTTATTTAACTTCTATGCAGAATTTGGTTTGAGTGTGCAGACATCTGGTACAAATTGCTCCAGCTAATATGGAAATTGCTTACTCTAAGGTACTACACTCCACCCCTTGGGGAAAAAAACTTTTTTTGACTGGTCAATCTATAGCTGTGATCCAATGACAAGAAAAAGCAGCCTGGGGTTTATCAAACTAAGACCCCCTACTTCCCCAGAGGGACAATTCCTAATGGGACCAATCTGCCCTTGTTATCAGGGCCAATTTGAATATTATCTGGTCCAAATTCTGGCTATAAAACTATGACCACAGAAAAATACGATTTTTTATAATGTGGTCACAATATTCTTCAGTCTCCAGAGAAAGCTTATAGAAAAAAAAAATACTATTGCTTTAAAAATTTTTGCCCTGAGGAAATAACTCCTCCTATACCTTTAGACCAGAGCTCTCTGGACCACTTATCTAGACCATCTCTAATTCCTAAAACCAAAAGAAAAAAAAATTGGGAACAAAGCCTTTTAAGATCTTATTCCAACCAATTTTTACAACTAGTATTCATAACTAAGTTTGGAAAACAAAGCTATAGGATTTCTTGTGTCTATTTGGATATATGTATGTCTCATCTCAGATCATGGTCCCATCACTTCATGGGAAATAGATGGGGAAACAGTGGAAACAGTATCAGACTTTATTTTTGGGAGCTCCAAAATCACTGCAGATGGTGACTGCAGCCATGAAATTAAAAGATGCTTACTCCTTGGAAGGAAAGTCATGACCAACCTAGATAGCATATTGAAAAGCAGAGACATTACTTTGCCAACTCCGTCTAGTCAAGGCTATGGTTTTTCCTGTGGTCATGTATGGATGTGAGAGTTGGACTATAAAGAAAGCTGAGCACTGAAGAATTGATGCTTTTGAACTGTGGTGTTGGAGAAGACTCTTGAGAGTCCCTTGGACTGCAAGGAGATCCAACCAGTCCATTCTAAAGGAGACCAGTCCTGGGTGTTTGGACTGGAGGGAATGATGCTAAAGCTGAAACTTCAGTACTTTGGCCATCTCATGTGAAGAGCTGACTCATTGGAAAAGACTCTAATGCTGGGAGGGATTGGGGGCAGGAGGAGAAGGGGACGACTGAGGATGAGATGGCTGGATGGCATCACCGACTCGATGGATGCAAGTCAGTGAACTCCGGGAGTTGGTGATGGACGGGGAGGCCTGGCGTGCTGCGATTCATGGGGTCGCAAAGAGTCGGACACGACTGAGCGCCTGAACTGAACTGAACTGACAGGGTGTTAAAGTTTCCTGCTAATATTTTATTTCTGTCCCCTCTCTCTTTAGGTCTGTTAACGTTTGCTTTATATCTTTTGGTGCTTCTAGGTGGGTATTTGTGTTTATAAACGTTATATCTTTATGCTGGATTCGCCTCTTCATCATTGTGCACTGCTCCTGTTCATCTTTTACGACACTTGGTTTTAACCTTTCTGTCTGTTATGAACAGAGCTATGCAAGCTTTCTTTTTGCTTCCATTTCTATGGAATATCTTTTCCCATACCTTCACTTTCAGTGTATGAGTTTCATTACTTCTGAAGTGAGTCTCCAGTGGACAGTCTGTAGCTGGGTCTTACTCTTACCCATTCAGCCACTCTCTGTATTTTGACCGGAGGATTTTGTTTGTTTACATTTAAAGTGATAGGGTTTGCACCTAACGCCATTTTGTCGATTATTTTCTGGCTGTTCTGTGTTTCCTCTCTGCTCATTTCCTCTTCCCATGCGATTTGGTGACTTTCCTTAGAGCTATATTTAGATTCCTTTCTGATTTCCTTTTGTGTATTTACTATAGGTTTTTGCTTTGTGATTGCCATGAGGTTTACATTTAATAGCTTATGTATATAACAGTCTATTCTAAGTTGATAGCAACTTACAAGGCATTCCAAAATTCTTCATTTTCACTCCTTCCCATTTTATGCTTTCAATATCACATTCTACAAATTTTTTATTCATTCTCTTAACAAATCATCATAGGTGTAATTAATTTTACTCCCTTTGTCTTTAACCTTCATAGCAGTTTGTAAGGGGTCACTTCCCTGCCTTTACTATATAGTTACCTTTTCCTGTGAGATTTTTAGTTTCTTGTGTCTTCTTGTCATTAACTAATGCCAGTTTCTTTTCAGCTTAAAAATGTTCTTTAACATTTCTTGTAAGGCTGGCTTAGTCGTGATGAACGCCTTTAGCTTTTGCTTGACGAGGAAAGTCTCTCTCCTTCAGTCCAGAATGACAAATGTGATGGACAGAATATTCTAAGTTGGAAATTTTTTCCTTTCACACTTTGGATATGTGGCACCCTCCCTTTTGGCTGGAAAACTCCTGCTGAAGTCTGTCGATAGTCATATGGGGTCCATTATTTGTAACAGTTAACCTGCTTCTTGCTGCTGGTAAGGTTTTGTCTTTGTCTGTATCTTCTGACATCTCAGCTACAGCGCGTTTTGGTGTGGGTCTCTCTGGGCTCATCTCTCTTGGGATGTGGCTTGCTGGACCTGGAAGTTTGCTTCCTTTTGTAGGTCTGGGAAATTTTCAGACATTATTTTTCCAAACAGATATTTTTTCTCTGTCTCTTCTCAGGGGCTCCCATAATGTGGCTGTCACTCACTGATGTTGTCTTTGAGTCTCTCATCTTCTCTCCCCACGTTTTTCCTTTGTGCTGCTCTGTGTGGGTGAGTTTCGTCGTTTGTCTTCTAGTTTGCTGGGCGACTCTCTTCCGCATCACAGTCTGCTATTGAACCCTTCTAGTGTGTTTCCCAGTTCAGCTACTGGATTCTTCAGCTTTGTGGCTTCTGCTTGGTTCTTTCTTATATTTTCTATCTCTCTGTTGAAGTTCTCGCTGTGTTCACCCATTCTTCTCCTGAGCTTGTGAGCATCTTTATGATCAGCACTTTGAATTCTTATCAAGTAGATTACTCATCTTCATAGAATCGAAATCCTTTTTCTGAGATTTTGCCTATAATTCTGTTTGACACGTACTTCTCAGTTTCTTCATTCTGCCTGGCCCTCTGTTCTGAGCTTTATGCGTTAGGCGAATCCCGGTCTTAAAGGGGTGGGCTTGTGAAGATGACTTTATTTAAACTTGCCTTAGCTCTTTTGTCTCTCAAATTTCTGTAACTGTCTGAATCCTCTGATTTAGCCTTGATATGCCTCCTTTGTGGAGATTACGCCAAGACATGTCGGTGTCCCAACGGGAGGACTCTCCCTTACACCTGGTTTTAGGTTGATTAGGAGGCAGAGCCCAGCAGCAGCTTTTGAAGCAGACGTGTGCGCAGGGCTTGCGGGGCCACAGCTGCGACCACCCCGCCAAAGCACACCTGGAGGCGCCACCAGGGCGGATGTTACACGTCAGGGCCCCAGACGAGCGTGCAAGTGCTTCTCTGTGAGGCCTCACTGAGGCCACGGGAGTGCGACACGGTGACCCCTCACTGCTTAATTCCTGGGAGCACTTCCTGAGATCCTAGGTGTGGGGGAACCTAAAGCCCGTCTCTCAAGCTAAATCTCCAGGACAAGTAAATACGTGTTTTCTTCACAGAAAGATGGGCTATGTGTGTGCAGTTCCCTGGGGTGGTGGCTGCTGCAAACAGTCTTCCCAGTTGTTACAGTCCCGTGGAAGTCAGGAACTCCACCCCCCCCCACCCCCGGCCACCAGGGCCAGGGGACTAAGGGGCGTCCTGTGTGGACACAGTGGCTTTAGCAGGGCAGCTGGAGAGTACGTGGGTGGGGCACACTCGCCAGCCTCAGAAAGGCAGTGGGGATGTCAGGACTGCACACACCCGTGGGTTTTAGCGACGCAGCAGGAGAATGGCTTGCTGGCTTCAGGATGGGAGGGAGAGAAGGCACTGACGGTTCATGCTCGCTGACCCCATCCGGAAGCAGACTGGTGTTGCAACTGCCCAAGTTCTCTGACTTCAGCAAGGCAGCAGGATTGTGCTACGTAAAGTGGCAAGAGGTGTGCTCCTGGGGCAGGTGGAGAGTGTAATGATGGCATCGGTCAGCGCCTCCGTCTCCAGGAAGAGTCTTACCTGCCCCCAGCCCCTCAGCAGAGGCTTTCATGTTAGCAGATGAGTCCCCTTCACACAGCCTAGATGCTTCGCAGACTGCTGTTTTTTCACTGGGTCTTGGGGTGTGTGAGACTGTACGTGAGCTCTTTAGAAAGGAAACCTCAGCTTGTTGCAGCACTTTGGCTCCCTTGGACATCACCTCTGTCAGCTTTCTTAGCCAGGTGTTTTGGGCTCATCTCTCCGGTGGCTTCCCAGGGCCGAGGGCGTCTCTTCTCTCTGGTGGCATCCCAGGGCCCAGGGCCTCTCTTCTCTCTGGTGGCATCCCAGGGCCCAGGGCGTCTCATCTCTCTGGTGGCTTCCCAGGGCCCAGGGCGTCTCATCTCTCTGGTGGCATCCCAGGGCCCAGGGCGTCTCATCTCTCTGGTGGCTTCCCAGGGCCCAGGGCGTCTCATCTCTCTGGTGGCATCCCAGGGCCCAGGGCGTCTCATCTCTCTGGTGGCTTCCCAGGGCCCAGGGCGTCTCATCTCTCTGGTGGCATCC
The DNA here is from genome assembly GCA_006410655.1 of Kobus ellipsiprymnus. Taxonomy (NCBI): domain Eukaryota; kingdom Metazoa; phylum Chordata; class Mammalia; order Artiodactyla; family Bovidae; genus Kobus; species Kobus ellipsiprymnus. Next base: position 808,638 of record SJYR01000923.1, read on the forward strand.
CAGGGCCCAGGGCGTCTCATCTCTCTGGTGGCTTCCCAGGGCCCAGGGCGTCTCATCTCTCTGGTGGCATCCCAGGGCCCAGGGCGTCTCATCTCTCTGGTGGCTTCCCAGGGCCCAGGGCGTCTCATCTCTCTGGTGGCATCCCAGGGCCCAGGGCGTCTCATCTCTCTGGTGGCTTCCCAGGGCCCAGGGCGTCTCATCTCTCTGGTGGCATCCCAGGGCCCAGGGCGTCTCATCTCTCTGGTGGCTTCCCAGGGCCCAGGGCGTCTCATCTCTCTGGTGGCATCCCAGGGCCCAGGGCGTCTCATCTCTCTGGTGGCTTCCCAGGGCCCAGGGCGTCTCATCTCTCTGGTGGCATCCCAGGGCCCAGGGCGTCTCATCTCTCTGGTGGCTTCCCAGGGCCCAGGGCGTCTCATCTCTCTGGTGGCATCCCAGAGGCCAGGGCGTCTCCTCTCTCTGGTGGCTTCTCAGGGCCCAGGGCGTCTCATCTCTCTGGTGGCATCCCAGAGGCCAGGGCGTCTCATCTCTCTGGTGGCATCCCAAGGCCAGGGCGTCTCATCTCTCTGGTGGCTTCCCAGAGGCCAGGGCGTCTCATCTCTCTGGTGGCGTCCCAAGGCCAGGGCGTCTCATCTCTCTGGTGGCTTCCCAGAGGCCAGGGCATCTCCTCTCTCTGGTGGCTTCCCAGGGCCCAGGGCATCTCCTCTCTCTGGTGGCTTCCCAGAGGCCAGGGCGTCTCATCTCTCTGGTGGCGTCCCAGGGCCCAGGGCGTCTCATCTCTCTGGTGGCTTCCCAGGGCCCAGGGCGTCTCATCTCTCTGGTGGCATCCCAGGGCCCAGGGCGTCTCATCTCTCTGGTGGCATCCCAGGGCCCAGGGCGTCTCATCTCTCTGGTGGCATCCCAGGGCCCAGGGCGTCTCATCTCTCTGGTGGCATCCCAGGGCCCAGGGCGTCTCATCTCTCTGGTGGCATCCCAGGGCCCAGGGCGTCTCATCTCTCTGGTGGCATCCCAGGGCCCAGGGCGTCTCATCTCTCTGGTGGCATCCCAGGGCCCAGGGCGTCTCATCTCTCTGGTGGCATCCCAGGGCCCAGGGCGTCTCATCTCTCTGGTGGCATCCCAGGGCCCAGGGCGTCTCATCTCTCTGGTGGCATCCCAGGGCCCAGGGCGTCTCATCTCTCTGGTGGCATCCCAGGGCCCAGGGCGTCTCATCTCTCTGGTGGCATCCCAGGGCCCAGGGCGTCTCATCTCTCTGGTGGCATCCCAGGGCCCAGGGCGTCTCTTCTCTCTGGTGGCATCCCAGAGGCCAGGGTGTCTCCTCTCTCTGGTGGCGTCCCAGGGCGTCTGATGTGGAGCCCTACCCCTTCGCCCCTCTGGGAGAAGCGCTGGAGCCCGAGGCCCCTCTACTGTGAGTCCCTGTGGCAGGGTGCGGGCAGGGACTTGCCGAGATCACGGCCTACATTTCCCGCCCAGCTCAGTGTGGCCCTTCTAACGCTTCGTGTAGCTTTCAGATCTTTTTTGGAGGGAAATGACCCTCATGTGGCTAGCGATCTGATGTGTCCACAGAAGGAGGTGAGGGCAGGGTCCTCCTATGCTGTTGTCCGGACTCTTCTCTTCTTGGCATTAATCTTTTTAGACATTTTACTACAGCATGTGAAAATCAACCAGAGAAATGCGAAGTGCATCAGTGAGTGAAGACAGTGAACAACAGAGAGCTGCTGGGGCAGCAGCAAGGTGAGGGTACGGTTCTGCATCCACGTCATTTCCCTGCCTCACAGTCTCTTCATCTGTAAATGTGATGTAATTCATGTTTACTTCAAAGTCTTGCTAGAAAAATTAAAATAGCATGTGTACTGTGTGGCAAAATATAATGAATTAATTATTACTTAGATTTTGTGTATCATTTTTATTAACATTAAATGTTTAATATTGGTATATTGAACTTAAATATAAATAAAGTATATTTATTTATGATTACCTTCTGTTTGAGCTAGAGATCACTGTTTTCCATAGAGAACAGTGATTTCATTTTCTTTTGCTTGCAACTTGAGTAAAAATAAGAGTCAACTTAAAGAAAAATGTTAAGCAGCAATATCTCAGTAGGTATATGGAAATGAATGAAAAACCTTGAAGTGACATGAGTCTGTGAATTAAGAGAATTTTCCGCAGCTCTGTCAGGCTCAGGGTTCCCTGCTGTATCAAACCCTTACATTTCCCTCTTTTCTATTTAGAACTGAAAAATTAAAATTAAAAAGAAACCCTGCCTACCGACAATACACATTATTTTAATAGAAACTAAGGTGAAGCTGTCTCTGATAAAATAACGGGCACTCAACAGAAAATGCGCGGGTGTGACTGGCTGCAGCCGAAGATGCCATCAGGAGGCTGGGCCGATGCGTGGGGCCACTGGGAACGCAAGGACCCCGAGCACGACGCGCTCGCAGATGTGCTGCGTCCGCGACGAGCATTGTGAGACAGGGACCGTCTTCTGTATCTTCAGAACAAGATACAACTCCATCTCCTCCCATGACACTATGGCTTTATCCTTAGAAATTCAATAGAAAACTAAAGCCTTCCACAAACACGCTGTGCGTTCAGCTCCTGGTTCAGGCCGTTGGGCACTAGAGAGCCCTGCGGTGCTCAGCCCTGTGTTATAAACTGCAGGCAGCGTGCCACGCAGCAGACCCTTGCGACTTACTCCTCTTGCGTAACTGACACTTCGCGTCCACTGAGCAACAGCTCTCCGCTTACCCCTCTTCTCAGCCCCTGCCAGTGGCCATTCCAGTCTCTGCTTAAGTCTGACTACTTGAGATGCATCGCACAAGGGGACCACAATAGACTTACTTCATTTAGCGTAATGTTAAGAGGGTAGACCTCATGTTAGGTGTTCTTGCCACAAAAAGCAAAAC
>SJYR01000923.1:829178-848985 GCA_006410655.1 Kobus ellipsiprymnus
CACCGTGCGTCCACAGTCCTCTCTGAGTCTGCGTGTCCCCCGCTGCCCTGCAGTAGGGTCTTCAGCGCCCCCTTTCCAGAATCCACGTGTACGTGCTGATACGCTGCGTGTGTCTGGACCCTCCCGACGCACATCACTGCATAATAGGCTTCTTAGAACTGAGTCAGACGTGTTCCTTCTAATGGCTGAGTAATATTCCACTGTGTACACGTACCACATCTTCTTCATCCATTCCTCTGTCAATGAACATCTAGGTTGCTTCCATGTTCCAGCTGTTGTTAAATAGTGCAGATTCCATTGTTCAGCTGTGTGAACTTCAGCGATGAGTGGTAATGTTTCTTTTCAAGTGCATTGTCTTTCAAAATTTAGTAAATAAGTTCAATTTTGAAAAAGGGTGATTTTTAATTAAGACAGGAGGGCAGAACTCATCCAAAGTAAAATGTATGAGGGAATGAGAAACTAGAAAATCTCAAAGGCAGTAGTAAAAAATGTGTGTGGCATTTTATCCACAATTGATTCTCTACAAATACATTTGAAACAACATTAAAATACTCCCCAGTTTTCTGTGGTTCTTGTGGTGCAGAAGTAATCTCTTAGACAGAATGGTCTTTCACATAATCTGCTTCCTTTCTTGAAGATTAGGATTATTATCTGGCTCTGACATTGGAGTGTACACTCCAAGGGATATGAGGGAGGTTGGTTTGTCTTTTTGATTAATGTAGTCACAACCTCTGGAATAGTATTTGGTACAAAATAGGTGTTCAACAAATATTTGTTAAATAAGTGAAGTACACTTGAAACCTATTAGTCTTTATTAAAGCACACCAAATGAGAGTAACTGATTTTAGCTAAATCTACTGTTTAATTGCTTAGCGAGAATCACTTACAACCAGCACCTTTATTTTGCAGCTAAAATCGGGGACTTCCTTGGTGGTCCAGTGGCTAAGACACTGTGCCCCCAGTGCAGGGGGCCACGAGTTCCGTCCCTGGTCAGGGAAGTGAACCTCATATGCCACAACTAACAGCCTTCATGCAGGAATGAAGACCCTGCACGTCGCAAGTGAAACCCAGCGTAGCCAATTAAATGAAAAATAAAAAATGAAATCAGAATTGCCCTAAAAATCAGTCTCATGCCCATAATTTTCATCCTGCCACGATCCGTTTAGTAAAGCAGAAACACAAGTTTTTATTTTCCATTAGGCAACCAATTAAGCCAAAAAAAAAAAAAAAAGAAAGTCAAATAATACTAAACAAAGCCTTTTCTCCAAAATATAAAATGAAGTCATTAGGCACCTTCACTCAGTAAAGAAACCTGTGCACACGGGTCCAGCATTTGGGAATCACTAAGGACTCTTTGGCCACTGTGTAATTTTCTAGCCCAGGATGCTGGTTTAGCCACCACCCTAGTGAGGAGAGGCTGACTTGCTCCCAGCAGGGCCCACAGAAAAACAGTAGGAATGATGCAAATATCCCTGCCTTTGCATATCTGTTATTCCTACATTTTCACATTCATGATTCCTGGCCCACCCAACCTATCTTCCTTCAAATTAAATATGAGCTATGGTGAGCTGCTTGGAAAGGTCAAGCTTTTTTCCCTGCCTTTGCAAACAAAAGGGGAGGAGGAAGCCATTTTATTCTCTTAAATAAACAAATAGGTAGCTAACTGTGGTTTAAATTTCATACTTTGTAAAACTTTTCTTAATTTATTTAAAGGCAAAATAAGACCACATGAATGACTCTACACATGGACATCACCAGATGGTCAACACCAAAATCACACTGATTATATTATTTGTAGCCAAAGATGAAGAAACTCTATAGAGTCAGCAAAAACAAGACTTGGAGCTGACTGTGGCTCAGATCATCAGCTCTTTATTGCAAAATTCAAGCTTTAATTGAAGAAAGTAGAGAAAACCACTAGGCCATCCAGGTACGACCTAAATCAAATCCCTTATGCTTATACAGTGGAAGTGATGAATAGATTTAAGGGATTAGATCTGGTAGACAATGCCAGAAGAACTATGGGTGGAAGTTTGTAACATGATACAGGAGGCAGTGACCAAAATCATCCCAAGGAAATAGAAATGCAAGGAGGCAAAGTGGCTGCATGACGAGGCCTTGGACACAGCAGAGGAAAGAAGAGAAGTGTAAGGAAAAGACAAAGGGAGAGACAAACCCAGCTGAATGCGGAGCCACACAGACCAGCAAGGAGAAGGAAGAAGGTACGGTGTGTGTACATATATATATATATCTGCGCATATGTGTTCTTAAGAGAACAATGAAAGAAACAGAGGAAACAATAGACTATGAAAGACTCGAGATCTCTTTAAGAAGCTTAGCGATATCAGGGCATTTTATGCAAGGATGGGCATGATAAAGGACAGAAAGAGTAGGGACCTGACAGAGGCAGAAGAGATTAAGTAGAGGAGGTGAGAACACAGAGAAGAGCTATGCAAAAGGTCCTGTGAACTGTGGGGCCGGAGGAGACTCTTGAGAGTCCTTTGGACTGTAAGGAGATCCAACCAGTCCATCCTAAAGGAGATCAACCCTGAATATTCACTGGAAGGACTGATGCTCCAATCCTTTGGCCACCTGATGCGAAGAGCCGATTCATTAGAAAAGACCCTGATGCTGGGAAAGATTGAAGGCGGGAGGAGAGAGGGAAGACAGGATGATGGTTGGATGGCATCACCGACTCAATGGACATGAGTTTGAGCAAGCTCTGGGAGATGGTGAAGGACAGGGAAGTCTGCATTGCTGAAGTCCATGGAGTCACAAACAGCTGGACACAAATTAGTGACTGAACAGCAAAACCAATGAGAGTATTTTGGGTCTGAAAGACATAGTTATTTCTTTGACATGTTACTGGACCTATTGAAAGGTAGATTAAATGTAATCTAGCAAATTTGTGTCTCCAGATTTCCCAAATATATCGTTTAGTTTCCCCCTGATTCGCCTCCAGTGCAACCTAGAGTTTGCATGCAATCACATTTAATTCAAAGAATATTTCCTTTTAATTTCAAATTAAAACAGATTCTTTACTTCAAACACGCATGAAGATTCAAGAAAAAGGGGTTGAAGGTGAAAGTGAAGTCGTTCAGTCATGCCTGACTCTTTAGGACCCCATGGACTGTAGCCCGCCAGGCTCCTCCGTCCATGGGGTTCTCCAGGCAAGAAGACTGGAGTGGGCTGCCATTTCCCTCTTCAGGGGATCTTCCTGATCCAGGGATCGAACCTGGGTCTCCCGCATGGAGGGCAGACTCTTTACCATCTTAGCCACCAGGGAATCCCCAAAAGGGATTAACTCAAGCATATTTTAGTCACATTATTATTCTCTGTACACTTAAGTGGCTTTCAGATTTCAATTTTTGAAGACAACCTATACAAATTAGTGTGCCGAGGGCCCCGGAAGGGACTGATTTTCTCTCTCTGTTCAAGCATTGTTTATATTTTTTGGAAGCTAATGTAATTCAAATGTTTCTCATAATTTTTTTTAGCATCTTGCGGAATCTCACTTATCCACTGCACAGTCTTCTCTGCTTCACAGTGCTCAGATTAAACAGGAAAGATGAGGGGTTTTTCAAGAGAAAATTGTGAGCTAGGGAACAGGAAACAGGAATAAGCACACTGGGTAGTTACAGGTATTTCACTGCTGCACAAGGTGGTGTTAGCATTTCTATTCTGGTGTCTTTATAATGATGCAGAGAGAGTGCAGAACTTTACTGAAGGTGATATCTGCAGGTCTCTGGGGGATCTGCGGGAAAGCTGGACGCAAGAGGAAGAAGACAGTAAAAGAGACACAAACCAACACAGGTCGGTGCTGACTCGGCAGCAGGAAACCAAGGTGACTAACGAGGAAGCAGCCAAGTAAATCAAAGAGAAGCAGGAACACAGCAAAGAGTGGACGCTGCTTACTAAGCAGCTACGGTACGCCAGGTGCTCGGGTCAGCTTCTTGCATTTCCCTTCCTCACAATAGCATCTTACGCTGTGAGTATAGATGAAGGGACTCAGGAAGGCTCGATAACCTGAGGATGCAAGTTCAGATCTCCTCACAGCTACAGCAGCCTGGTCGTGGTGGGTGACAGAAGGTGAAGGAGAGCTAGGGTCAGCATGGGGGTGTCGCCGTCTCCCCTGTTGCCCTGAACACCCACTGGAATCTCCTCGGGTGCTTATTAAAGTTGCAGTTTCTCAGGCCTCAACTCAAGTCTACCAGATTAGAATCTCCAAGGGATGGGAACCCTGGATTTTCATTTTAAGCAAAGTCATTGGATATGTATTTCCAAAACAGCTGAGACTGTCTAGCCTAATAGACGGAGAAGGCAATGGCACCCCACTCCAGTACTCTTGCCTGGAGAATCCCATGGATGGAGGAGCCTGGTGGGCTGCAGTCCATGGGGTCGCTAAGAGTCGGACACGACTGAGCGACTTCACTTTCACTTTTCACTTTCATGCACCAGAGAAGGCAATGGCAACCCACTCCAGTGTTCTTGCCTGGAGAATCCTATGGACACAGGAGCCTGGTGGGCTATAGTCCGCGACTTAGAGACTAAACCCCCAGCCTAATAGAAGGAGGTTCAGATTATATGCCCCAGCTTGGGCAGGGGATGCCCACTTTGTAGCTGAGTATATATTCAGTATAGTCGGATACAACTGAGCAACCCTTTGCGACCCCATGGACTATAGCCTGCCAAGCCCCTCTGTTCATGGAATTCTCCATGCAAGAATACTGGAGTTGATTGCGATCCCCTGGAGAAGGGAGAAGTCTGTTCTAAAAGTAACCACTTTATGATTTTCTATCATCCCTAAAGAGACTTTTAACACTCTGCTCGATTAATAGTACGGTAAGTCCCCTACATCGCACCTTCAAGTTGCTAATTTTCAGAGATGCAAATGTGCGTCTCTTCCAGCAAGGGCCCAGAGCCCGTGCCAGCAGCGTCAGGGGCGGGCGACCCTGCCGCGTGCCCTCCGTCGCCTGCTGCTGAGGGCCCTTCAGCTCTGCCGCCTCCCGCCTCCTCCCCTCTAGCCAGCAGCTCTCCTTCCTGTCCACTCGATGCCAGCCCGTGTGCCAGCTGCTGTACCATCCCACTGTGCTTTTCAAGGTACCGTACTGTCCAATTAAAAATGCCTGCTCTAGTCTTGCGTTTGTTTTTAATGTATTATTTATGTGAAAGGCATCATAAACCTATTACCGTACAGTGCTATGTAGCTGACTGTGTCAGCTGGGTACCTAGGGTAACTTTGCTGGGCTTATGAATAAGTTGAACTTAATGAATGCACTCTAAGAACAGAACTCATTCATATGCAGGGCACTTGTACCCAGAAGCTCAAAGTTTGGGGATGATAATATGGGTCAAGATACAACCAAATGCCCAGCCTATAATCCCACTGGCCCCCTCGGCAATATTCATCTTGTGGTTACACAGGCATGCAGTCATGGGGACCTCCTTCTTTCACAGTGACCCCAGTGTTGAGAAGGTGAAGAGCGTCAACATTCCCCACATATGGGTTTAACCCCTGCTTTCATTTTATTACCTAAAATAATCTTTGCAAAGAAAAAGATCACTCTCGTGTTTTAAATTCTTCAAAGACTTTCCATGCAAACTGGAATGAAACTCAAATGTCTCTGCCATGACCTGTAAAACCTTGTCTAAGATTTCACTTGCTCCTTCACTGGTATCTGACATTTAAGAATGCTCTTCCTGGCTCTCTCCACCCACAAGGCTTTTGCTCCTGGATTTCATCGTCTCTCTCTGTTTCAGGTCTCAGACCAAATGTCCACTTTTCAGAGAGTCATTTCCTGACTCTGTTCTCTAAATAGATCATGTCCTATTATTTTCTATCATAATAGCCTGTTTTCCCCTTAAGTATGAGCATTTCAACTTTTAATGCAATTTCAACATGTTTATTCATTTATTATTTCTTAGCCACTCAAGCCCAAGCCTAAAGTTTTGTGAGGACACAGAACTATAAATAAATGCTAAACTCTATAAGGTAATGGTCTATCCCTGTATATTCCACCATCAAGCACATTATGGGGGTATTTTTCTAATTAAATGGTATCTCTCACACACACTCGCACACAGAAACACACATTTTCCTGAGTGAAAGCTCTTGGTACGTCTGAGTTATGTTGACCAGATGCCATGGCAGCAACCTAATCTGCAACGAAAACAACCTGTCTTTCGTGAGAAAGCTCATCTCTGTTTGATGACAAGATTAGATTTCAGGTTGAACATCTTTCAGGCCTGGAGAATCCCAAACTGTAGAGTCTGTGGGATCGCAAAGAGTCGGACACGATAGAGTGACCTTCATTTTCGCTTTTCTTTCAGACTGAACTCATGAAGAGGTATCAGTATGAAATGAAACATATCTGGTAGACATTGTATACTTAGGATGAACACCGGCTGCACGTGAGATATCTCAGAATTGGGCTTTGACTCCCTCGGGAATAAGCTGGGTGAAAAGGCAATGGCAACCCACTCCAGTGTTCTTGCCTGGAGAATCCTATGGACACAGGAGCCTGGTGGGCTATAGTCCGCGACTTAGAGACTAAACCCCCAGCCTAATAGAAGGAGGTTCAGATTATATGCCCCAGCTTGGGCAGGGGATGCCCACTTTGTAGCTGAGTATATATTCAGTATAGTCGGATACAACTGAGCAACCCTTTGCGACCCCATGGACTATAGCCTGCCAAGCCCCTCTGTTCATGGAATTCTCCATGCAAGAATACTGGAGTTGATTGCGATCCCCTGGAGAAGGGAGAAGTCTGTTCTAAAAGTAACCACTTTATGATTTTCTATCATCCCTAAAGAGACTTTTAACACTCTGCTCGATTAATAGTACGGTAAGTCCCCTACATCGCACCTTCAAGTTGCTAATTTTCAGAGATGCAAATGTGCGTCTCTTCCAGCAAGGGCCCAGAGCCCGTGCCAGCAGCGTCAGGGGCGGGCGACCCTGCCGCGTGCCCTCCGTCGCCTGCTGCTGAGGGCCCTTCAGCTCTGCCGCCTCCCGCCTCCTCCCCTCTAGCCAGCAGCTCTCCTTCCTGTCCACTCGATGCCAGCCCGTGTGCCAGCTGCTGTACCATCCCACTGTGCTTTTCAAGGTACCGTACTGTCCAATTAAAAATGCCTGCTCTAGTCTTGCGTTTGTTTTTAATGTATTATTTATGTGAAAGGCATCATAAACCTATTACCGTACAGTGCTATGTAGCTGACTGTGTCAGCTGGGTACCTAGGGTAACTTTGCTGGGCTTATGAATAAGTTGAACTTAATGAATGCACTCTAAGAACAGAACTCATTCATATGCAGGGCACTTGTACCCAGAAGCTCAAAGTTTGGGGATGATAATATGGGTCAAGATACAACCAAATGCCCAGCCTATAATCCCACTGGCCCCCTCGGCAATATTCATCTTGTGGTTACACAGGCATGCAGTCATGGGGACCTCCTTCTTTCACAGTGACCCCAGTGTTGAGAAGGTGAAGAGCGTCAACATTCCCCACATATGGGTTTAACCCCTGCTTTCATTTTATTACCTAAAATAATCTTTGCAAAGAAAAAGATCACTCTCGTGTTTTAAATTCTTCAAAGACTTTCCATGCAAACTGGAATGAAACTCAAATGTCTCTGCCATGACCTGTAAAACCTTGTCTAAGATTTCACTTGCTCCTTCACTGGTATCTGACATTTAAGAATGCTCTTCCTGGCTCTCTCCACCCACAAGGCTTTTGCTCCTGGATTTCATCGTCTCTCTCTGTTTCAGGTCTCAGACCAAATGTCCACTTTTCAGAGAGTCATTTCCTGACTCTGTTCTCTAAATAGATCATGTCCTATTATTTTCTATCATAATAGCCTGTTTTCCCCTTAAGTATGAGCATTTCAACTTTTAATGCAATTTCAACATGTTTATTCATTTATTATTTCTTAGCCACTCAAGCCCAAGCCTAAAGTTTTGTGAGGACACAGAACTATAAATAAATGCTAAACTCTATAAGGTAATGGTCTATCCCTGTATATTCCACCATCAAGCACATTATGGGGGTATTTTTCTAATTAAATGGTATCTCTCACACACACTCGCACACAGAAACACACATTTTCCTGAGTGAAAGCTCTTGGTACGTCTGAGTTATGTTGACCAGATGCCATGGCAGCAACCTAATCTGCAACGAAAACAACCTGTCTTTCGTGAGAAAGCTCATCTCTGTTTGATGACAAGATTAGATTTCAGGTTGAACATCTTTCAGGCCTGGAGAATCCCAAACTGTAGAGTCTGTGGGATCGCAAAGAGTCGGACACGATAGAGTGACCTTCATTTTCGCTTTTCTTTCAGACTGAACTCATGAAGAGGTATCAGTATGAAATGAAACATATCTGGTAGACATTGTATACTTAGGATGAACACCGGCTGCACGTGAGATATCTCAGAATTGGGCTTTGACTCCCTCGGGAATAAGCTGGGTGACTGAGTCCACGTCACTTGCCTTCTCTCGTGGCAGTAATGGAGGTGATGGCGAATGGTCAGATTGGAGGCGTCTTTAGAAGGAAAGGCTGAAAAGGTCTGCCAATGGATTCAGCTGCAGCAGAGAGGAAAAAGGGATCAGAGAATGATGCCAACTCTTTTGTGTTAGAAATCAGACAGGTAGAGGGACGTTTTATAAGATGAGAAAGCAAAGAACCCTGCAGTTCTGAGGGATTTCAAGCATTTGGAATTTACACAATGTTTATTAAGCATTCAAGAAGAGGTGTCAAGGAGGTAGGTGGGTAAGTGATTCCGAAGCTGAAATGCAACACCGGTGATGAAGATGTAAATGTGGACTTGCAGGACTTAGATCATTTAGGGAATGCATATAATGCAAGCAAAGGTGAAATCTGAATACAGAGTCAGGAGACGTTAACATTTATAGGCTGGAAAATCAAGAGAAACCATCAAATGAGACTGGGACAGACCGGTAAGGTAGGAGGGACCCCGAGAATGAGATCAAGAAACCAGACAAGATGAAACACAACGTTTCTAGGTCACTAACAAATATGTTTCATGCTTTAAATATGATTTGGAGGATGGATTTTTAAATAAATTGATAAAATCATGTTCTGAGTCAAAGACACTGAACAAGATGTTGGCCGTGACACTGCAGACTCTGAAGGTGAAAGAAGGACCACAGAGGCCCAGCAGGCTCATCTGCCCTTCTCCCTGCCTTGGGAAACTACAGACAAACCAACGCGTCTTTCAGGCAAGTCCAATTACTTTGCGTTCAAGGGAACTTTCGTTAGGAGTGTGTGCTTTCATTTTTGAACTAATGTAGCTATATGATTTACAAAGCATTAGGAAACCAGAGAAGAAATAAACACGTTCCCCATTACTCTACTTTTCTCAGCTTTAGTTCAGTTCAGTCGCTCAGTCGTGTCCGGCTCTTTGTGACCCCATGAATCACAGCACACCAGGCCTCCCTGTCCATCACCAACTCCCGGAGTTCACTCAGACTCACGTCCATCGAGTCCGTGATGCCATCCAGCCATCTCATCCTCTGTCGTCCCCTTCTCCTCCTGCCCCCAATCCCTCCCATCATCAGAGTCCTTTCCAATGAGTCAACTCTTCGCATGAGGTGGCCAAAGTACTGGAGTTTCAGCTTTAGCATCATTCCTTCCAGAGAAATCCCAGGGCTGATCTCCTTTAGAATGGACTGGTTGGATCTCCTTGCAGTCCAAGGGACTCTCAAGAGTCTTCTCCAACACCACACATCAAAAGCATCAATTCTTCGACACTCAGCCTTCTTCACAGTCCAACTCTCACATCCAAACATGACCACAGGAAAAACCATAGCCTTGACTAGACGAACCTTTGTTGGCAAAGTAATGTCTCTGCTTTTGAATATGCTATCTAGGTTGCTCATAACTTTCCTTCCAAGGAGTAAGCATCTTTTAATTTCATGGCTGCAATCATCATCTGCAGTGATTTTGGAGCCCCAAAAATAAAGTCTGACACTGTTTCCATTGTTTCCCCATCCAGTTCCCATGAAGTGATGGGACCGGATGCCAAATTCTTTTCTCCGCGTTTATTGAGATATCATGACTTCTATTATTCGTTTTGTTAATGTTTTTGTTGTTCAGTCACTAAGTCGTGTCCAGCTGTTTGTGACCCCATGGACTGCAGCGCACCAGGCTCCTTTGTCCTCCACTCTCTCTTGGAGTTTGCTCAAACTCATGTCTGTTGAGTCAGTGATGCCAATGTAGTTAATGCTAATGGAGTGTGCACTCTGACTGATTTGAGGTGCTGAGGCATCCTTGCATCCCTGAAATAATACCCACTTGATCATGATGTATGATGATTTTAATGTATTGTGGAATATTTTGTTGAGGTCTTCTACATTTAAATTCATCAAGAATACTGGCCTGTAATTTTCGCTACTCATTGCCACTCTTTGGTTTTGGTATCAGGGTGATGAATTTATAATACACGTTTGGAAGAGTTCTGTCCTCGTGCTTTTTGGAAGACTTTGGGAAGGCCTTGCATTATTAATTCTTCTTGAAAATGTTTGGTAGAATTCACCACTGAAGGATTCTGGTCCTGGACTCTGGTTTCTGGGAGGCTTTTGGTTACTGCTTGAGTCTGCTAAGCTGTCCTCATTCTGCTGAGACCTTCTGTGCCATGATGCCGCGCTCTCGGCAGACTGCGTGTTCTAGGGATTCACCCGTTTCTTCTAGGTGGTCCAACTTGTTGGCATACAGTTGTTCAGAGCAGTCTCCTATGCGCCTTTGTATTTCTGCAGTGTCAGACACAGCAACTCGTCTTTCATTTCTGATATCATCTAAGTCCTATTTTGGTAAGTCTAGCTAAACGCGTGTGAATTTAGCTTGTCCTTTTACATGTCCACCTCTTAGCTGTAATAATCTTCTGGTTTTTTTCTTTTTAGTCTCTATTTCCTTTACGTGTGCTCACATATTTGTTTTTTCCTTCCTTCTACTGACTTCGGGATTCATTTAGTTTTCTTTTTGCTAGTTCCTTGAGGTTTACAGTTAGGTTACTTGAGACTTTTCTTATTTCATGAAGTAGGCATTGATTTGCTATGACCTTCCCTTTAGAACTGCTCCTGTTGTATTCTACAGATACTAATATATTTCCATTTCCATTCGTCTAAAGGTGTTTTTTTTTTAATTTGTCTTGACTTCTTCTTTGACCCACAAGTTATTTGTAAGCATAGTGATTAATCTCTAGGTGTTTGTGAATTTTCNATTCTACAGATACTAATATATTTCCATTTCCATTCGTCTAAAGGTGTTTTTTTTTAATTTGTCTTGACTTCTTCTTTGACCCACAAGTTATTTGTAAGCATAGTGATTAATCTCTAGGTGTTTGTGAATTTTCCAGTTTCCTTCCTGTAGTTAATTACTAGTTTCATACTGCATGATTAGAAACAGTGCTTGATATGATTTCAGTCTCTTAAATTTGTTTTAAGGTCTATTTTGTGGCCTAACATATAATCTACCTTAGAATATGTTCTACATGCACTTAGAAGAGTACTTATTCTGGTGCTTTTGGACAGAGTGTTCTTTTCTCTATGTATGCAGATATACACGTTTGTGTGTGTCCACTTGATCTAACATGTTATTTAAGGCTGTTTGCTTATTGATTTTATGCTGGATGATCCATGCATAAAATATAAGGAGGATATTAAAATCCCCTATTGTATTGCTGTCTATTTATCCATTAGGTCTGTTAATATTATATATATATGTATACACACACATATGTACACACACATGTACACATGTGTACACACACATATATGTACACACACATGTACATATACATGTATACACACACACATACATATATATATATATAGGCTTCCCATGTAGCCATAGTGGTAAAAAGTCCTTCCTGCCGAGGCAGGAGATGTAAGAGAAGCAGGTTCAATCCTGCATCAGGAAGATGCCCTGGAGGAGAGCATGGCAACCTACTCCAGTATTTGTGCCTGGGGAATTGCATGGACAGAGGAGGTTGGTGGGCTACAGTCCATAGGTTGCAAAGAGTCAGCCACAACTGAAGTGGCATAGCACACACATAGATACACACACACACATAGACACATGTTCTTTAGAGGGAAAGCTATGATGAACCTAGACAGCATATTAAAAAGCAAAGACATCGTTTTTCCTGACAAAGGTCCATACAGTCAAAGCTATGGGTTTTCCAGTAGTCATGTGTGGATGTGAGAGCTGGACGATAAATAAGGCTAAGTACTGAAGAATTGATGCTTTTGAACTGTGGTATTGGGAAGACTCTTGAGAGTCCATTGGCCTGTGAGGAGATCAATCCAGTCAATCTTAAAGGGAATCAGTCCTGAATATTCATTGGAAGGACTGATGCTGAAGCTGAATCTCCAATACTCAGGTCACTTTATGAGAAGAGCCTACTCATTGGCAAAGACCTCAGTGCTGGGAAAGATTGAAGGCAAAAGGAGAAGAGGGCAGCCGAGGATGAGATGGTTGGATGGCATCACTGACTCAATGGACATGGAGTTGAGCAAACTCCGGGACATAGTGCAGGACAAGGGAAGCCTGCTGTACTCCAGTCCATGAGGTCGCAGAGTCAGACAGGACTTAGAAACTAAACAACAACCAGTATATATACACATAGGTTTCCCAGGTGGCCGTCGTGGCAAAGATCCTACCTGCCAATGCAGGAGATTAAGAGACACTGGTCTGATCACTAGGCTGGGAAGATCCCCTGGAGGAGGGCATGGCAACCCATGCCAGTATTCCTGCATAGAGTATCCCGTGGACAGAGGAGTCTGGCGGGCTACAGTCCATTGGGTTGTAGAGTCAGACACGACTGAAGCAGTCACATGCACATATCTATGTCTGTTTGCTATGCTTACGCTGTTTATGTTGGGTGCATGAATATTTACAAATGTCATATGCCATTGTTGCAGTGACCCCCTTCATCGCTATGTAATGCCTGTCTTTGTCTTTTACTAGAGTCTTTGTTTTGAAGTCGATTTTCTGAGATATAAGCGTAGCTCCTCCGGCGTCCTTTTGGACTTCACGTCTGTGGAGCATCTTCCCCACCCCTCCACTTTCCACGTGTGTGTGTCTTTACATCTGAAGGGGCTCTCTTGTCAGCAGCATGCAGACTGGTCTCTCTCTTTAAAAAATTTTTTTTGATTTTTTAAAAAAATATTGTCTGAATATAATTGATTTACAATGTTGTATTAGTTTCTGCTGTAGAGCAAAGTAAGTCAGTTATACATATATACAGATCACTCTTTAGATCCTTTTCCTTTATAGGTCATTGCACAGAGCATTGAGAAGAATTCCCTGTGCTATACAGTAGGTCCTTATTAGTTATCCAGTGTATTTTATTCTGATTTTATTGATTTATTTTTTTAATTTTTTAAAAAAATTTTACTTTATAATACTGTATTGGTTTTGCCATACATTGGCATGGATTTGCCTCGGGTGTACATGAGTTCCCAATCCTGAACACCCCTCGCACCACCCTCCCCATATCATCTCTCTGGGTCATCCCAGTGCACCAGCCCCAAGCATCCTGTATCCTGTATCGAACCTAGACTGGTGATTCGTTTCTTACATGATAGTATACATGTTTCAATGCCATTCTCCCAAATCATCCCACCCTCTCCCTCTCCCACAGGGTCCAAAAGTCTGTTCTTTACATCTGTGTCTCTTTTGCTGTCTCGTATACAGGGTATCATTACCATCTTTCTAAGTTCCATATATATGTGTTAGTATATGGTATTGGTGTTGGTCTCTCTCTTTTAAAATTCATTCCACCATTCTCAATCTTTTGATTGGAGAATTTAGTCCAGCAAAACCCATCAAGACCTTTCACCAAGAAAGAAAAATAAACTCCAGTGTGTTCAAACCACGATATTTGGATTTTCTGGTGTTTGAAGTTAAAAGTATTCCTAACTGAAATGTTGTTGTTTAGTTGCTAAGTCGTATCCGACTATTTGAGACCCCACAACCGCAACATGCTGGCTTCCCTGTCCTTCATTATCTCCCGGAGATTGGCCGACATACACCATCATTAATATTTCCCCATTTGCTCCTGTTTTGATACCATGACTTAATGGAGGTGCAATAATCATTGTATCAAAACTTACTTAGCCAATCCTCCATTCTGAGAATAATATTTATTTGGGGGGGAACTTCCTAGGTCAGCTCCTTACAAGCTTTTGGCATGAGTAAAAATTAAAGTTACTATTTTGGAATACATCTCCTGGAATGAAAAAAGACTATGATACCATTTTCCCATCAACTGCTTAGACACTTTCTGATACTAAATGACCTAAAATACTTTGCCAAATTCTATAATTTCCAACAAAAATCCACTGAAGGAAAAAACTAAGATGTTTATCTCATGCTATAAATGTATGCTATAAAGTACCCCAAACACTCTTTATTTTTGCTGTTTTAGTATTAACTACAATTTTAGAGGCAGGGAGGGCAGGTAATTGGTTCCTCTCCCCTTGTAAAGGCTCTTCTTCATCTGTATTATTCATCGACAATTGGAAAACAAAAGACGTTTGCTCAGCATGTGATTATACAATCACAAAAAGGTTCATTCTTTACAAATAAGACATTCTCAGAAGGGGTGTATGTGTCTGCAGAACACAGACCTGGATAATCTCTGCTTCCTGATTGTTTCTTTCCATCTTCAGTTTGCTTTGTGCTTTTCCAGTCATTGCTTTCTCAGCCTGACGATGAGAAAATTATACCATTTCATACATTTGCAGCACTGCCACACAGATAAGAGAGCAGCCTTGCTCTAGGTCTGTCCAAGGAGCAGAAGCAAGGTTCATGGATCAACATTGTAAGAGAAAAAGATTTCATCTCAGCATGAATATAATTGTATCTTATAGCTAAGCCTGCCTCAAAGATAACAAGCTCCCTCAAATACAGTGTGTTTCCTGTCCAAGAATACTNGCCTTGCTCTAGGTCTGTCCAAGGAGCAGAAGCAAGGTTCATGGATCAACATTGTAAGAGAAAAAGATTTCATCTCAGCATGAATATAATTGTATCTTATAGCTAAGCCTGCCTCAAAGATAACAAGCTCCCTCAAATACAGTGTGTTTCCTGTCCAAGAATACTTACACTGAGGTGGGTGATGGACACAAATGCTATAGAAAGGGGACCACAGTGAGCAGCAAAAACTTGCCCCAGATGACTTATAAGACCCATTAAGAAAAATCTAAGAAATAATCTTGACATGTTTTGTTGAAGGGTTTTCTCCAACCAAGGCCTAAATTCTGGAGATCTTTATTTCAAAACATGAAAATAAAATATTTACATATATGCTAACCTTCTCATTATAAAATTTTCATATATATATACGTTATTGGAAATATAACTATGCAATTATCCCTTAACCAGTAATCTGAAAACAGACTCTAATCACATTTTCCCTAAGTAATAGAGATACTATTTGGGTTTACATTGTTTTGAAACAGAAGAGAAACACACGTGCGCTGGATGTGCACTATATCTCAGCCCTGTTCGGGGCTCACGCTGGCCCACGCATCTCGGTCTAGCAGAGCTGCGTATTCACTGTGCAGACTCCCCAGTGTGCTGCACTTCCACTAAGCTCGGGCCGTGAAGCACAGGATCTTCGTGGCCTGCGTTTATAGGCCCCTAATCATTTGCTGCTATTTGCTTCTGCATAAATTCCTGTAAATCACCGAAATCAGGGACTGCACTGCTGTATAACGCACGTGTCTGCTGTAGCCATGCTCCAGTGTTCAAGTGTGGGCTCTGGCTAATGCCAAGGTCAGGGTTTCCATGAGCTGTCGTGACTTTTGGTGAGAAGAGCCAAGGTTGCCACGAGCAACTGGGCAGGTCAGGTCCTGAGTAGGTTTGTCGGACTGTGGGCTGTATGCGGACCCAAGTCCAGCTTGCCCTCAGCTCAGCAAGCCACGAGCCCCAGTGCTGGGCCATGCGCACTGGAGTATGACCTCCCAACAAGTGGGATTTCCAGAAGATTCACGAATAATGATTACCAAAACAAATGAAAAAACCTAAGCAGTGCTTTGCTCCATTAACATGTATTATTTGACCTTGACCGTGATACATCTATATTCTATTGCCTCATACCATTCTATAGTACAGATAAAAATACTGAAATATACTGACTTCCAAAGGAATTACAATTAGTAGCAGGAGAATGATAAAGTTCAACTGAGCTTTAAATCCAACAGACTCTTTTAATCAATCATACAAAAATAATTTTTGCATGACATATGTATAGCATACAGGATATTAAGGTTTATTACATTATAAAACAGTGCGAATAATTTCTATGTTTAACACTTTACCTTTTTGTCTCATCTCGTCTTGGATATCTCCACTTAGTCATGTTCTGTGTGAAAATCTGTTAATGGAGACTATGCAGTTTTGGTGAATAATTTTATGAATTTTCTCATCTCAAAGTTGTTCCATAATTTTCATTTGTGGATTCTAAGAAACAGCCTATACAGTGGCTAAAGTGTAATAGTTTAACCTAATTCCACATGTGATATTGTGATTTATAATAACAATACATATTAGGTCTTCCTGGAACAGAGCTCCTAAAATTCTTGTAATTTCCAAAGCAATGGGATAATCTTTGCTTCTGCTCTTTGGTGTCCACGCACGCTTGCTAGCTGCTTCAGCTGTGTCCAGCTCTTTGCAAACCTGTGGATTGTGGCCTGCCAGGCACTCTGTCCATGGGATGCTCTAGGCAAGAATACTAGAGTGGGTTGCGATGCCCTCCTCCAGGGGATCTTCTCGACCCAGGGATGGAACCCACATCCCTTACATCTCCTGCATTAACCGGTGAGTTACCCCTAGTGCCACCAGGGAAGTCTGGAAAGCCCCCATTTGGTCTTACAGTGCTCAAGCTCCAGAGTGATAAGGACAAAGGATAGAGTGGGAGAGGTGCCTCATTATTCTCAACAAGCCCCTTTCCAACACACCACGCCTGTTCATGAGGTGACTTTCAGAAAGCCCCTGAGGATGCGGGCGGGCTGCTGGCCGAGCCAACCGTGTGGTTAGGAGGCTGGTGCGCTCAGCCTCACCCCCACCGCCGCTGAGAGAGGAGGAGTTGGAGGCTGAGCCAAGCACCTGTTGCTAACGATTTAATCAACCCTGCCTACATTTTGATGTCTCCATAAAACCTGAAAGGACTGGCCTGGAAGCAGTGTGGGTTTGGGGGGCCTTGCAGGAGCTGGGAGAGCTCCCCAGCAAGGTGTGGAGGCTCCGCGCCCTCTGCGCCTCCTCCATCAGGCGGTTCCTGAGCTGGACCTTTTCTACTAGGTGGGTGATCTAGGATGCCAAACATTCTCCTGAGCTCTGTTCCTAGCTCCAGTGAACTACCTGAAGCCTTGAGCTTTCCTGGAGGCTCAGGTGCTAAAGAGTCCACCTGCAATGCAGGAGACCAGGGTCGGGAAGGCCCCCTGGATTAGGAAATGGCGATCCACTCTGGTATTCTTGTTTGGGACAGCCCATGGGCAGAGGAGCCTGGCGGACTACAGTCCAAGGAGCGGCAGAGTCGGACACGACTTAGAGACCAAAGCACCACCACCAGGCGGGTTCACACGGGCACTTCCTATATGAGGCGAGCGAGTCAGAAAGACAGGCGACATCCTTGGGGTCGGCACCTGGAGCGGGGAAGCAGGCGCAGCTTGTGGACTGTGCCCTCAACCTCTGGGATCTGACATTAGACCGCAGGGTGCCCAGCTGGAGCGGCAGAATTGCTTGATGTGTAGAAAAACCCACACCTCTGGTATCACAGTGAGGTGTCTAAGAGGAAAGGAGAAATCGCAAGACTGTTTCTCCAAAACACTGGGAGACTCACAAGTCAGACCACGTTCTCAGTTTCAGATCCTCTGTCTCTCACACACCAGACTGTACCCGGTTCTCCCACCCCACCTTCAGCAGACGCAAACACGCAGCACCCAGCAGTGTCTCCCTGCTCTCCTGACTCCTCAGCAAAACAGGCACCGGAGCAGCTCGTCACACGTGCGTCACACGTGTGTCACGCGAGCGTCACACGTGTGCAGGGGCGAGCGGCTAGAGGCTGAGAGGAGGCACAGGCACGTGCGGTTCGCCAAGCTCTGTCCACCCACACCTCTTGTTGGCCACAGAGCTGGACAGACCCAACCTCGCACAGAGGAAGCCGGCTCCAGTGACTGAGAGAGACCAGCAGTTTCTGTGGAGCCTCTGCAGCCTTGGTGTTCCACACGGGAGAGCGACGCAAGTAAAAATCTCTCTAAAGAATCCGTGGAGCCGTTATTACACCAGCAAGAGATTCTCATGTTTGTTATACTGCAGAGTGTGAGCCTGTTTATAGCAGACTTACATAGATGACCTCTGTACTGTGGCTTTCATTGGTAAGTATTCAAACATAAAAACTAAAGACAGTAATCTGAGTGACACCAAGGTACATATTCTGCACAGCTGATGAACGGTAAAATCTTTCCATTCTGATTTTTCGTTTAACAATGTGAGAGATACAGGTGGTCTGCCTTCCTCGATGCTGGTCCCTCTCATCCTTCCCCAGAAGCACACCTAATTCTGCAGTGGACATGTCTCCAACTCAGCTTTCCAGCATATTTTCGTGTGTGCTTAAACAGTACAGCATGTAGAAAAGTTTTACACGTTTCTAAAATTAACAAAAGAATGTATCATTCTTACTGTGGATCATTTTGAAGTCTGTTCCATAACCCCCAGGAAAATTTTGTTTTTGAGATCTATCCACAATGAGAAAAGTGTATCTAATTGCCGCGTTTTAACTACTGCAGGCGTACATCACAGTTTGTTTATCCATTGCTCTAAGGATGGATATCTAACTAGTTTCCTTCCTTCCTTCCTGTCTTTTGTTACAATAAACAAAGAAGGAAAACACATAAGCATGTGTGCCAGTCTCTCAAAGTCCGTTGTTATCTTACATATGGTTCAGGTATACAGCACTGTATATGATCTGAAGGAGATCAACCCTGGGATTTCTTTGGAAGGAATGATGCTGAAGCTGAAGCTCCAGTACTTTGGCCACCTCATGCGAAGAGCTGACTCATTGGAAAAGACTCTGATGCTGGGAGGGATTGGGGGCAGGAGGAGAAGGGGACGACCGAGGATGAGATGGCTGGATGGCATCATGGACTCGATGGACGTGAGTTTGAGTGAGCTCCGGGATTTGGTGATGGACAGGGAGGCCTGGCGTGCTGCGATTCATGGGGTCGCAAAGAGTCGGACACGACTGAGTGCCTGAACTGAACTGAACTGAACTGATACAGCACTGTAATTCAGCATCTATACACTCTAAAAGCTGATCTCCACCACAAGTCTAGTTACGATTCATCACCACAGAGCTGACCCCCTTCGCCTGTTTTTCTCAGTCCCCTTACCTTCTTGTAGTCGCTAATCTAAACTCTGTATCTGTAGCCTGCTTAGTTTTATTTTTTGATCATTTATGTTGTTTTTGAAGTCCACATAGGAGTGAAATTATACAGTACACGTCTTTCTGCACATAATTTATTTTACATAGCATATTATCTTCAATATCACGAATGACAAGGCTGTATATTGTCACCCTGCTTATTTAACTTCTATGCAGAGTACATCATGAGAAACACTGGGCTGGATGAAGCACGAGGTGGAATCAAGAATGCCGGGAGAAATATCAGTAACCTCAGATATGCAGATGACACCACCCTTACGGCAGAAAGTGAAGAGGAACTAGAAGGCCTCTTGATGAAAGTGAAAGAGGAGAGTGAAAAAGTTGGCTTAAAGCTCAACATCAGAAAA
>SJYR01000923.1:856507-879170 GCA_006410655.1 Kobus ellipsiprymnus
TTGCCTTGATTCATGGACCTGACATTCCAGGTTCCTATGCAATATTGCTCTTTACAGCATCGGATCTTGCTTCTATCACCAGTCGCATCCACAACTGGGTATTGTTTTTGCTTTGGCTCCATCACTTCATTCTTTCTGGAGTTATTTCTCCACTGATCTCCAATAGCATATTGGGCACCTAATGACCTGAGGAGTTCCTCTTTTGGTTTCCTATCATTTTGCTTTTTCATACTGTTCATGGGTTTCTCAAGGCAAGAATACTGAAGCGGCTTGCCATTCCCTTCTCCAGATAATATTAAATCAAAACTCTTCGGTACTATCAAGAGTTAACAGAGCCAGATGGACATGGCAGCCACTAACGACAGCAACTTGGCTTATATTTGGAGAAAGAAGATCAGGCCATGAGGTATGGATAAGAGACAGAGAGCACTTGCAATCAGAACGTCGGAAGATAGCCAGATGCTACTGATATCATTAACTATTTAGGTTGGACCACAGAAAGCTGCCCTTTTGCAGTTGAAATACTGGCGCTACATCAAAATAGGCTGTTCCTCATGCTTTCTGGATTTGAAATGAGTAGGACTGATGTTTTCTGAAATAGTTAAAAAACTATTTCTCCAAGACCTACAGATTCTTAAAAACGTATGACCTGTGCCAATTGAGATTTGTGTGTTCCTTTATCATACCGCATCTCTCGAATGTATTATACAGTCCTCACACTCATGGATGAAGCCTCCATCCAGAGTTGTGTGTTCACATCTTTCACAGGGGATACCAACTGAAGAGGTGAAAGGGGGCTGGTGACCAACCTTGGGCCCCAAGATGCTACAGAGTCCACCCCAGGAAGTTCCTTATTCAAACTGACCGCACACGCCCAACAGGTGTGCCTTTTTCAAATTTTCACAAAAGTACTTTACAGAAGCTACTGGAGATCATCTCTACTTTACAGAAGCTACTGGAGATCATCTCTACAGTCATGCAAGCCTGCAGAGTGAAGCATAAAGTGCGCTGGAGGTCGATGGTGAGCCGGGCCTTTAGCACAAGCATATGGTGACGCTCCTCTGCTAGATGGGACATTTGTTTTTCTTGTAGTTCAAACCTTTCTGTATCAAAAATCCCTCTGCTGAAACTGTTGATTTTCAGCTCTAGAGTCTAAATAGAGAATACAGTTGAGGAAATAAAACCAGGAGTCAGATTATCTTCTTGGCAACCAAACAGAAATGATATATTCCAGTTACATTAGGACATTTGCAATCTATTGATTGAATAGATTGATTGAATAATAAACCTGTGGGGTGTGTTTTGCTTGCTGATCTTGCAAGAGGCTCCCGTTTGTCCTTGTATTTTTCTTCAAAAAACAAAAAATTTCATAGCACTGATTCTTCTCAACGATTCTCCTGAGAAAAACAAATTCCACCTCAGATATAGCAGCAAATATCTCAAACGTATAATTCCAAGATTTTAAAAGCGATTCAGCAGAGCGACCTCTGACTTGAGCTAAGTATTGTGTTTACTTTGGCTGTCAAGTCTCAACTCACTGCAGTTACTGTGATGAACTGAGTTAATATCTTGGGCAGAGATGTATTTGCCTGACAAGGGTACTGTAGAAGATGATACTAGGAGAAAAGGAATGTTTGCGGATGAAGAGGAGATCCTTTGATGGAACAGAAGCCTAGACTAAGTGGCATTCACAGATTCAGACCCCAAACACCTGTCATCTCAAGGCTCAGCCTCCCAAACTAGTGCTAACCATGACTCAGCATGTCTCCCAAACTAGCGCTAACCATGACTCAGCATGTCTCCCAAACTAGCGCTGACCATGACTCAGCATGTCTCCCAAACTAGCGCTAACCATGACTCAGCATTGTACTGTTGGGTGCTTCCATCCTGTAAGAGAACACCCTGGGGTAGAGAGGAAGTCAAGCAATAGATCTGCCGGCCCATTAAGAGAGGGTTATTTAAGTTAGAGCCAAATTACAAGGAACCATTTCACAATATCGAAGCTTCCAGAAGTTCTGGAGAAAGAAATGCCATCTCTCTTTTCTAATATATAAATTCACTATTCCTTTTAAAACTGTCTGTTCTGACCATACATGTAACAAAATAACTAAATAAAACATAATATGTAAAAATTATAATTTGCATAAAGACAACAAGATGATGTTCTTTCACTTATTCGTTCAACAGAAGTTATATTTCCAGGTGGCTCAGAGGTAAAGAATCTGCCTGCCAATGCAGGAGGCACAGGGGAGGGAGTTTTGATCCCTGGGTCGGGAAGATCCCCTGGAGAAGGAAATGGAAACCCACTCCAGTGTTCTTGCCTGGAAAATCCAATGGACAGAGGAGCTTGGTGGGCTACGATCGCAGAGTTGGACACGACTAAAGCAGTTTAGCACAATATCCCAAGCATTACGTATATATATGCTCAATAAAGCATAATCCCTGTCCTCATCTAATGGGGAACATATATAAGTAGAAAAGAAAATACATTTTGATTAGTATCATCATGAAAGTAAATGTGCATATCTTCTATTGAGACGTAATCAATTAAAAAAAAATTAGATCCCCCATTTTTAGGCAATATGATAGTAGATACATCCCCATGATAGTAGATATATATTTTAAACAACATGTACTGATTGCATGCTACTTCATCCTTTGGATATACTTTAGTTTTCCTAAACATTTTTTTATACTTGTATGTTCAGATTATTCAAAAAATTTCACTCCATACCTAACATAGTAATGGACATCTTTCACATTTGTCCTGAGGCAAATTCCTATAAGTCAAAAGTTTCGGTTCAAAGGTTAAGGACATTTCTAAAACTCCTGGCACATTTTGCAAAATTGCTTTCCAAAGAACAGAAGCATTGTGCCAAATTACATGCCCACGAGAGGTGAGCCTCTTAAAAGATACATACACAAGTACACACTCGTAGATTTTCATACTGACCTTGATTTCATCAAAGTTTGAAGTTTTTTCACACGCAAACAATATCCTCATTCCTGGGCATAGGTGAATATATGTTTATATTACATAAAGACCCCGAGATGATTATTGGTTTTATCTGTTTTGTTATCTCAAAATTAAAACCTTTTTTAAAGCAAAAGAAGGTACAGTTTTTGGTATCATATAACCGATGACATTTTATGCATCTTGTTTTCACCTTTTATCACAATCATCTAAAACCGTGTAGCTGACCTGTCTGCTCTCATCATCAAGTCTGGTATCTCTGCTACTTGGTTGAGAGACATGAAATAGTGCACTGCTTATAAAGACTTCATTAATCTTCTATTTTTACCCTTTGCAACCATAACACTGTGAAAACCACCAATCACAAGTAAAGATTAGTCATATAGGCAGAAACCAAGTTCACTCTCCAAATTCTGCAGAAAACTGGGAATAAAATTCACTGAAACTCTCAAACTATTAAAACACATTCTTTTGAAGCAATATTTTCAACTATATTTTATGTGTGTAAGATACAAATTGATGGCACTCTTATTCACTTCCTTCAACCACTTTTCAACCACTAATAACAGACACAAGCAATAGAATCAAACAAGGGGAGCAATGCTCAGAAAGAGAATCCGTTGTCCTACTGGTGGTTCCAGAGCAGCTTAAACTTGAAGCGGCAAATGCCTTGGAATTTGTTTTACAAGAAGAGACCAAGTTTAGAGCTGACCGATCTGGTTTGGCTTTGTTGCTTTCTAACTGTCACTTTACCTCTAAGCCTTGGTGCCCTTAACCATGAAACGACGTAGGAATAAAATCAGTTATTGCCCATAAAGGTGCGTAATACACAGGTGGTATTTTTGGATATCAGTCTTTTTCATTGGTAAGCTCATTCTTTTATCCTTTCTTATAGGCCTTATTAGCCATGTGGGGCTTTATTCACAACTTTCCAGCTAACATCCTACTTTTCATCTATTTTGGAAAATAATGTAATGACTATAAATGAATACAAATTAGCTAAATATATTGATATTGTGGAACACTGTTAAACTTCAGTTTTATTTGTCAATGGGGATGAGTTTTTTCTGAGTCACAGAGCTAGCAATGATTTGAGGAAAATATTTATCTTATTTTCCTATAATACAATATAGAATCTATTTTGTGATTTCATCAAGCCACTCTGAAAATTTCACATCTGTGCCTTTCTCATAAAAGTGTTCCAGATGATGATCATTTTTATTTCCAACTCTCACATAGTGGAAAATAATCTAGAAATTCTAATCGTAGGCCATATGAGCCTAACATGATTGAGTGAAGTATAGCCTAAAGGTTAGAATGCAGATTTCGGAGTAGAGATCTGTAAAAACTTGAGTTTAAGTATTTTAGGCTTTGAGCATCATCTAGTCTCACTAACCCTCAACTCTAAGACGGTACAAAAGAAGTCACAGAAAATACATAGACAAGTATTGTCATAAAACAGTCTTTTCATTCTTCTGACCATCCAACAGTGTAACCACTTTAGTCACCAGCTGTTTAAAAACAGAAGATGAGCCAGACAGAGCCCGCAGGGGAAGTTTCCAGACCCCTGATCCAGACTCATACTGTTTGAACTCAAATTCTGGCTTTTCCTTTCTGTTAACCTGAGCAAACGAGTCTCCTCTCTCCACTCAGGAGTCTGAGTTGGAAGGGCGACCTCTGCCACCTCTGCGTGACTTTCAGGGGGGTCTGCATGTGGAGCCCGTGAAGACACGCAGCACCAGGCGTGGGGGCTGCCCCTCACCGCAGCCCCTCCCCATCAGCATCTTTAGTGTCATAGGCATCAGGTGTTGCGGAAACAGCTCCTAAATCCGATCAGATGCACCCAAGTCTCAGCTGCAAACGTTTACCTGTGTTTCAGCTCACGGGGAGCCTGCGAGTCACCTGCGCTTCAGGACTGTTGTGGGAACCTGGTTCTCAGACTCAGCACTGAATGTTCCACTGAGTCTCTGGCATAAACAGGAGGTTTAAAAAGTTTCGGTTGTTGCTATTTTAGGCTAAAGTCTTTTTCCTAATCTCCATCGGGGATAGGAGTGGATATACTTTCTATGTCTGTATCACTTATAACCTGCGTGTGCCTCTGTGTGCACCTCCTGTCTAGCTCTGTACTGACAAAGAAGCACTCAAACCCACACATAGCCCGGGTGGCGGCTGGGAACGCCTGCGTTAGCACGCATATGTGCTTCCTAATCTCGACTGGGAACACCTGCGTTCACACGCATATGTGCTTCCTAATCTCGGCTGGGAATGCCTGAGTTCACACGCATATGTGGTTCCTAATCTCGACTGGGAACGCCTGCGTTAGCACACATATGTGCTTCCTAATCTAGACTGGGAACGCCTGAGTTCACACGCATATGTGGTTCCTAATCTCGACTGGGAACGCCTGAGTTCACACGCATATGTGGTTCCTAATCTCGACTGGGAACGCCTGAGTTCGCACGCATATGTGGTTCCTAATCTAGACAATGAACCGCTTCTTCTCATGGTGTTAGAGTGGGTGCAGATCACTAACCCTACAGGGAATAGAAGCTTTGCCTGGGTTGGGAAGAAAGGAGTGAAAGGAAGAATCAAGTGCAGGAGAACACGCGGTTCCTAATCTCGACTGGGAACGCCTGAGTTCACAGGCACACGCGGTTCCTAATCTCGACTGGGAACGCCTGAGTTTGCACGCATATGTGGTTCCTAATCTAGACAATGAACTGCTTCTTTTATGGTGTTAGTGTGGGTGTAGATCACTAACCCTACAGGGAATAGAAGCTTTGCCTGGGTTGGGAAGAAAGGAGTGAAAGGAAGAATCAAGTGCAGGAGAGTCTAAGGCAGAAACACAGAGGGAAGATGCTTTGCCTGGTTTTCAGATGAGTGGGAAAACCAGGTCGAGGCACCGAAGAGTCCTGTTGGCTCTGGAAGGGGTCAGTGACACTCCCCACATTTTGTCTCCACAAAATACCAAGCACACCACCGTAACAGCGGAGGCGAAAGGTCTCTGGGTGCTACAGCTACGACTGATCAACACACACACACACACACGTTTATACACACAGAGAGCTATATAATAATATCAAACACACACAGGCATTTTATAAGATAAACACAGTAGGCGTTGCCTTTCTCCGAGCCACCCGGCCAACATGCTGATGTTGACGCACTGCTCAGTCTAATCTGCATTCCCAATATGAAGGCTGTGAGCATTTTTCAAGCTATGCCTTACAAGATAAGTCTTTAATATTTACACCACTGGAGCATCTGAGACTGGAGGGAGTCATGCGGTCGAGAAGAATTTCAAATCAAAAGGGTTCCTGCAAGGTACATATGCCACTCCTGACAAGGTGGTTTGCTCAAAGTGTCACTTTTCATAGGCACTGAATTCATAATAAACACCTGTGAATAAATAAACACTGAGCCTCACTTGAAATCGCTGACCTGTATCTCTGCCTGAACTACCACGACAGCACAAATATTTTATGGGAGAAAATATGATAAATATCTTAAACACATAGTTTTGTGCTAACTTTAGCTCCATGTCATGGGCATGAACACTGTCCAAAGTGATCATCTATGCGTGTGGGGGCACAAGAAACAGAAAGGCTTCTAGAATAGATGGCAATGCCTGTTCTGGAGGGTAAGGATGACAAGGAATTCCAAGTCTGCATCAGGAAAACACACTCCCTTCCAAAAGCCACAGAGCAAGGTAGTGATTTTATAAGAAGAATCTTACACATGAGCAGTAAGTTCTCATGTATGGTGAATACACACACCACACTCAGGAATCAGGAAGAAAGCCATCATTCTTTTAGGAGAAAAACAGACGTCAAACAATGACAGCTAGGCCAAGCTACCACATGTTCACGGAGCAGTACCTGCTGAAGACTGACCTTGAATAGTCTGATGTGATGGGATAAAAAGACTTTTAGGCTGGGAGTCAGCAGACAAGTTTTTGGCCTGAATATGCTATTAACACTGATATACTGTGTGACCTCTGGTAAGTCACTTAAACTTCTGTGCCTCAGTTTCCTTGTCTGTAGAGCAATGGATTAGATTTTTATGTACCCGTTCTGCTCTTACTTTCTATAATTTTCATCTCTCTCCTCAAATCTTCCTTCTTCTTAGTACTTGATTTCAGGAACTGAGAATAAAGGTCAACCTCAGGTTAGCATTAAATTCTCCATGTTCTGACTGCAGACTGTCTTCGTCTATCCCTGAAATCACATCAATGCCCCTCAGATCCTCTTTTTCCCTCCCTCTTCTGGGTTTCTTCCCTCAGCTTCAGCTGCGCTTTATTCCATTC
The DNA here is from genome assembly GCA_006410655.1 of Kobus ellipsiprymnus. Taxonomy (NCBI): domain Eukaryota; kingdom Metazoa; phylum Chordata; class Mammalia; order Artiodactyla; family Bovidae; genus Kobus; species Kobus ellipsiprymnus. The sequence continues at coordinate 863,788 of SJYR01000923.1, forward strand.
TATCATTTCCCAAAGCCACCTCTGGGTTGGCATTCTGTGTACCTGTCTTCATTATAAGCTATAAGCCCCTTGAGGTCAGATGCTGGGCCTTACACAGGGTCTGTGCAGTAGCCAGCCAACACTTTCCCCCAAAATAGATTCTTGAGAATGACTTGTGATCCTAATCTTGGTAAAACAACAAAAGGTCTGGTTTAACTTTAACGACTGATATATTTTGTTAAAAATCAAAATGTGAGTGAGCCTGGGGAAACTCAATTCCTCTCACCCTTGTTGAAATGAATGCCTCTGAAAAGGAATGAGAATTAAATGACATTTCAGATCATTATAAATGGTTTATCTTTAAATATAGATTAGCTGGGATTCATAATTTTCAAAGCAAACATGGCTCAGGTAAATGAAATAAATGTTACCAGACTAATTATTCACAGACTGCAGCAACTTTCAATGAGTTACATTGTCAAGTGACTTAAAAATCTAATGACTGGAATAAAGGTAAATAGTTTCTAAGGTGGAACATATAATGGACTCACCACTGAACTATGTCAAAATTTGCTTTTATTCAATGGTCAAGAAAAATTGGTCTCCTGTTTAGTTACTTTATTTCCTATTTTTTAAAAAGGGCTTTACTTTGAAATCACCAAGAGAATAACCACTCCATGCCAGTTAGTCTTAACAGAAATCTTGGCTCTGTTTTTTAAGACATGTGCACATTCTCCAACAGAGGAGCACAAATCAATAAACGATGTGTCACTGTGGGCCTTAATCTGCCCTCGGGAAGTGTCTGTGCATCACCAAACACGCTTCACATGACTTCAAAGAACTCCCCTTACATCTTCTCCATCCTAGCTTTGCACACCTTTTTAACTCAGAAAGATATTAAAGATTAAAATAATTGAGATGTGCCAGGTCCTGCCCTGGTGGATCCAGGGAATTCGAAGGGGAGACAGCTTGGCGAGGAAAACTTATTTATTTAATTAGAAATATAAAGAGAGATTAGGAAGAAATAGTGTAGTAGGAAAATTTAGTGGCGAAAAGAGGCTGAATAACTTGGTTTACATGGAAAACCAGTAAAGTTCCAAGACAAGGAACTTGCACCATCTACGTTAGACCACCGGCGTCCTCTTGAATAGCAGGGGTGCCCCACCTTGGGCTCCCTCTCACATGGATCTTAAAAGCCGGGGCAAGTGAGTAGACACGGCGAGCCTCCACGCCACAGATGAGAATTCAGCCGAAAATAGAGTAAGGAAGAGAAGACACGGGGGAAACCAGTCTTTCCAGTGACTGGCCCCACCTCCATTGTCCAGAAAGGCCTTATATACTCTTGAGTTTACATAGAGATCAGTGGATAATACAAAATTATGCAGCGTCAGCAGCCCTGACTCTTATCGAGACCAGGCTTTCTCTCTGCATACTTAGTCGTATACACAAGTCTTAGGTGATTTACATCATCTTCTGGCCAGAAGGCCAATTAACATTTTACAGCCCTTTTCTGATAAGGGTTTGTCAACCAGAAGACTTACTTGTGTTGATCTTCCCAAAGTCTGGTGCCACTCTCAGAAAGCACTAAATAAAGTTTCATTCTTACATAGCAAAGATACAACACTTTATAACAAGTAAAAGGAGTACAGTGATTTATAACAAAGAGAAAAGTAATTAACTCAAAAGTCTAGTGTTGCTAACATCAAAACTACTATATTTCTTTTTCTATATCTCGATTACATTGATTAATATCCTTCAGGTGCCTAACAAATAAAGAATATGGAGGCCTGGCAGCAGTTATTGAGTCAACAGTGAAACTCGTCACCAATATAACTTTTAGCTCTTTAGAAAAGGCTCTGTATCTCTAAGATGCTTAAGCTTTGTGCCTTTCATAGTTGGGGGTCTATAAGCAATTCATAAGTTGTAAAAAGTCCAGAGGAACCTGTCAGGCAAGTTACAGAGCCATCAGAGGGGTTTGAGCTGAAACATTCCTTTCATATGCAGGAGACTGAAGCCCTGAGTTAACTTTTTCCAGAGAATGTCAGAAGAGTGGAAAGCACAGTACAATAAAGCAGGCTAACTCTGGTTTTGGGGGTAGATGTTAAGGAAAACCCAGGGGGAACCCCTGAAGCCAGATCATGCCTTTGCGTATGTCTGGCTTCCTTCCTCATGACCTTTGCCATGGGCGGGATTCCTCATGCTGGCTCCCGGCAGAGATGAAATTAGAAAGTGACACAGCACTTTAAAAAGGAAGACATTATTATTTTTTTATATTTCCCAAGTGAATAGAAGAAAATGACAAATAAATTGTGAACTCTTAAAAAACTGGGCAAGAAGTTTGAGGTTTCACAGTCCTAAAAGGTCAAGTAAAGGTACAAGGCACAGATGACTAGTTATAAAGTGGTTCACTAGAGCAATGTGAGTTAGTACTGAATGGGTGACTCAAACACCTGCTCTTAGCAGTCAACTGTGAGACTTCAAATGCAAAGTAATACAGTGGCATCCAGACCCAAAGAAGCTCATTTAACTTATGCAAACTCAATAAAGAAAGTCAGCATGAACATAGAAAAAGTAAACAAATAAGTAAACAACTTAAAATAGAGGAAAAAGGTGACTCAACCATTCAACTGCATGGTTTCAAGATAAGCTACTTTTTAAAAAAGTATTGTGGCTGCACACATAAGGCAACTATTTCATCAGAGGCACAAGTTAAGAGTCAGTGACCTGTTCAATGAGAGGGAAAACCTGTGTTTGTAAAAGACAGTCTGCATGAGATTTACTTCACAGGGGACAGCGGGGGGTAATTTTGACCACATGTAAATTCAATCTTAGCACAGAACTGCTGAGTAATGTGTGACTATATTTAGTGTCGTATGTTTGGAATTTCCCTTTCGGTAACTCTGAGCCAAGTGTCAAGCAATTATTCAGTGGAATCTGAAAGGTCCAGAGGTGTCTTCATCTCCCCCAGCACCTATGAAACTTAGAGTGCTAGTAACTCTTCCTCCTCCTATGGATCTGACCCACTGAAGATGTGGGTAGACATAAAGACCATGGGATATTTGAGCCAGAACCAGGAACAGAGCTGGAGAGGTGGCCCCAAACTGCTGTATTACAAAATGGGAAAGCTGAGATGCAAAGAAGCTCAGGGAATTGGAACAAGCCAACACTTGCGTAAGCAGTGACTTGGGAAACCTTGGAACAGAAAACGCAGGTGCTTCTCCATTAGAAAAGCATAATGTGGATGCAGCCTTTCATTTCCCAAATGGGCTTCATGCTAGAAAGTGAGCTGGAATAAAACTGGATGCCTGTGGCCTTGCTGAGATTTACCTATGGTCAAAGCAGAAGTTTTAAAGGTTTCAAAGTCTCTACAACTATCTTATACTTGAGTCGGAAAGTTCTTCTGATGCACTTGCTGTTATCAAAGCTTAAAATGTATTTGAAAGAAAGAAGTCAAAGATGACACAAACAGATGGAAAGATATACCAGGTTCTTGGATTGGAAGAATTAACACTGTCAAATGACTATACTTCTCAAGGCAATCTACAGAATCAATGCAATCCATATCAAATTAGCAATGGCATTCTTCACAGAATTAGAATAAAAAAACCCTTAAAATTTGTATGGAGACACAGAAGGCCCCAAATAGTGAAAGCAATCTTGAGAAAGAAAAGCAGAGCTAGGGGAATCAGGATCCCTGGCTTCTGACTATACTACAAAGCTACAGTAACCAAAACAATATGGTACTGGCACAAAACAGAAACACAGATCGGCAGAACGGAGCAGAAAGCCCAGGAAAAACGCATGCACCTGCGGTCAGTCAATCCGTAGCAAAGGGAGGCAGACTATACGATGGAGGAGAGGCTCTCTTCAATGAATGGGCTGGGAAACTGGACAGTCAGTTACTGCAAAAAGTGAGACGAGACCATTCTTTTGTGCCACACACAAAAATAAACTCAAAATGGATTAAAGGTCTAAATGTAAGACTTAAGAAACTAAAGGCTTCCCAGGTGGCACAGTGGTATGGAATCTGCTTGCCAATGCAAGAGGCACAAGAGACGTGGGTATGATCCCTGGGTCAGGAAGAATCCTGGAAATGGCAACCCACTCCAGTGTTCTTGTCTGGAAAATTCCTTGGACAGAGGAGGCTGGCAGGCTACAGTTCATGGCATCACAGAGAGTCAGACGTGACTAGCACACACGCAAGAAACTAAACACAGAGCTACCATATGATCCAGCAATTCCATTCCTGGGCATATGTCTGGAGAAAAACATGGTCCAAAAGGGTACATGCACCCTGATGCTTAGTGAAGTTCTGTTAACGATAGCCAAGACATGGAAGCAAACTAGTGCCCATCGACAGACGAATGGATAAAGAAGGTGTGGTGTCTATATTCGCTGGAATATTTCTCAGCCAAAAAAAAAAAGGAGAAGGAATAAAATAATGCCATTTGCAGCAATGCGGACAGACCTGGAGAGCATCGTACTAAGTGAAGTGAGTCAGACAAAGGAAGGCAAATATCACATGATATGTGGGATCTAAGAATGATATTACAAATGAGCTATTTAAAAAACAGAAACAGGCCCGCAGACTCAGAGAACTTAGGGTTACCTTCGGAGAAGCGTAGCGTGAGGGACAGATCAAAAGTTTGGGAGGGACGTGTACACGGTGCTACATTTAAAACAGGCAACCGACAAGGACCTCCTGCATAGCATAGGAAATGCTGCCCAGTATTTTGTAATAATCTGAGAAAAGAGTTTGAAAAAGAATAAATGCCTGTGTGTGTATAACTGGATCACCTAAGACTAAGACAACATTGGTTTTTTTATATATAAAATTATTTATTTTAATTGGAAGTTAATTACTTTACAATACTATATTGGTTTTGCCATACATCAACATGAATCCACCACAGGTATACACGTGTTCCCCATCCTGAACCCCCCTCCCTCCTTCCTCCCGGTACCACCCCTCTGAGTCGAGACTAAGACGACATTGTTAATGAACCATGTTCCAGTATAAAATAAAAATTAAAACAAACGAAAAGGTTAATGTATTTCTTTTTCTCGGAATGCAGTGTATTTAAAGCATTATCTGGTGTTATTTGTCACACCAAGGCACTTTTACAAGGCATTACTGATGTTCTCTGAAGGCTTTACTGCAGTTATGTTGAGGATTGGAAAGGCCAAACCAATCTACCCTCTGTACACAAACGCACATACACTTACTCTGATTTGTCAATTCCAGTCCAAGTGGAAGTGAGGAAACATTGCACCAAACTAGAGGATACTTTGGCTAAATGAAACATTTGTTTTTATTTAAGAATCTATTTTTATAGAAAAAAGGCATTTGGCAATTCTCTCATATCTGAAAATAATTAGAAAAAATATTTTCTAATGTAGAGATGTAATTTTCTATGTAAATGAACATAGAAATATGTTCATATATGAACATATTCCTATTTGGAAGGCTGATAGACAAGATCTCTGAGGAATTCATAGAAACATTGAGACTATGAAAATCTACTCAAGTTGCCTGACTACACCTGTCCTATAAAAATGGAATGCTAACCTTATTTTTCTTATACTTAGAGATGTGATTAGTGCTAATTATTTAATATCTACATATTTTTAGAAGCTTCAGTCATTATCAATATTAACTGAAAAATGACATTAAATGTTGAGACTTTTATGCATTAGACCCCAGAAGACTTGTTAAGATGTAACAAAGGGAATTGAGAAGAGGGAGGCAAGGATAATCCAGGTTTAGGGAAGTCCTAAAGCTTTTTACCATAGTCTAGTCAAGGCTACGGTTTTTCCAGTGGTCATGTATGCATGTGAGAGTTGGTCATGAAGAAAGCTGAGTGATGAAGAATTGATGCTTTTGAATTGTGGTATTGGAGAAGACTCTTGAGAGTCCCTTGGACTGCAAGGAGATCCAACCAGTCCATTCTAAAGGAGATCAGTCCTGGGTGATCTTTGGAAGGAATGATGCTAAAGCTGAAACTCCAGTATTTTGGCCTTTTCATGCAAAGAGTTGACTCATTGGAAAAGACTCTGATTCTGGGACGGATTGGGGGCAGGAGGAGAAGGGGACGACCGAGGATGAGATGGCTGGATGGCATCACCGACTCGATGGACGTGAGTCTGACTGAACTCCGAGAGTTGGTGATGGACAGGGGTGCTGCAATTCATGGGGTCGCAAAGAGTCAGACACGACTGGGTGACTGAACTGAACTGAACTGAAAGCTTTTTAAAAAATAAAGGGAGTTTTGTAAGAAGAAAATATAAATTCATTAGGAGTAAAGTTGAAGACTCATTTAGGATGACAATCATCACAAAAACGACAAATTGTAAAAAGCTGACCAACCCAAACATCATAAAATCCAGAATAACAGCAATGGCATTATCCATCCACTGCCTGACATCCTCTTAATGATACTTTTCACAGAGACATTTTTGGCTCTGTCTGTTGTCATCCTCCTTTTTCCTTCTGGGGTTCACAGAATTCCAGGGCATCCCAGGAGCAGGTCATTCTGCATCAGGATCTCAGATCCTGTGCTTGTGTGTCTGGACACCTGGTGAGTCACAGAGTGTATTCCCACAAGCTAGTCACTCCTGCACCAGGCCGGCTAGCAATAATCACACTTGGAAATTACCGCAAAGGACATAAACACATTCCGTTCAACCTGAACCAAACCGATGTGTTTTCAATTCAACTCCCATTTCAGCTGGATCCCAACATTGCCTGCAGCCATAAGAAGGAAAGTGTAGCAGAGGAGAAATTAAAATAGAGACAGTACAATGAATTCATTGTGGTTAAAGAATACGACTTTTGAAAATTTTGCAACAGAAAAGATTAATGGAACAGGGTGGGGCCCCCACCAAGGCAAGTGAAAGGCCCTGAAGCTTCAGCTTGCTTAGTTCCTGATAAGCCCTCATCTGCAGAAAGAACGCATCCCAGCAAACGGATGGAGTGAGACTCGCCCAGTGTTTGCTTTCAGGAAGGTTCGCAGGGGCAGCACAGCAGGGCCGAGGGAAGAGCAGACACCGTGCAGGAAACACCAAGGACACGGGCTTCTTAGCTGCGGACCGAGGGTCTGCTGTGCGGCCTCGACCAAATTCAACTTCCTGACACCCCTGCTCTTTTGCGGTTGGTCATGGACACGTTGCCAGCCAGGAATGAGCATGGCTGAAAAGAAACCAATGGCCTGTCTGTAGCCATGCCTTCTCTTTGAAGTCTCACCGTTTCAGGTGCCATGTTGAGACACTTCACCTCCTAGACCTCCTGATGTCAGGCGACACTTTCCTAGAAACCACTAGTCCTCGTCCTAGCTGAAGCCCTGCCTAATGTGGGCTTTTAGACTTTACTTCTGAAAGCCATTCATGAGTTCTAGGAAGAAACTAACGCAAGGCGGCCCAGGCATGTCCCCTGCCGACCGTGCCATCTAAGCCAGGAAGTGGGGTAGCAATGCAGCTCAGAGGCTGGACTTCAGCTGGAAGCTGAAGAAACAGCCCTCAGGCACCCTGTAAGTGCCAGCCATACTGGCACCACAGTGAAAACCAGAAATATGTACAACACCCTTCCCCTCACGAACCCCCACCTTCTGTGAGGATGCTCTGCTGTTGCTTAGGTGCTCGGCCATGTCCAACTCTGCAGCCCTGTAGCCCACCAGGCTCCTCTGTCCACGGGATTCTCCAGGCAAGAGGGCTGGAGCGGGTTGCCATGCCCTCCTCCAGGGGATCTCCCCAACCCAGGATTGAAGCCAGGTCTCCTGCACTGCAGGCGGATTCTTTACCAGCTGACTCTGTGCGACCCCATAGACGGCAGCCCACCAGGCTCCCCCGTCCCTGGGATTCTCTAGGCAAGAATACTGGAGTGGGTTGCCATTTCCTTCTCCAAAGCATGAAAGTGAAAAGTCAAAGTGAAGTCTCTCAGTCGTGTCCGACTCTTTGCGACCCCATGGACTGCAGCCCACCAGGCTCCTCCATCCGTGGGATTTTCCAGGCAAGAGGACTGGAGTGGGGTGCCATTGCCTTCTCCGCGCTGGGGATAGAGGCTCATAAAAATAATCAATATTTATGAGGGCAAAGCATGACAACAAATTTTAAAAATTTAATATAAATTGATAGATTTTAGGACCAAGAAATGCATGGAGAGTTGCCTAGTTCGGTGGTTGTGCTGCGAGTCACCGCTGACATCCGCTACCAGAGGCCCATGAGAGAGGCCTTGACGTGGTTATTCATGAAGTCAGATACGGTATCTGTGGCCACTGAAACCTCACTCACTCTACAGAAGCAGAGAAAGGTCTCCCAGAGCACTCTGTGGGCACTTTCAGAGCCTTTTGCTGTTTGATGCTAAGGGGAAAATGACAGCAGGTCAGGACGCCTGAGTGCTCAGCCTGACCATCATCTTCTTGCAGGGGCCTCGGTGATCACTCCTCCAACAGCCAAATGACGGTGGGAACAAGTCAAACGAGGCCTCTCAGTGTTCCAGCAGAAGGGTTCTGGTTCCGTCTCATGCCCTCCCAGGACCTGCGACAGTCACGAGCATGACGTCTGCCTAAAGGTCCCAGGTTAGGGAAGTACAGGAGAGCTGTGCCATGGTGCTCAAGAAAACAGCTTAAGATGTGTTTTGCCATCCTCCCACACACCTTACACCAATGTATGAGAGGCATACTTCTCCACCCCTAAACCAACTGATTAAGAAAATGAGAGAGCTGTACACATTCTCCGAGCTGAATAAATCAGAGAAGGAAATGAACAGTCTCTCACTGGGCTTACAGTCCAGTGTCAGCGCAGGGGACAGACACACAGCAAAGCCCGTAAATAAGCAAATTGCCAAGTATGTTAGAAGACAGAAAGAACTATGGAAAAAGGAAAAGCAATGAGCCAGGGAGACTGGGGGGCTGGAGGGAAAGGATGATCAGGGGAAGAAGAAATTACTGAAAAAGGTGTGTTTGAAGACGGACTTGAGAAGGGGGCATGCGTGAGCCCCATGGGCAGCTGGGCTGCGGGGACGTTCCAGACACAGGGAACAGACAGGGCAAAGGCCTTGAGCATTCCCGACAACAAGGGGGGGCGAGACGCCTCAGAGAGCGTGAGAACCCAGCAGCGCTCTGGCTTGAGCTTGTCTCAGCTACACGCATACACGGAAGCCCTGCGTGTGGCCTGGAAAGTAGCGCCTGCAACAGGTAGCTAATTACGGTGAGATCATACTGGAATGGCCGGGCCCCTCACCCCATGTCCTTAGAAAAAAGGAGAAATCTGGACACAAAACAGGAATGATAACAGAACTGACTTCAGGGTATTGTAATAAGGATTCACTGAGTTAATCTTTGTCATGAACCTAGAACATGCCTGCTGCTGCTGCTGCTAAGTCGCTTCAGTCGTGTCCAACTCTGTGTGACCCCATAGATGGCAGCCCACCAGGCTCCTCCATCCCTGGGATTCTCCAGGCAAGAACACGGGAGTGGGTTCCATTTCCTTCTCCAACGCATGAAAGTGAAAAGTGAAAGTGAAGTCGCTCAGTCGTGTCCGACTCGTAGCGACCCCATGGACTGCAGCCTGCCAGGCTCCTCCATCCATGGGATGTTCCAGGTGAGAGTACTGGAGTGGGGTGCCATTGCCTTCTCCAAGAACATGCCTAGCACTCAGTAAAAGTTATATAGGAATTTGTTAAATCTATAAAAAGCAAGTATGTATCTTTATTGGAAAAAGATTTTGATAAACAAAAATAAAAAGGGCTAAAAAAGACTTCATATAGTAAAGAGAAACTCTTCAGGCTCTTAAAAATTGTTGCCTTTACAAGACAATGTGTGCACTAGCCACGACTCCACCTGTGTGCTCACTTCCTCACAGAATCCTCACCTACCTTAAAACTTTGGGTTTGACAGATTTGTAAAGACTGCAGAAATGTAAGGTGAACTTTCTCAAGACATAATAGCTAAATAAGCTAAAACAGACCACTTCTCAACAAAAGCAAATGATGTCCCCTCAGTGGGAACCGGGGCTTCCCTGGGGGCTCAGCTGGTAAAGAATCTGCCTGCCACGCAGGAGACTCTGGTTAGATTCCTGGGTTGGGAAGATCCGCTGGAGAAGGGGTAGGCTGCCCACTCCAGTATTCTGGCTGGAGAATTCCATGGGCTGCATGTTGCATGGGGTCGCAAAGAGTCAGACACGGCGGACTTCACTTTACAATGAGAGCTGGCAGCGAGGGTAAGTGGAGGCAGGCTGCACCCTTAGGCTTCTCCGGCGGCAGCGGCTGGGGCCGCAGGAGTCTCCCACTCAGTCCTCAGGGCAAACTCAGGAGGCGTGGCTGATGGCCTGGGGCTGGTGGCTGCAGCCCGCGGGGTCGAAAAGACTTCCACCACCTGAGCAACAGCAACCACCACTCCAGGGATGAGCGTCTTCCTTCTCCGCTCACACAGCCATGGCTGCTGGCGAGGCAGCACCGCAGCTCCTCGTCACACCGCCTTGCTTGCCCGAGCCCCGCCATAGGCTCCGCCAGCCGGCCTGCAGCTCCGCCTCCGGTTTCACTCGCAGGCTCCTGCTCCCGGCAGGCCCGCGTTCACTGCGCCACGCCCAGGCCCAGCGGAAAGATCAGTCCCGCTGATGACGGTTTCCTTGAGAACAGCACTCTGACTGCTGGGGAAAGTGCAGGGGCGGGGGGCACAAAGGGGCTCCTGATGGATCTGAGGCTTTGAATCCTTGAGGACTCCACGTGGCAAAAGAGGTTCTCCAAGAGGGGCCAAGAGCACGGCCGTGAAGGTGGCAGGCAATTGAACAGACTTTACTGTCTGGGAAATTACAATGATCATTCAAAATCTGGAGGCTTCGGTGACAATTGTTCATTTTCCTGAAGCTAAAACCCACTTTGGTCAGAGGCGTGGGAATTGCAGATCTGCAGGTTTATTCAGGAGCTGTTGGTGAGTGTTGACCATCATCGGGAATTTCTGTTATGAATGTCTGCCCTTTCAGCTCAGTCTGGTACCATTTGAAGGTCACCCAAAGTTACCTGCGTAGTAAGGAAGCAAGCTTCATCCCCAATGTAGACAGAGACCAGCCTGCCTTTGCTGGCGTTACAATCTTTTTTAGTTTTTCTCCCCCATTCCCTGCCTTCAACGGAGAAAATTGGCTCTTAGAGCCAGCAAGCTAAAGGAAAGAGCAAAATTTGATGGGAAAGTGATCACTCAAGTTGTTTTATGAATGACAGGAAGATCCAAGAGATTCACTCAACATGGATAAGTTTTATTAGCAAAACTGCTCTTTCAAATTACCAGAGGAGCTAGGTTTCCAAACCCATAAATGGTTAATTGCAAACATGCCCATTATTCTAAATTCCTATTAATTTCTCAATTCCCAGTTGGTTTCTGCTGCCTCCAAAGGCGTATTGCTCTTTGCAGTTGCTGGCACTTGGTAGGGATGGCTCATAAATTCATCTAGTGGTGGGACAGCTAAGAATGTGACTGAATGAGCGACAGCTGTATTCTATCAGCCACAAAGGAGAGGTGAGGAACTGGCACGGAATCACCTCCTGAAGGGCCTATGCCACCTCTCTGAAGAAAGGCACTAAAAGGAACTAACCACAACACTAATCCCTTTGTTTTCCATTTGTTTTTTGAGGCAGAGAGGAAAGTTGTGTAACTGTCAGGTAATTGCTATCAAATGGGAAAACAGGAGTCACTTAGGGTAACCAGGGAGCATCGGCTAGGGTGAGAAACCCCCCAACAGGATCGGTATGTGATGGTCAAAGGACCAGCTGCAAAACCAAAATACGTGTTCAGATCACGGAAAAGAGACAGTTAACTGCAAGACATGTTGACTCATCTGCTGAATCGCTCACTCTGTGTTAGAGCCCCTGAAAACAGAATGGGCTGAAACGAGCTGCTTTCACACAGTGCTGCCCAATTATCTCTCAGGACTGACACGTACAACCCATAAATGCAGGTCCTCCCAGCTCTCCTGGGTCGTCTCAGCCTTCCAGTCACCCCCGTCCGTCCCCCCCCCCACACACACACAGAATCCCATCTCCTGCCAGCATGCAGTGCTGAGGGTTACAAATAAACCTGCTGCTACAGTCCCCAGTAATAACTGTGATTTACCTAACAGGCATGCAAGTGTCGAGTTGTCAGCTTAGTTTCTGAATCTCGGTGAACACCAGTGCATACTTCTGGGGTGTGGAGAATGAACCTACCCTAAATAAACATGCCTGGGGAGGAACCGCGCGATTCAGCTTAACAGCAGACTCACTGGGATGGCAGGGCTGCAACCGGGATGCTGGTCCACGCTCTTTGGGGAGACAGGAGGAAGAGATACAGCTCCAGGCAGTAAAGCAAAGGGTGTGTGAGCCTCCACAGGGCAGACAGCGGGCATATGAGCCTCTGCTAATAGTGGGCACAGGCCTCAGACCCTGCTGAACCAATAATCACAAACTTCACCCTGGGCCAATGCCAGACCCTCGTCAACACCAGTGTTCTCAGCACAGATGGCACGCTACCTTAGGGGGAACCTGTGGAAGGTGGGAGATTGCCTCACCAGGAAGACAGCGGTGGTGACGAGGACAGGACTCGCGGACCTAGACGCTCACACTAAGTGAGGCCAGACGGGAAAGGCAGACACCACGTGCAATCACTTACAGGGGGAATCTTTTAAAACGATGCAAATGAGCTATTTATAAAACAGAAAAGGACTCATAGACATAGAAAAGAAACTTAAGGTTACCAAATGGACAAGAAGCGAGTGGTGAGGGATAAGTTAGGAGTCTGGGATTAACACACACACACTGATGTACACAAAACAGACACAAACAAGGACCTATTGGATAGCACAGGGGACTATATTCAACGTGGGTAGCAATCTACCGCGGAAAGGAACCTGAAATAACTGAATCATTTTATTCCACACCTTAAACTAACACAACATTATGAATCAGCTATGCTTCACTAAAAAAGAAAAAAAGGATTTGGGGTCAGATTCCCTGGTAGACAGCCTTCCAGTCACCCCCGTCCGTCCCCCCCCCCACACACACACAGAATCCCATCTCCTGCCAGCATGCAGTGCTGAGGGTTACAAATAAACCTGCTGCTACAGTCCCCAGTAATAACTGTGATTTACCTAACAGGCATGCAAGTGTCGAGTTGTCAGCTTAGTTTCTGAATCTCGGTGAACACCAGTGCATACTTCTGGGGTGTGGAGAATGAACCTACCCTAAATAAACATGCCTGGGGAGGAACCGCGCGATTCAGCTTAACAGCAGACTCACTGGGATGGCAGGGCTGCAACCGGGATGCTGGTCCACGCTCTTTGGGGAGACAGGAGGAAGAGATACAGCTCCAGGCAGTAAAGCAAAGGGTGTGTGAGCCTCCACAGGGCAGACAGCGGGCATATGAGCCTCTGCTAATAGTGGGCACAGGCCTCAGACCCTGCTGAACCAATAATCACAAACTTCACCCTGGGCCAATGCCAGACCCTCGTCAACACCAGTGTTCTCAGCACAGATGGCACGCTACCTTAGGGGGAACCTGTGGAAGGTGGGAGATTGCCTCACCAGGAAGACAGCGGTGGTGACGAGGACAGGACTCGCGGACCTAGACGCTCACACTAAGTGAGGCCAGACGGGAAAGGCAGACACCACGTGCAATCACTTACAGGGGGAATCTTTTAAAACGATGCAAATGAGCTATTTATAAAACAGAAAAGGACTCATAGACATAGAAAAGAAACTTAAGGTTACCAAATGGACAAGAAGCGAGTGGTGAGGGATAAGTTAGGAGTCTGGGATTAACACACACACACTGATGTACACAAAACAGACACAAACAAGGACCTATTGGATAGCACAGGGGACTATATTCAACATGGGTAGCAATCTACCGCGGAAAGGAACCTGAAATAACTGAATCATTTTATTCCACACCTTAAACTAACACAACATTATGAATCAGCTATGCTTCACTAAAAAAGAAAAAAAGGATTTGGGGTCAGATTCCCTGGTAGCTCAGTTGGTAAAGAATTCACCTGAAATGCAGGAGACCCAGATTCGATCCCTGGGCTGGGAAGATCTCCTGGAGAAGGGAAAGGCCATTCTGGCCTGGAGAATTCCATGGACTAAATCCATGGGGTCCCAAAGAGTTGGACACCACTGAGTGGCTTTCACTTCACTTTCACACTTCAGATCCCTTGCAGACACCAGCTTATCTTCTAGCTCTGTGCCCTGGGGACATTTCTGAAGACAGGTTGCTCGATGCAGAGCCTGAGACAGGGATTAGGACACACCCAATTTACTGAGGGCGGATCATCAGGGAAAACCTAAACAAGAATGGAGGAGGAGGAAGGGCAGGGTTGAGAAGGGAGAGGAAGCGCAGGAAGGACCTGTTTCTGCGGAGGCTTTGCTTCCACCCCGTGGCTTTCCTGGGTCGTCTCTGGGGGCTCTGGGGGGTTGAGCCGTAACCAGAGGTGTCCTGTCTGGGGTCACAGGGCCTGGCTTCTGTGGGTGAGTCACTGATCCCAGCCCAGAGGCAGAGGGGAGGTTTGGGAGGGCGCTCACCTCCTGGGCAAGGCACCTCCGATCGGGCGGGGGCCAATTATATGGGTTCAGCGGCCAGCGCTGGAGCAGCCACAGGACGGGCCTGGACCCAAGCTGCGTGGGGAAACCCTGCAGGAAGTGACACGGGAAGGCTCAGCATGCATGCATGCATGCGTGCTAAGTCGCTTCAGTCGAGTCCGGCTCAGCGTAAGTAAGCACAAACCGTGAGGAAGGAGCGCCTGGAGCACGCTGGGCCGAGGGCAGAGGATCCAAGAAAGATTCACTTCTGCGGGCTCGGGGCCTGGCAGGCAGAGGCGGACGCCTATCTGGCCGCTGGAATAGGGTCCGCCCTGAACTGTGAGCAGCTGGCCTCCACTCTCGGGGGTGAAGGCGCAAGCGAGCCAGATTGGCAGCTGATGCTGAGTGCGCGCCGTGGCTCTGGGGGCTGCGGCAGGGGCCACGTGGGTGCGGCGGGGCGGGGGGTGCGGCTCGACTAGGGTCACGGCCAGGCCGAGGCGACGCCGCGCAGGGGCCTGTCTGGGGCCGGAGCAGGGCGGGCAGCTTCAGCAGCCGTCCTAGCTGCAGCTTGCCTTCTCCAGGACCACCCTTCGCGGACACAGAGCATCTTCCGCCCGCAGCACCCGCGGCAGGCCCGCCCCTGGTCCCCTCTACCGGAAGTTCGTCATCACCGAGCGCCTGTGAAATCGCACTGGGAGCCCCGAGGTCGCAGCTAACGATGGCTGCCCTAAGAGGGATCTGGAGCGGCACCGGCCGAAGCCCGTTCGCACTGTTCTCTCCTCTAGAAACAGGAGTGGCGTCCCGTATGTATTTATTGTGCAGATAAAAGGAGGTTTTTTTTTTTTTTTTTTTTTTTTTTTTT
>SJYR01000923.1:879241-899383 GCA_006410655.1 Kobus ellipsiprymnus
AGATAAAAGGAGTTTTTTTTTTTTTTTTTTTTTTTTCCAGTGCATGGCAGATGTAGAGAATGGACATGCAGACATGGGGGAAAACAGAGCAGCAAATTGGGACATTAGGATTGCCGTACATGCCGTACGTGTGTAAAATCGACAGCTACTGGGAAGCTTCTATACGGGAAGCTCAGCTTGGTGCTGTTCATTTCTTGTAAAAGTGCCAAGCACCCAGGCTACCTCCAGCACTGCTCAGAAGAGGGCTAATTAGAGACCAGCCTGCCCAAGGCTGTAGATGTCGGAGTTTCTTCTTGGATTTCCTAACAAGTCATTTAGCCCAAGTAGAATCCCTTGGGAGAGAAAGTAAGTAGGTGCTAGCCTTTTACAAGATGGGCAGAACAGACTGGTGAAAGGAAATCATGTTCCTGGAAGGTGCCAAACGAACCAGGACCCTCTTGCATTTAAACAAAGCTCAGGTAGTTTCAAAAGGACATCTCTGATTGTCTGAAGTTTTGTCCTTACAAAGGTCCGTCTAGTCAAGGCTATGGTTTTTCCAGTAGTCATGTATGGATGTGAGAGTTGGACTGTGAAGAAAGCTGAGCGCCAAAGAATTGATGCTTTTGAACTGTGGTGTTGGAGAAGACCATTGAGATTCCCTTGGACTGCAAGGAGATCCCACCAGTCCATTCTAAAGAAGATCAGCCCTGGGTGTTCATTGGAAGGACTGATGCTGAAGCTGAAACTCCAATAATTCGGCCACCTCACGCGAACAGTTGACTCATTGGAAACGACTCTGATGCTGGGAGGGATTGGGGGCAGGAGGAGAAGGGGACGACCGAGGATGAGATGGCTGGATGGCATCACTGACTCAATGGACAGGAGTTTGGGTAAACTCCAGGAGTTGGTGATGGACAGGGAGGCCTGGCATGTTGCGATTCATGGGGTTGCAAAGAATCGGACATGACTGAGAGACTGAACTGAACTGAACTGTACATCCCTCAACACTTTTTATCAATAGCTTATTGCAAGATGACATTATCAAATTTGGTAGATAAACAGACTGAAGGGAGAAGTAACAGAGTAAGTCCCGAACGTATGAACCTTCAAGGTGCAACTTGCAAAGATGCAAATTCGCCACTGTATCCTGCTGCCGTGCACCCCTCACTGTGCTTCCCAAGGTCCTGAATGGTAAAATCAAAATATTTTATTTTTTGTTTTTTATATATTATTTGTGTGGAAAGTGTTATAAGCATATTAGTACAGTGCTCAACAGTCGATTGTGTTAGCTGGGTTCCAAGGCGAAGTTTGTTGGACTTAACGAACGTATTAGACTTCTGAGTGTGCTCTTGGAATGGAACTCATTTGCATGCGTAAGTACATCCTTACTGTATAGACAGATGTGGGATGAAAGAACATTAAGAGGACATCCATTGCCTAGTAGGAGCAAAATTCATTAATCTTTTTAGTCCTATCATACTGTCATCATGACAACACTTAGTGAATTTTAACTCTGTGCCAGAACTGTATGAAGCATGGGACCAGAGTCATCTAATCATCATAACAGCCCTGTGGAGTCTTCATTTATGGGGTAGGGAAGGTCAAGGGAGAGAAACAACCCACTCAGTGTCACACAGCTGTGTGAGTGAGTGCCAATTCAGATCCATGCACTTGCGGAGGCCACACTCTGTATCACAACACTGTGTTTGAATCCAGGCACGTGGCTTTGCAGAGGCCCTCCTCTGCCATTCCCTGGCTGTATGATCAAGTTGCTTAACTCTGCAGGCTTCAATTTCTGTGTGTAAAATGAGGACGATGATAGCGTTTCCCACAGGGTCATTGTAAGGGTTAAGGGAATTAATCTTGTAAAATATTTGGCAGGCTGATAGCTGCATATGTATTCAGTAAATAGCAACTGTAGTTAATGTTGATCAGTTCAGTTCAGTCGCTCAGTCGTGTCCGCCTCTTTGCGACCCCATGAATTGCAGCATGCCAGGCCTCCCTGTTCATCACCATCTCCCGGAGTTCACTCAGACTCTCATCCATCGAGTCTGTGATGCCATCCAGCCATCTCATCCTCGGTCGTCCCCTTCTCCTCCTGCCCCCAATTCCTCCCAGCATCAGAGTCTTTTCCAATGAGTCAACTCTTCTCATGAGGTGGCCAAAGTACTGGAGTTTCAGCTTCAGCATCATTCCTTCCAAAGAAATCCCAGGGCTGATCTCCTTCAGAATGGACTGATTAGATCTCCTTGCAGTCCAAGGGACTCTCAAGAGTCTTCTCCAATAAGCATCATCAATTAATGCAGGACAGCAAAAACCCAGATTCCCAAAGACTTGGCCAACTTTACCTCATGGTCGCAAACAAACATTATTGTATTTCTAGGAATAAAGGCAAATGCTCGCACGAGGCTTCCAGGAACAACACGGTGCAAGTGTAAGACCTGGCTTGATGGCAAAGCAAAGCAGAAACTCATTTAACCAATACTCACTGATTCACCTTCAGTTTGCAGATGCCATGAGAGAGGCTGAAGAAACTGCAGGAAACCACAAAAATAAAATACAGTTCCAGCTCTCGTTGAGCTCACATCTTTGTGGGATATGCAAAGGATGGAATAACAGATAAATGCATAGTTGGTCATATAGTGGTAAATGGTATGAAGACAAATTAATCAAAGAATGGGGATAACATATGTGAGAGGAGTGACCAGTGAAAGTTTCTCTAATAAGAGGAGGCGACGTGAGTGAGTGCGGGCATGTCAGAAGGAAGAATGTCTTTTTCTCCAGTGTAGAAGTTTGGCTTATTTTATAATCAATCAAATAATTATATTTTAATACTGAATAGTCAGAAAAATTTATACAATCATCTAGAAAATGTGTATCTTGTTTCTAAAATGACTGAGTTGATTTTTCCTTATCTAAATTACCCCTCACACTTCCTGCCATCTACCTTCTTATAATTTAATTCTCATTTGTATCCCCAGAATAAAAAGTGACAGGACAGTTATTGCATGCTACATTTTCACAGCATTGGCAAAGATACAATTTTGCCTTGAGGTAATTTTCTGATGTACTATGGAATTCAGATATCAATTCATTATTAGACTCTGATAAGCAAAGATTAAAATCCTTCAAACTAGGTTTCAACAGTATGTGAACTGAGAACTTCCAGATGTACAAGCTGGATTTAGAAAAGGTAGAGGAACCAGAGATCAGATTGCCAACATCCCCTGGATCATAGAAAAAGCAAGAGAATTCAAGAAAAAGCATCTATTCTGCGTCATAGACTGCAATAAAGCCTTTGACTGTGTGGATCACAACTGTGGAAAATTCTTAAAGAGATGGGAATACCAGCTCACCTTACCTGCCTCCGGAGAAACCTGTATACAGGTCAAGAAGCAACAGAATCAGACATGAAGCAGGGACTGGTTCAAAATTAGGAAAAGAGTACATCAAGGCTGTATGTTGTCACCCTGCTTATTTAACTTCTATGCAGAGTACATCATGAGAAATGCTGGACTGGATGAATCACAAGCTGGAATCAAGATTGCCGGGAGAAATATCAATAACCTCAGATATGCAGATGACACCACCCTTATGGCAGAAAGCAAAGAGGAACTAAAGAGCCTCTTGATGACGGTGAAAGAGGAGATGAAAAAGCTGGCTTAAAACTCAATATTCAAAAAACTAAGATCATGACATGCGGTCCCATCTCCTCATGGCAAATAGATGGGGGAAAAGCAGAAACAGTGACAGAATTTATTTTCTTGGGCTCCAAAATCACTGCAGATGGTGACTGCAGCCATGAAATTGAAAGACACTTACTCCTTGGAAGAAAAAGTATGACCAATCTAGATAGCATATTAAAAGGCAGAGACATCACTTTGCCAACAAAGGTCCACATAGTCAAAGTTATGGTTTTCCAGTGGTCATGTATGGATGTGAGAGCTGTACCAAAAAGAAGGCTGAGTGCCAAAGAATCGATGTTTTTGGACTGTGGTCTTGGAGAAGACTCTCAAGAGTCCCTTGGACTGCAAGGAGATCAACCAGTCAATCCTAAGGGAAATCGACCCTGAACATTCATTGGAAGGACTAATGCTGAAGCTGAAGCCACCTAATGCAAAGAGCCGACTCATTTGAAAAGACCCCAATGCTGGGAAAGATTGGGGGCAGGAGGAGAAGGGGATGACAGAGGATGAGATGGTTGCATGGCACCATTGACTCAGTGGACATGAGTTAGAGCAAACTCCAAGAAACGGTGAAGAACAGGGAATCCTGGTGTGCTGCAGTCTGTGGGGTCACAAGGAGTCATATATGACTGAGCAACTGAACAAAAACAAAGCTCAGATAATTTTGAAAGGAGAAACGCTTCCAATATGTTCTTAAAAACAGAAGACTTTAGAAATAGGTCACGGATCATCATTAAAACCTTAAAATCACCACCATTTTTTAATTATCAAAACCTTGATCCTCAATTAAATGCTACCTCAGCCAAGAACAAAGTCTAACAAGGTAACCAATTTAATATTGACGGTGAAACTTTCAGTAACTGGTATACTTTCTTGAGAGAAGATTGTTCTAATTAGAGACAATAGTGAGTCCCAGGGTGATGGTTCTGGGGCATGTTGGAAGGTACCTAGAGAAGAATGAGTGGGAAGGAGACACATAGGTGAAAGGGTCACTAGGAAAGCAGGGGCTTTCAGATCCTGGTGAGGAACTTGAAGCCCACCCGGAGGAATCTGGGTTATGTTCCAATCACTGCTGGGAGAAGAGACTGTTGAGGGGCCATGAGGGGCAAGGCTAGCCGTCTGTGCAAGAAGCATGGAGCCTGAACTGCGATGGGAACACTGGGGTTGGTAAGCATCTGAGTAATTCTGGAAATAATTTTATTATTTTAAAGAAAAGTTTGATGTATTTAACAGTGGTAAGAAAAAAAAAAAAAAACTTCTATTCATCAAAAGACAATTTTTAAAAATTGAAGTATAGTTGATTTATAATGTTGGGTTTGTTTTTGGTATATAGCAAAGTGATTCAGAGATATGTCTGTGTGGGTGTCTGTACATATATATCTATATATATTCTTTTTCTTGTTCTTTTATATTTTTTATTTTATTTTGTACTAGAGCATAGTTGATAACAGTGTTGTGTTATTTTAAAATGTAGCCAATAGGACAGTTGATGGTTTAGACAGACAATAAAAGAAAATAGGAAACATAAGGATGACTTCAACTTATTGGCCAAGGCAACAGGAAGAAGTATCACTCCACGACATTAAGTTTAGGGGATGGGGAGAGCCATTTGGTGGGGAGGTACAATCAAGATTTTGCTTCTGGGTATTGAATCTGGTACACCTACAAGACACCTAAAATAAGGCATTCAATAAGTAGTTGTACATGAGTCTAGAGTTCAAAGGAAAGGGCTGGACTAGAGATACAGTTTATAAAGTGAAATTATCAGTTTATAGATTTAAAATTCTAAACCTGATAGGCTCACAAAAGGAGCGTGTTGGATGGAAATGAGGGTTGTTTTAAAGGGACCCTTAGAAAGCTAGGGGGGCAGCAGAGAGGATGGCAAGGTTCCAGTGGGTAAGACAGGAAAAGATGCTCTTTAATTTTAAAGGGAATGGATTGTTTCCAAAGATAACAAGGTCCTGTTCCGTGCTCACCAGGAGCCCCAGGTGACAGCAGTGAGAGATGCTATAGAGAATTGTTTATTGAATGGGAAGAAGGAGTGCCTGACCTTCAAGCGCAAAGTCCTCAACACAGAAGATAATTGACTAGGAATCAAGAGAGGTCTTCAGTTAAAGGCCTACCCTTAGCATTCTCCGTGGCCTCTAGCAACTCCTGAAACTCCCTTAAGTCGTGAGCTTCCCCACTGACAAAATGAATAAGCTGAATAAGATACTCTTTAAAATTCTCTCCTGAGAGCGAAAAGTCTATAATTACCAGGTATCCTTTTTTGTACTATTGAACTCACTCGTTACAAAATCCAGCAATAAAAAAAATTCCAAAATGATTTAACAAATCAAAAGAGTTGCTGATTTGCTGAAATTAATTAACTAGATTCTTGGGATCGGACAAAGCAAAGCCTTTCCAGATAGGTCTTGAGTTATCTTTGCCAGAGCTCCTGTTCACACTTCCTCTTGGAGGTGACGCAGCTGTACTTCTGTGATAAGCCATGGCAGAGCAAGAAAATGTCCAGCAAATTTGGAAAACTCAGCAGTGGCCACAGGACTGGAAAAGGTCAGTTTTCATTCCAATCCCAAAGAAAGGTAATGCCAAAGAATGTTCAAGTGAAAGTGAAAGTTGCTCAGGCACGTCCAACTCTTTGCGACCCCATGGACTGTATAGTCCATGGGATTCTCCAGGCCAGAATCCTGAAGTGGGTAGCCATTCCCTTCTCCAGGGCATCTTCCCAACCCAGGGATTGAACTGGGGTCTCCTGCATTGCAGGCAGATTCTTTACCAACTGAGCTGTCAGGGAGTGTTCAAACTACCTCACATTTGCACTCATCTCACATGCTAGCAAAGTAAATGCTTAAAATTTTCCAATCAAGGTTTCAACAGCATGTGAACCAAGAACTTCCAGATGTTCAAGGTGAATTTAGAAAAGGCAGAGGAACCAGAGATCAAGTTGCCAACATTCATGGGATAATAGAAAAAGCAAGAGAATTCCAGAAAAACTTCTACTTCTGACGACTGAACTGAACTGAACTGCTTCATTGACTATGTTAAAGCCTTTGACTCTGTGGATCACAACAAACTGTGAAAAATTCTTAAAGAGATGGGAATACCAGACCACCTTACCTGCCTCCTGGGAAATCTGTATGCAGGTCAGGAAACAACAGTTAGAATCAGACATGGACAAATAGACTGGTTCCAAATTGGAAAAGCAGAACATCAATGCTATATATTGCCACCCTGCTTATTCTTATATGCAGAGTACATCATGTGAAATGCCGGGCCAGATGAAGCACAAGCTGTAATCAAGATTGCTGGGAGAAATATCAATAATCTCAAATATGCAGATGACACTGCCCTTATGGCAGAAAGCAAAGAGGAACTTAAGAGCCTCCTGATGAAAGTGAAAGAGGAGAGTGAAAATGCTGGCTTAAAACTCAACATTCAAAAAAGTAAGATCATGGCACTGGTCCCATCACTTCATGGTAAATAGATGGGGAAACAATGGAAACAGTGAGAGACTTTATTTTGTGGGGGCTCCAAAATCACTGCAGATGGTGACTGCAGCCATGAAATTAAAAGACCCTTGCTCCTTGGAAGTAAAGCTATAACCAACCTAGAAAGCATATTAAAAAGCAGAGACATTACTTTACCAACAAATGTCCATATAGTCAAACCTATGGTTTTTCCAGTAGTCATGTGTGAATGTGAGTGTTGGACCATAAAGAAAGCTGAGTGCCAAAGAATCGATGCTTTTGAAATGTGGTGTTGGAGAAGACTCTCAGGAGTCCCTTGGACTACAAGGAGATCCAGCCAGTCCATTCCAAAGGATACCAGTCCTGAATATTCACTGGAAGGACTGATGCTGAAGCTGAAACTCCAGTACTTTAGCCACCTGATGGGAAGAACTGACTCATTGGAAAAGACCCTGATGCTTGGCAAGACTGAAGACAGGAGGAGGAGGGGACAACAGAGGATGAGCTGGTTGGATGGCATCATGGACATGATGGACATGAGTTTGAGCAAGCTCCCGGAGTTGGTGATGGACAGGGAAGCCTGGTATGCTGCAGTCCACGGGATCGTAAAGTGTCAGACATGACTGAGCTACTGCACTGAACTGATGAGCCTTGATCAACGTACAGTGCTGGATGCCTTGGGACACGGGAATAGACTGTGTCTCTTACAATCTCATTCATAGATGGCTAGAAAAGCACTTAAAATTACTACCCAGAAATGTACATGATAGATGCAGGAAATATAAAGAGGAAATTGACCCTGTGCTCGAAAGGTGGACTTTGACAGAAAAAGTCAGTGTTCTTTGGGGATAGGAGGTGAATATGGTTTCTAGGAATGAGGAAGGAAAGAAGTCTGTGTATCTGGGTTCCAAACCTGTTAGCTGTGTGCCTTTAGTAAGACCAACACCATCCTCTTAGCACAGTTATGATGAGAAAATTGACAATTATATGGAAGATAATATCATATCTGGCACCTTAAGGAATCAATAAACCCTAGTTATTAGATCTGGATAAAGGAAGTGTTTTGGAATCCTATGGAAGACATAGCATGGATAAAGTTCACGAATCTCAACATGATTCTGACCTGCTCACAACCTCCACTTCTCATCTTTATTTTGGCTACTTTCCATCATGACGTCCTTGTTACTCACATGGAGGTGCTTACTAAGTCAAGAACAACTTATTGAAAGACATTCTCCCAAGTGAAGTGAGGTTGCTCAGTTGTGTCCGACTCTTTGCGACCCCGTGGACTGTGGCCTGCCAGGCTCCTCTGTCCATGGGATTCTCCAGGCAAGAATACTGGAGTGGTTACCATTTCCTCCTCCAGGGGATCTTCCCAACCCAGGGATCGAACCCGGGTCTCCCGCATTGGAGGCAGATGATTTAACCTCTGAAGCACCAGGAAGCATTCTCCCAAATGCATTCACATATTGCCCAAACAAATTCTGCTCTATTTACCTAACACATTTTCTCTACTTTTCCTTATCTAAGTTCTCCCTTAAACACATTTCTTTGATTAAGATATTTGATACCACAATTTTAAATGGGAATCCAACATGACTTTCCATAAAAGAACTGAAAACAGACGCAAGCTGAAAGCCTTCAAGCTGCAGTGCCGTGAACTACTCTCCGGCGTCCTCTTTGAGACTGGGGCCCTCCTAGGTAGAGGTTTTAGAATGGGGCAGGGAAGGGGGAGTGGCTAACCAGCAGGCTTAGTCAGTGGTTAAAGATGTGTTCACATCAGACTTGGGCCTTCATTTCCTAAATAGTGTATTGAAAGACGATTGAAAACTTTCTCAGTGTGGTTCAGTATGGCAGTAAGCCCCCTACATACAAGCAAGTTCTGTTCCGAGATCGCATTCACCAGTCCCATTT
This sequence comes from Kobus ellipsiprymnus, assembly GCA_006410655.1. Taxonomy (NCBI): domain Eukaryota; kingdom Metazoa; phylum Chordata; class Mammalia; order Artiodactyla; family Bovidae; genus Kobus; species Kobus ellipsiprymnus. The sequence continues at coordinate 888,288 of SJYR01000923.1, forward strand.
GTTCATAAGTCTGGTAAAGTTAGCCTAGGTAGCCAACTAAAACAATCGTCCATATAGTACTGTACTGTGCTAGGCTTATAGTACTTTTTCACACAAACAATATGCAAAAAACAAACACAAAATAACAGGAAATACTTTTAATCCTGTAGCACAGTACCTTGAAAAGCACAGTAGTATCAGCTTCATCAGCACTGTTTTACGCTGGCTTCTGGACACCGTGGGCTTGAAACAGATATTGTACTAGCACTCCACACAGTCCACCCCGCACGCTTAGCTGCTCGGTCGAATCCGACTGTGCGACCCGCCAAGGACTGTGGCACACCACGCTCCTCTGTTCATGGGGATTCTCCAGGCAAGAATCCTGGAGTGGGCTACTCTATACAGTACTGGACAGTGGAGTGCACAAAAGCACAGTCTCCTGGCAAGGATGCATGCCCGTGGGGAGGTGTACCAGCCTCGTGAACCAGCGTCAATGGACTCGCGGACACACGCTCGCATCTTTGGAGGTCCGTATGTATGGAACTCACTATACTTGATGTTACGTCTGTATATTGTGCCTCTCAGCAGGGGTGCAGAGCCCCTGAGAAACACCACCTTCATTCACACCAGCCTGCGTGCCCTACTTGACACACTCCTTAGTGGCTTTCCGTGCTTCCTGGAGCCCCAGCTACTCTCCAGAGCCTCCCCTGAGTACCAGAGCTAAGCTCTCAGTCGTTGCATCAAAGTACTCAGCATTTAGAAGACCCATTTGGAAACACATCATGCACTTCCTCATGACGCCGTGCTGACTGCTATACCAGAGGTTTGTGCGCGCGTTTTCAACCCTCTCCTCGATACATCACTGTGAGTGTCCTTTCCGCCCATGGTATCTCACTCCTGTGTACCTTGAGACTGGTACACAAGGGGGCACAGTGTGTAGAATAAGTGATTTAAAAGTGTGGCCAAAGAGAGCATCGAGCACTATGGCCATATTGGAGGACAGAGGGAATCTTCATGAAGACCGAGAATACTGACATTAACGAGGCATTTTTGAAATAAAAATATTGGGTCGGCCAAAGAGTTCATTTGAGGTTTTCCATCACCTGAGCGAACTCTTTGGCCAATTCGGTATTTGCCTACCGGGCAGCAGGGGGATGTTTTCCTGAGGTGATTCTGGATGCACGTAGCTGTGAGAGAGGAAACCGTCAGTCCTAAAAACAGAAGTCTCAGCGTTTCCAGGGTCCGGTGGTAACAGGGCGCCAGCCCGGCACTGCTGTCCGAGGAATCTACCACCACAGTCTTGCCTTTGGAGCTCTTGTCTGACTCCCTGGGAAAGCCAAATCACTCCTCTTTGTATATGTGTGGGGGGGTAATCACTTTTAACTGATACGTACATGAATCTCAACCTACTGCAACCATGGAGGAGCTATTTCTCAACATGTCAGAACCCACCGGTGGGGCTTCAGGAGCAGGCGAACAAGCTTGAGGAAAGCAATGTGAAAAGCACTGGATTACACAAAAGGTTCAGTATTCAAATGAATCCTCTCTCAGGCTTCACCTAAGACTGGGAGGACAAATGGAAGGTTTTGTGCAGCCAGGGGTAGGCTTCCTGCATTACTGTCAACGAAGCCCTGGGTAATAACCACGACGTGTCACCACAGAGCTGGGCATGTGTTCTGCAAAGACATAATTTCATTTCGTGCATTTGGGTAATGTCACTTCAGAGGAAACAAGATCATGGGAAAAGAAAGCAAGTAGAAGGAGAAAGGAGTCATAAATGAGAGCCCAAGCAACTCCCTGCCGCCTTCCCTCCGTTGTAAAGGCGGGTAGGCAGACGAACCTGGAGCCGTCATCCAGGGTGAAGTCGGTCAGAAAGAGAAAAACAGATGTCATATTCGAACACGTATATACGGATCCGGCAAATGGTGCTGCTGAACCTGTTTGCAGGACCACAAGAGGGATGCAGATGGAGAGAAAGGATTTGCGGACACAGCAGGGGAGGGAGGGGCTGAGGCGAACTGAGAGGGTGGCAGTGACGTGCATGCACGACCACGTGAGAATCAGACAGCTAGTGGGAGGCTGAGGTGTAACCAGGGGCTCAGCTGGCGCTCTGTGATGACCGGGGGTGGGGCGGGGTGGGGCACAGCGAGGGCAGGCTTAAGGGGGAGACGATATATGCATACTTAGGGCTGATTCACACAGCTGGATCGCAGAATGTGAGGCCCTAAATGGGAAACCTTAAAATAGAAAAGGGCCAGCTTTGCAGACGGAAACTAAGATGGCACCTGGCGGAAGAGATGGGGGCGTAGTCTATGTTGTTTGTCAAAACTTCTGATTGGCTCTCTTGATTTCCGTGCACGTGGACAGCGCGTGATCACCATAGACTCCTGTTATAATGATGGCACAGGACGATTTGACCTTTAACGTGACTGGTGTAACTATGGAAAGTCCCTCGCAAATCCCCCCTGCTTGCCTTTATAAGCAGGGAGTTTGCAACAATAAAGCGGAACTGCACTAGACCCCCTGTCGCGTCTGATTGTCTCTGGCTCGCCGAGGGGCTGGGTTGGCGGACAGCAGGCTCACCTTTCCTCGGGACCCCTCAGCTCTTTCAGGGAAGTTCCACTGCCTCTCTCTCTTTCTGCAGAGCACTCCCCACAGAAACTGGCACCCAACGTGGGGCGCGCGAAGCGGACAGACAGAGGTGGTGACACCGTGCAGCTCTGAAAGAAGGAGCGACGAGGGACCCGAGGCTGGTCACAGCACAGAGCTCCCCTTGAGGAGTATCGCCCGAGGTAAGCCGGACTTCAAGGTGGGCCCCCCTCCTCTTTGAGGGAAGTAGCAAAAAACTCTCTTCACTTATCTTCCATCTGATCTGTCCTTAATTCCTTTTTCGAGAGTTTCAGTGAACGGGTGAACGGTTGCAGAGGCAATTGACGAGTCGAGGCTAGGGCTACACTCTGGCGGACTCTGAAGGCCCTGCAACAAGTGAGCCTCAGTAACTAGAGCCCAACCGGGTGAAACTCTCCTTTAAACATTCTTAACTGAGGATGTGACCTAAAATCTTCCCTGTGGGCACGGGTCAGGCACTTAAAATCCATTAGGGCACCTGCCACTTGAAGACTCCCGTGACAGGATAAGGGGGTCATGGAACAGGCTAGAAACCTTTAGGGTGCCCGCCCCCAGCAAGAAAACTTCCGTGCAATGACGCAGGCACGGAAAAGGTTTCAAAAGCATACCACAAGCCCAACTTTCTGGCCACCACCACTCCCGGTAGGATTTTTGGTGGTTGTCCTCAGTGACTTTTCTTTCTATTCTCTCTCGGCAGCATGGGAAATAACATTGGTAAATCTGATGAGCCTGCACTCAGGGCACTGAGATATATGCTCATAAGCAGGGAACTTGAGATTTCTGACGCTCAGGCCATTAAGGTCTGGGGGACCATTGTACAGTTGGCCCCCTGGGTTACTTCGGCCAATCTGTTATCTTGGGACACTTGGGATAGAGTACAAACCCTTGCTAGGCAGCAAGAGGCTCAGTACGGTGAGGAGCCCCCCTTAGGGTTCTGTCTGACCATTTCGGCCCTCAAGCTCTGCTTTGCATGGAGCGAGGAGCATGTCACTGATATGGGTACCCCCAATTCAAAGTCAGAAAAACAATGGGTAAAATTTGACGAAGAACAAGTCATGTCGGACCAAAATATAGCAAAAGAGACTATAGGGAATAAAGACTCTAGAGCGAATAGTGGGCCATGGGAGCCTTTTGGGGATGATAAAGGGGTGGAAGGAAATAGAGACCCCTCTGATGCCTCGGGACTGGGAGCCCAGGGAAAAGATCTGTGCCCCTCCCTGCCTCCCCCATTTGAGAAAGTTTCGGGAGCACCTTGGGTGGGAAAGACAATGAGGTCACCCTGGAAAGAAAAAACCAACCCCAGGGACTCTTGGGGATTCCTGCTGCCCTTTATCGGCCCAACTCAAGCCTTCCCTGTAAATGTTAACCAGGGGGGAAATAGGTCGGCAGCCTGGTACCTGGGAGGCCAATGACTTAAAAGAGCTCAAAAAGGCAGTGACAGAGGATGGCCCAAACTCCCCGTGGGCAAAAACTATTCTCCAGGGCCTGGCTCATCAACCTTGTACGACCCAAGACTGGAAGATGCTATGTAAGGCAGTGCTCCCCAGCAACACCTATATTAAGTGGTGTGCCTTTTTTTAAGGAAAAATGTCATGCTCAGGCGGAAAGAAATCAAGCTGCCAACCCTGCTATTCCGGTGACTTTCGGGATGTTGTCAGGGACGGCAGATCAATGGAGTACAGGACCTCAACAGGCCACCATCCCTGCTCCTTATACAGATCAGGTACGGGCCATATGCCTGGCCACCTAGATTGAAAGGCGCCCCAACTATTTCTCTTTAAGCCTATGCCAGATGCCCTCAATGTTTTTACTGATGGAAAAAAAAAAAAATGGTGCAGCAGCCGTCGTGTTCTGGCTGCCACAACAATCACAACAGCCAGATCAACATATACAAAAATATTTTGGGCCTTGTGAGGGGTCCGCACAGTTTAAAAAATTATTTGCTGCTGTTATAGCACTCACAAAAGTCCCTAAACCCATGAATGTGTTTTCTGACAGTCTATGTAGTAAACTTGCTTCCAGGATGGCTAAATTCTCACATATGGCTAGATAACAATCCTATTACCCCCCTTATGATACAAGCCTGTACCCTGTTACTTGAACGGGTTAATCCCATTTATGTACACCATCTTAGGGGTCATCAAAATTTACCTGGATTGCTTTCAATGGGAAATTCCCTGGCCATTCTGTGTATTCTTGCCACCTCTTCTTAATATCTTCTGCTTCTGTTAGGTCCATACCACATTTCTGTCCTTTATCGAGCCCATCTTTGCATGAAATATTCCCTTGGTATCTCTGATTTTCTTGAAGAGATCTCTAGTCTTTCCCATTCTGTTGTTTTCCTCTATTTCTTTGCATTGATCGCTGAAGAAGGCTTTCTTATCTTTTCTTGTTATTCCTTAGAACTCTGCATTCAGATGCTTATATCTTTCCTTTTCTCCTTGGCTTTTCACCTCTCTTCTTTTCACAGCTATTTGTAAGGGCTCCCCAGACAGCTATTTTGCTTTTTTTGCATTTCTTTTCAAATGGGGATGGTCTTGATCCCTGTCTTCTGTACAGTGTCACCAACCTCATTCCATAGTTCCTCAGGCACTCTATCAGATCTAGGCCCTTAAATCTATTTCTCACTTCTACTGTATAATCATAAGGTCTTTGATTTAGGTCATACCTGAATAGTCAAGCGGTTTTCCCTACTTTCTTCAATTTCATTCTGAATTTGGTGATAAGGAGTTCATGATCTGAGCCACAGTCAGCTCCCGGTCTTGTTTTTCTTGACTGTATAGAGCTTCTCCATCTTTGGATGCAAAGAATATAATCAATCTGATTTCGGTGTTGACCATCTGGTGATGTCCAAGCGTAGAGTCTTCTCTTGTGTTGTTGGAAGAGGGTGTTTGCTCTGACCAGTGCATTTTCTTGGCAAAACTCTATTAGTCTTTGCCCTGCTTCATTCCGCACTCCAAGGCCAAATTTGCCTGTTACTCCAGGTGCTTCTTGACTTCCTCCTTTTGCATTCCAGTCCCCTGTAATGAAAAGGACATCTTTTTTGGGTGCTAGTTCTAAAAGATCTTGTAGGTCTTCATAAAACCATTCAACTTCAGTTTCTTCAGCATTACAGGTTGGGGCATAGACTTGGATAACTGTGATGTTGAATGGTTTGTCTTGGAGATGCACAGAGATCATTCTGTCATTTTTGAGACTGCATCCAAATACTGAATTTTGGACTCTTCTGTTGACCATGATGGCTACTCCATTTCTTCTGAGGGATTCCTGCCCGCAGTAGTGATGTAATGGTCATCTGAGTTAAATTCACCCATTCCAGTCCATTTTAGTTCGCTGACTCCTAGAATGTTGACGTTCACCCTTGCCATCTCTTGTTTGACCACTTCCAATTTGTCTTGATTCATGGACCTGACATTCCAGGTTCCTATGCAATACTGCTCCTTACAACATTGGATTTTGCTTCTATCACCAGTCACATCCGCAACTGGGTATTGTTTTTGCTTTGGCTCCATCCCTTCATGCTTTCTGGAGTTATTTCTCCACTGATCTCCAGTAGCATATTGGTCACCTAATGACCTGGGGAGTTCCTCCTTTGGTATCCTATCATTTTACCTTTTCCTACTGTTCATGGGACTCTCAAGGCAAGAATACTGAAGTGACTTGCCATTCCCTTCTCCAGTGGACCACATTCTGTCAGGCCCCTCTACCATGACCAGCCCGTCTTGGGTTGCCTCGCAGACATGGCTTGGTTTCATTGAGTTAGACAAGGCTGTGGTCCTAGTGTGATTAGATTGACTAGTTTTCTGTGAGTACGGTTTCAGTGTGTCTGCCCTCCGAGGCCCTCTTGCAACACTTACCATCTTACTTGGGTTTCTCTTACCTTGGCGTGGGATATCTCTTCATGGCTGCTCCAGCAAAGCACAGCTGCTGTTCCTTACCTTGGACAAGGGGTATCTCCTTACCGCCACTGTTCCTGACCTTACAGAATATACAAAAATGTATAAGGTGACAGTGATGCAATCATGACTAAAATAGATTTTATTTTTCTTTAATTTTGTGACATAGAGAAGCAGGATAAAGTGATCCCTGATATATACACATTTCTAATCAATTCTACTGATGAGGAAAATCTAACTGAAAAAAAAGCAGAAATGATTAAATTTGGGATCTGAATATATTATGGATTATTTTCACTCTGTACTTTCTTGCATTTAATTTTTGTCTTTGTCTTACAATTAAACATATTTGCTAGATACAAATCATTTCTAGATTCTATATCTAAAATAAATCTAAAAATCCCTAAAATTCTCGATTTATTGAGGTAACTAAATGTATGAAACTAACATTTTTTTTAAATTGTAAATCATTTATTTGATAAAGTTGTTGTATCCAGAATATTTGATACATTTAATAATTTAAAAAAACAAACAATATAACTGAAAAATAAGCAAAATATTTAAACCGGAAGTCACCAAACAAGATAAAATAATGGCTAATAAACATATGCAAAGCTGCTCAACATTAGTCATAAGGGAAATGCAAATTAAAACCACACTAAGATACCTCTCCAACTCCACTAGGATGAGCATAATAAAAAATGCAGACAAATGTTGGTGAGAATATGGGGAAATTAGAACTCTCAAAACTTTTTTTGATAATGGAATTAGGTACAACTACTTTGGAAAAAAAATGTGGCAGTTTCTTAAGAAGTTGACTCAGGAATTTCATACTTAGATGTCTACCTATTTTTATTACAACCATTCCGATGGAGCCAAAGAAACATCATACCATGGCCTCAATTTGCATTTCCCTCATGACCCATGTTGAATTGTAGATAAAGGGTAAGTGTTATGTAATGTGAATTACTAACATTATTTTTTTGTAAATTATTTAATTGGAGGCTAATTACTTACAATATTGTAGTAGTTTTTGCCATACAAATTTTTATCAAAACAAAAATTAAATTTTATGTTGTTAACACCTAGTCTAATATAGTGAAAAAAATGAATTTCATAGATTAAAAATCAGTTCTTGGATCAACTGAAGATGGCAGAAAGGAAGTACTTTCAATCACTTCTTACAAGAAGGCAAGAATCACAACCATCTGATGAATAACCATTGACCAAGAGTTGGGCTATAAAGACAGTTGAATGCTGAAGAATTGATGTTTTTATTTATTTATTTTAATATAAATTTATTTACTTGTTTTATTGTAGGCTAATTACTTTACAATACTGTAATAGTTTTGCCATACATTGACATGAATCTGCTACAGGTATACATGTGTTCCTCATCCTGAACTCCCTCCCACTTCCCTCCCCATCCCATCCCTCTGGGTCATCCCTGTGCACCAGCCCTGAGCACTCTGTATCATGCATCGAACCTGGACTGGCGATTCATTTCACGTGTGATAACTGACATTTTTCAATGCCATTCTCCCATATCATCTTCCCCTAGCCCTTTCCCACAGATTCCAAAGGACTATTCTATACATCTGTGTCTCTTTTGCTGTCTCACATACAGGGTTATCGTTACCAGATTTCTAAATTCCATATATATGTGTTAGTACACTGTACTGGTGCTTTTCTTTCTGTCTTACTTCATTCTGTATATTAGGCTCCAGTTTCATCCACCTCATTAGAACTGATTCAAATGAATTCTTTTTAATGGCTTAGTAATACTCCATTGTGTATATGTACCACAGCATTCTTATCCATCCATCTACTGATGGACATCTAATTTGCTTCCATGTCCAGGCTATTAGAAACAGTGTTGTGATGATCATTGGGGTACAGTGTCTCGTTCAATTCTGATTCCCTTGGTGTGTATGCCCAGCAGTGGGATTACCGGGTCATATGGCAGTTCTATTTCCAGTTTTTAAAGGAACCTTCACACTGTTCTCCACAGTGGCTGTACTAGTTTGCATTCACACCAACAGTGTAAGCGGATTCCCTTTACTCCAAACCCTCTCCAGCATTTATTGCTTGTAGAATTTTGGATTGCAGCCATTCTGATTGGTGTCAAATGGTACCTCATTGTGGTTTTGATTTGCATTTCTCTGATAATGAGTGATGTTGAGCATCTTTTCATGTGTTTGTTAGCCATCTGTATGTATTCTTTGGAGAAATGTCTGTTTAGTTCTTTGGCTAATTTTTTGATTATTCATTTATTTTTCTGGAATTTAGCTGCAGGAGTTGCTTGTATATTTGGGGATTAATTCTTTGTCAGATGCTTCGTTTGCTACTATTTTCTCCCATTCTGAAGGCTGTCTTTTCACCTTGTTTATAGTTTCCTCTGTTGTGCAAAAGATTTTAAGTTTAATTCGGTCCCATTTATTTATTTTTGCTTTTATTTTCATTACTCTGAGAGGTGTGTCATAGGGCATCATGCTGTAATTTATGTAAGAGAGTGTTTTGCCTATGTTTTCCCTAAGAAGTTTTATAGTTTCTGGAATTATGATAAGATCTTTAATCTATTTTGAGTTTGTTCTTGTGTATGGTGTTAGAAAGTGTTCTAGTTTCATTCTTTTACAAGTGGCTGGCCAGTTTTCCCAGCACCAATTGTTAATAGAGACTGTCTTTTCTCTATTTTATATTCTTGCCTCCTTCGTCAAAGATAAGGTATCCATAGGTGCATAGATTTATCTCTGTGCTTTCTATTTTGTTCCATTGATCTATATTTCTGTCTTTGTGCCAGTACCATACTGTCTTGATGACTGTGGCTTTGAAGTAGAACCTGAAGTCAGGCAGGTTGATTCTTCCAGTTCCATTCTTCTTTCTCAAGATTGCTTTGGCTATTCGAGGTTTTTTGTATTTCCATACAAATTGTGAAATTATTTGTTCTAGTTCGGTGAAAAATACCATTGGTAGCTTGATAGGGATGACATTGAATCTATATATTGCTTTGGGTAGTATATTCATTTTTCACTATATTGATTCTTCCAATCCATGAACATGGTATATTTCTCCATCTATTAGAGCCCTCTTTGATTTCTTTCACCAGTGTTTTATAGTTTTCTATATATAGTTCTTTTGTTTCTTTAGGTAGATACATTCCAAAGTATTTTATTCTTTTCATTGCAGTGGTGATTGGAATTGCTTCCTTAATTTCTCTTTCTGTTTTCTCATTGTTAGTATAGAGGAATGCAAAGGATTTATCTGTGTTAATTTTATATCCTGCAAGTTTACTATATTCATTGATTAGCTTTAGTAATTTTCTAGTGGAGTGTCTTTAGTGTTTTTTATGTAGATGATCATGTCATCTGCAAACAGTGAGTTTTACTTCTTCTTTTCCAATCTGGATTCCTTTTATTTCTTTTTCTGTTCTGATTTCTATTGTCAAAACTTCCAAAACTATGTTGAATAGTAGTGGTGAGAGTGGGCACCTTTGTCTTGTTCCTGACTTTAGCGGAAATGTTTTCAGTTTTTCACCACTGAGGATAACATCTGCTGTGGGTTTGTCATATATAGCTTTTATTATGTTGAGGCATCTTCCTTCTATTCCTGCATTCTGGAGCGTTTTTACCATAAATGGATATTGAATTTTCTCAAAGGCTTTCTCTGCATCTATTGAGATAATCATGTGGTTTTTATCTTTCAATTTGTTAATATGGTGTATAACATTGACTGATTTGCAGATATTGAAGATTCTTACATCCCTGGGATACAGCCCACTTGGTCATGATTTTTTTTAATATGTTGTAGAATTCTGTTTGCTATGATTTTGTTATGGATTTGTGCATCTATGTTCATCAGTGATATTGGCCTGTAGTTTTCTTTTTTTGTGGCATCTTTGTCTGGTTTTGATATTAGGGTGATGTTGGGCTCATAGAATGAGTTTGAAAGTTTACCTTCCTCTGCAATTTCCTGAAAGAGTTTGAATAGAATAGGTGTTAGCTCTTCTCTAAATTTTTGGTAGAATTCAGCTGTAAATCCGTCTGGTCCTGGGCTTTTGTTTGCTGGAAGATTTCTGATTACAGTTTCAATTTCCATGTTGGTGATGGGTCAGTTAAAATTTTCTATTTCCTCCTAGTTTAGTTTTAGAAAGTTGTACTATTCTAAGAATTTGTCCATTTCTTCCAAGTTGTTCACTTAATTGGAATATAGTTGTTGACAGTAGTCTCTTTTGATCCTTTGTATGTCTGTGTTGTATGTTGTGATCACTACATTTTTATTTCTAATTTTGTTGATTTAATTCTTCTCCCTTTGTTTCTTGATGAGTCTGGCAAATGGTTTGTCAGTTGTATTTATCTTCACCAGCTTTTGTCTTTTTTGATTTTTGCTATGGTCTCTTTTCTTTTTTTTACATTTATTTCTGCCCTAGTTTTTAAGATGTCTTTCCTTCTAATAAACCTGGGGTTCTTCATTTCTTTTCTAGTTGCTTTAGATGTAGAGTTAGGTTATTTATTTGACTTTTTAATTGTTTCTTGAGGTAAGCCTGTATTGCTATGAACCTTCCCCTATGCACTGCTTTTTTTTTTTTTTTTTTTT
>SJYR01000923.1:899749-916465 GCA_006410655.1 Kobus ellipsiprymnus
CTGGCTATTATAAACAGTGCTGCGATGAACATTGGGGTACATGTGTCTCTTTCTATTCTGGTTTCCTCGGTGTGTATGCCCAGCAGTGGGATTGCTGGGTCATAAGGCAGTTCTATTTGCAATTTTTTAAGGAATCTCCACACTGTTCTCCATAGTGGCTGTACTAGTTTGTATTCCCACCAACAATGTAAAAGGGTTCCCTTTTCTCCACACCCTCTCCAGCACTTATTGCTTGCAGACTTATGCACTGCTTTTACAGTGTCCCATAGGTTTTGGGTGGCTGCATTTTCATTTTCATTCATTTCTATGCATTTTTGATTTCTTTTTAAATTTCTTCTGTCATGTGTTGGTTATTCAGCAGAATGTTGTTCAAGCTTCCATATGTTGGAATTTTTAAGTTTTTCTCCCTTAATTGATATCTAATCTGCACTGTGATCAGAAAAGGTGCTTGGAATGATTTCAGTTTTGAGAATTTACCAAGGTTAGATTTATGGCCCAGAATGTGATCTATCCTGGAGAAGGTCCCATGTGCACTTGAGAAAAAGAAATTCATTATTTTGGGGGGAAAATGACCTATAGATATCAATTAGGTCTAACTCGTCTATTGTATCACTTAAGGTTTGTGTTTTCTTGTTAATTTTCTGTTTAGTTGATCTATCCATAGATGTGAGTAGGATATCAGAGTCTCCCACTATTACTGTGTAATTGTTAATTCCCCCTTTCATATTTATTATCATTTGCCTTATATTTTGTGGTGCTCCTATGTTGAGTGCATATATATTTATAATTGTTATATCTTCTTCTTGGATTGATACTTTGATCATTATGTAGTGTCCTTCTTTGTCTCTTTTCACAGCTTTTATTTTAGTCTATTTTATCTGATATGAGTATTGCTACTCCTGCTTTCTTTTGGTCTATTTGCGTGGAATACCTTTTCCCAGCCCTTCATTTTCAGTCTGTTTATGTCCCTTGTTTCGAGGTGGGTCTGTTTTAAACAACATATATAGGGGTCTTATTTTTGTATCTATTCAGCCAGTTTTTGTCTTTTGGTTGGGGCATTCAACCCATTTACATTTAAGGTAATTATTGATAAGTATAATCCTGTTTCCATTTACTTTGTTGTTTTGGGTTCGAGTTTTTACACCCTTTCTGTGTTTCCTGTCTAGAGAAGATCTTTAGCATTTGTTGGAGAGCTGGTTTGGTGGTACTGAATTCTCTCAGCTTTTGCTTGTCTGTAAAGCTTTTTATTTCACCTTCATGTTTGAATGAGATCCTTGCTGGTTACAGTAATCTGGGCTGTAGGTTAATCTCTTTCATCACTTTAAGTATGCCCTGCCATTCCCTCCTGGCCTGAAGTGTTTCTATTGAAAGATCAGCTGTTATCCTTATGGGAATCCCCTTGTGTGTTGTTGTTTTTCCATTACTGCTTTTAATATTTGTTCTTTATGTTTGATCTTTGTTAATTTGTTTAATATGTGTCTTGGAGTGTATTTCCTTGGGTTTATCCTTTTTGGGACTCTCTGGTTTTCTTTGACTTGAGTGACTATTTCCTTCCCCATTTTAGGGATGTTTTCAACTATTATCTCCTCAAGTATTTTCTCATGGTGTTTCTTTTTGTCTTTTTCTTCTGGGACTCCTATGATTTGAATGTTGGGACATTCAACTTTGTCCTAGAGGTCTCTGAGGTTGTCCTCATTTCTTTTAATTCTTTTTTTTTTCTTTTTCCCTCTCTGCTTCATTTATTTCTACCATTCTATCTACTACTTCACTTATCCTATCTTCTGCCTGCATTATTCTATTTGTTCCCTCCAGAATGTTTTTGATTTCATTTATTGCATTATTCATTATATATTGACCCTTTTTTATTTCTCCTACATCCTTGTTAAACATTTCTTGCATCTTCTCAATCCTTGTCTCAAGGCTATTTATCCATAACTCCATTTTGTTTTTAAGATTTTGGATTATTTTCACAATCATTATTCTGAATTCTTTTTCAGATAGATTCCCTATCTCATCCTCTTTTGTTTGGTTTGGTGGGCATTTATCCTGTTCCTTTACCTGCTGAGTATTTCTCTGCCTTTTCATATTGTTTATATTGCTGTGTTTGGAGTGGTCTTTCTGTTTTCTGGCAGTTTGTAGTTCCTCTTTATTGTAGAAGTTCCTTGTGGGTGGGGTTGTATGGATGGCTTGTCAAGTTTTCCTGGTTAGGGAAGCTTGTGTCAGTGTTCTGGTGGGTGGAGCTGAATTTCTTCTCCCTGGAGTGCAATGAAATGTCCAGTAGTGAATTTTGAGATGTCAGTTGGTTTGGTGTGACTTTGGGCAGCCTGTATATTGAAGCTCAGGGATATGTTCCTGTGTTGCTGGATAATTTGAGTGGTATGTCTTGCTCTTGAACTTGTTGGACCTTGGGTGGTGCTTGATTTCAGTGTAGGTATGAAGGCTTTTGATGAGCTCTTATTGATTAATGTTCCCTGGAGTCAGGAGTTCTGACTCAGAAGCCTCCTGCCTCTGGTTTTCAATCTTACTCTTATAGTAGCCTCAAGACTTCTCCATCTATATAGCACTGATGATAAAACATCTAGGTTAATGATGAAAAGTTTCTCCACAGTGAGAGACACCAGAGAGGTACACAGAGTTACATGTAGAAGAGAAGTGGGAGGAGGGAGATAGAGGTGACCAGGAGGAGAAGAGGGGTATCAAAAGGGGAGAGAGCAAGCTAGCCAGTAATCACTTCCCTATGTGCTCTCCACAGTCGAGCCCTTCAGAGATGTTCATGAATCTACACAGAAAATAGAAGAGGGAAGAATGAGACAGACGTGGCCAGAAGGATAAAAGGGGGAATCAAAAGGAGAGAGACTGATCTAGCCAGTAGTCACTTCCTTAAGTGTTCTCCACAGCCTGGAACAAACAAAGAGATTCATAGAGTTGGGTAGAGAAGAGAAGGGGGGGATATAAATAGGTTAGATTATCAAAAATACAATATTAAAAAACAAAACAAAGTCATAAAATTATATATATATATATATATATATATATAAGGTTTGCTTTAACAATAGGGTCTTTTCGCCTTTTTTTTTTTTTTTTTTTGCAAGGTAATAGTAGGTTATAAGGAGAAGGCAATGGCACCTCACTCCAGTACTCTTGCCTGGAAAATCCCGTGGATAGAGGAGCCTGGTAGGCTGCAGTCTATGAGGTAACTAAGAGTCGGACACAACTGAACGATTTCACTTTCACTTTTCACTTTCATGCATTGGAGAAGGAAATGGCAACCCACTCTAATGTTCTTGCCTGGAGAATCCCAGGGACAGAGGAGCCTGGTAGGAGGCAATCTATGGGGTCACACAGAGTCAGACACAACTGAAGCAAATTAGCAGCAGCAACAGCAGCAGTAGGTTATAAAAATGAAAATTAAAGGAGTAATAGAGGACTTAAAAATTTTAAAAATAATTTAAAAAATTTAAAAAACGATAATAGTAAAAATATATCTAGGACCTTCTCTGGAGTTGTTGTGGACAGTGCGAGGTCAGTTTATTTTCATATAGTTCCTTGATCTGGGTTATACTTCTCAAGATTTATAGGCCCCTTCCTATGTGCTGCTGCTGCTGCTAAGTCGCTTCAGTCATGTCTGACTCTGTGCGACCCCAGAGATGGCAACCCACCAGGCTTCCCTGTCCCTGGGATTCTCCAGGCAAGAACACTGGAGTGGGTTGCCATTTCCTTCTCCAATGCATGAAAGTGAAAAGTGAAAGTGAAGTTGCTCAGTTATGTCAGACTCCTAGCGACCACATGGACTGCAGCCTACCAGGCTGCTCCGTCCATGGGATTTTCCAGGCAAGAGTACTGGAGCGGGGTGCCATTGCCTTCTCTGCCCTGCCTATGTAGTCGGTGCTAACTACAGGGTTTTAATCTATTGCACCTATCACTTCCAAAATGGTTCCCTCTGATTATTTTAACTTCTGTTTGCTGGTCTCTTCGGGCTTCCCTGGTGGCTCAGAAGTTAAAGCGTCTGCTTCCACTATGAGAGACCTGGGTTTGATCCCTGGGTCGGGAAGATCCCCTGGAGAAGGAAATGGTAACCCACTCCAGTATTCTTGCCTGGAGAATCCCATGGATGGAGAAGCCTGGTAGGCTATAGTCCATGGGGTCACAAAGAGTCTGCCACAACTGACCAACTTCACTTTCACTTTCAATGTCTAATTTCTGCCTTGACACAAGGGGGCGATGGTGGTCACTTTTTTAGGCTCACTTGTCAGGTGTGCTGTGGGGAAGGAAGAACACTGCAAACAAATATCACTGGTGTGTGTGGGGAGTGCTCACAGTGTTTCAGCTGCACTGGGTTTTCCCCCATTCACAGCATGTGTACTTTCGTGGTCTACACTCCTCAGGCTCTAGGTTGCTCTGCCAGGAACTGTCTGAGGCAGGCCCTGGGTTGCATGCACTTCCCAGATCTAAGCTGCTTAGATTCAGGTTCTTGGGTTCTCTAGAAAGGCACAGACTTGGTTGGGCCTGTGTTTTGTGGCCTTCCCAGGTCTGAGCAGCTCAGGTGACCAGGTGCTTGGAAAGTGCAGTCACCCCCAGTTGGAGGGTGTGTCTTATTGCCTCCCCCTCCCCAGCCGCTCAGTTTTCTGGATGTATAACTGGTGTGTCTTCTCAGGTGTGCCATGTGTCTCTTCTGGGGAGCTGATCTCTGGCTGTGACCCTCCCAGTGGATGTCAACCATCCAGAATCCTAAGAAGTTTTGGTTAGCAATGAAGCCTGCTTGCAGTTTGGTAGAGGATGCCTCTCTGCTGCTGCGAATGTCCCCTTCCATCTCTGGATGTCCTTGCCTGCCTGTCTGGTGAGGGATGGGCCAGTCTTCAGCCGGCTAGCTCTGCTCAGTCCTTTGTTCTGTAAGAAGGCCTGGCAATGTCTTAGGTTAGGGCTTTTTGTTGGATAGCTATCCCACAGTCTGGGTTGCTATCTCAAGTTGGTTCCCTCAGATTGCCCTCTGGGCATTCAAGCCTGGTCCTTACCCTAAGCAGTGCAGCCCATGCCTCCCTGTCCAGCCCCAGCTTGTTAGTGGTGGATGCGGGCGTCTGGGCTGCTTCCCCACTGGGAATTACTGTTAGGCACATAATCTTTGGGATTTAATTGTTTATTTATTTATTTATTTTTCCTCCTGGTTACATTGCCTTCTGAGATATGAAGACTTGCCACAGACCCACCGGTGAGAGTGATTCCTGGTGTTTGGAAACTTCTCTCTTTTGACTCCCTTCCCAGGACAAATATCCATCCTTACCTCTTTTGTCTCTCTTTTTATCTTTTATATTTTGTCCTACCTCCTTTTGAAGACAATGTTCTGCCTTTCTGGGTGCCTAATGTCCTCTGCCAGCATTCAGTTGTTCTGTGGAATTTGCACAGCGTTCAAATGTTCTTTTGATGAATTTGTGGGCGAGAAAGTGGTCTCCCTGTCCTATTTCCTCGCCACCTTAGGGCCACCCCCCGAACTGATGCTTTTAAACTGGTATTTGGAGACACTTGAGAGTCACTTGGACTACAAAGGGATCCAACCAGTCAATCCTGAAGGAAGTCAGTCCTGAAAATTCATTGGAAGGAACAATTCTGAAGCTGAAACTCCAATATTTGGCCACCTGATATGAAGAACTGACTCATTTGAAAAGACCATGATGCTGGGCAATATTGACAGCAGAATGAGAAGGGGATGACAAAGGATGAGATGGTTAGATGGCATCACTGACTTGATGGACATGAGTTTGGGCAAGCTTTGGGAGTTGGTGATAGGGAAGCCTGGCATGCTGCAGTTTATGGGGTCACAAGTCAGACACGACTGAGTGACTGAACTGAATGGAACTGAAAACAAACAAACAAAACTGAAACCTACAAAAATATATACCCTACAGTGAAAGTCAATGGAGAAATCATAAAGAAACTATAGGAGGAGTGCAATCACAATAATAAATCTCACACCTGCAAGGTGGACAACCCATAAACTGGAAAGCAGTTATAACACAGAAGTTATCCTGTTGAAGTACAAGTTCTGAGTCCCACATCAGGTTTCTCAGATAGGAGCCTGAGAATGGTAGCAGAAGTCTCCAGAGAATCTAGCTTTGAAATTCAGCAGGATTTGATTGCAGGACTTCCATAGGACAAGCAGGAACAGAAATTACACTCTTGGAGGGCACACACAATATTTTGTACATGCCAGGACCCAGAAGGAAAAAAAAAGTGATTCTATAATAGTCTGGGTCAGACTTACCAAGGTGAGGGACGAGGGGAGGGTTATGATTCACTGTAGGGACAAAGACACAGAAGGAGCAGTTCTGGGATGTGCTTCTTGGTACAAGCCCTCTGAGAGGCCACCATCATCCGTGATCAGATTGCCTGTAGGCTGCAGTACTAGGACGTCTCTGGTCAAGCAACCAATAGGGAGGGAACATACGCCACCATTTTCTGCTTCTGTTAGGTCCATACCATTTTTGTTCTTTATTGTGCCCATCTTTGCATGAAATGTTCCCTTGTTATCTCTTGAGATCTCTAGTCTTTCCCATTCTATTACTTTCCTCTATTTCTTTACATTGAACACTTAAGAAGTCTTTCTTATCTCTCCTTGCTTTTCTTTAAAACTCTGCCTTCAGATGGGTATATCTTTCCTTTTCTCCTTTGCCTTTTACTTCTCTTATTTTCTCAGCTATTTGTAGGGCCTCTTCAGACAAGCATTTTGCCTTGTTTCATTTATTTTTCATGGGGAATTGTTTGGTCACCACCTCCTACACAGTGTTACAAACCTCTGTCCATAGCTCTTAAGGCATTCTGTGTATCGGATCTAATCTGTTGAAGCTATTTGCCACTTCCACTGTATAATCACAAGGGATTTGATTTATCATACCTGAATGACCTACTGATTCACCCTATTTTTTTTTTTCCAAGTTAAGTCTGAATTTCACAATAAGGAGCTTATGATGTCAGCTACAGTCCACTCCCAGTCATGTTTTTGCTAACTGCATATAGCTGTAAATAATATAATCAGTCTCATTTCGGAATTGACCATCTGGTGATGTCCATGTGTAGAGTCATCTCTTGTGTTGTTGGAAGAGGGTGTTTGCTATGACCCATGAGTTCTCTTGGAAAAACTTTGTCACCCTTTGCCCTGCTTCTTTTTTGTACTCCAACGTCACACTTGCCTGTTACTCTAGGTATCTCTTGACTTACTACTCTTGCATTACAGTCCCCTGTGAGGAAAAGAACATCTTTTTTTTTTTTTTTCTATATTAGTTCTAGAAGGTCTTCTAGGTTTTCATAGAAATGTTCAACTTCATCTTCTCTGGCATTAGGTCGGGACAAAGATTTGGATTACTGTGATTTTGAATGATTTGCTCTGAAAACAAACTAAGATCATTCTTTTGTTTTTATTATTGCATCCAAGTATTGCACTTTGGCCTCTTGCTAATTGTTATGGCTACATTTATTCTAAGGGATTTTTGCCCGCAGTAATATATACAATGGTCATTTGAATTAAATTCACCCATTCCGGTCCATTTTAGTTCACTGATATCTAATATGTCAAACTTCACTTCTGTCATCTCCTGTTTGACAAATTCCAATTTCTCTTGATTCATGGGTCTCATATTCCAGGTTTCTGTAGAATATTTTTCTTACAGTATTGGACTTTACTTTCATACCAGACATATCCACAACTGGGCATCATTTGCAATTTTGCCTAGCCATTCATTCTTTATGGAGCTATTTCTTTGCTCTTTTCCAGTATTATATTGGACACTTACTGACTGGGGGGTTTCATCTTTCAGTGTCATATCTTAATAACTCAGATTACCATGGTGTTGTGGTCATTCACCTAGAACCAGATATCTTGAAGTGTGAAGCCAAGTGGGTCTTCAGAAGCATTACTACAAACAAAGCTGGTGGAGGTGATAGACTTCCTAAAAGATGATGCTTTTAAAGTGTTGCACTCAGTATACCAGCAAATTTGGAAAGCTCAACAGTGACCACAGGACAGGAAAACGTCAGTTTGCATTCCAATCCCAAAGAAAGGCAATGTCAAAGAATGTTCAAACTACTGCACAATTGTACTCATTTCATATCCTATCAAGGTAATGCTCAAAATCCTTTGAGCTAGATTTCAACAATATGTGAACCAAGAACTTCCAGATATACAAGCTGGATTTAGAAAAGGCAGAACAACCAAAGATCAAATGGCCAGCACTTACTGGTTCATAGAAAAAGCCAGAGAATTCCAGTGAAATATCTATTTCTGATTCTTTTAGTATGTTAAGACCTTTGGTTATGTGGAGCCCAACAAATTGTGGGAATTTAAAATGGGAATTCCAGACTCCCTTACCTGCCTCCTGTAAAACCTGTATGCAGGTCAAGAAGCAACAGTTAAAACCAGACATGGAAAAAAAAAAACATACTTATTCAAAATTGGGAAAGGAGTATATTAAGGCTGTATGTTGTCACCCTGCTTCTTTAATTACATGCAGAGTACATCATGTGAAATGCTGGGCTGGATGAGGCACAAACTGGAATCAAGATTTCTGGAAGAACTAATAATAACCTCAGATATGCAGGTGACATCAACCTTATAGCAGAAAGAAAAGAACCAAAGAGCCTCTTAATGAAGTTGGAAGAGAATAGTGAAAAACCTGGCTTAAAACTAAACATTCAAAAAACAAAGTTCATGGCATATGAGTCCATCACTTCATAGCAAATAGATGGGGAAACAATAGAAACAGTGATAGATTTTATTTTCTTGGACTCAAAAATCACTGCAAATGGTGACTACAGCTATGAAATTAAAAGACACTTGCTCCTTGGAAGTAAAGCTATGATCAACCTAGACAGCATATTTAAAAGCAGAGACAAAATTTTGCTGACAAAGTTTGTCTAGCCAAAGCTATGATTGTTCCAGTAGTCATATAAAGATGCAAGTGTTAGACAATAAAGAAGGCTAGTCACCAAAGAATTGATGTTTTCAAACTGTGGTGCTGGAGAATACTCTTGAGGGTCCCTTTGACTGTAAAGAAATCAAACAAGTCAATCGAAAGGGAAATCAACCCTGAATTTTCATTAGAAGGACTGATGCTGAAGTTAAAATTCCAACACTTTGGCTACCTGATGCAAAGACCCAACTCACTGGAAAAGACCCTGATGCTGGGAAAGATAGAGGTTAGGAGGAGGAGAAGGGGATGACAGAGGAAGAGATAGTTGGATTGCATTACCAATTCAATGGACATGAGCTTGAGCAAGGTCCAGGAGATGGTGAGCAACAGGAAAGCCTGTCATGCTGCAGTCCATTGGGTTGCAGAGTCAGACACAGTTGAAAAACAGAACAACAAAAAATATCTCATTCATGAGCAGATAAGTGGATTAAATTTATACTGAGCACAGCCCTTCAGATGGATAAGACCAAGCCAATTTACAATCAGTCCCTCCAAGCAGGAAGCTTTCGTGAGCCCTTTAGATAGTCTTATGCACCAGGGACCAGACATCAGAAGCAAGAATAACTACAACCTTACAGCCTGCTGAACAACAACCACAATCAAAGAAATTTAGATGAAATAAAATGGTCCCATCACTCCATGGGAAATAGATGGGGAAAGAGTGGAAACAGTGTGAGACTTTATTTTTGGGGGCTCCAAAATCACTGCAGATGGTGATTGCAGCCATGAAATTAAAAGACGCTTACTCCTTGGAAGAAAAGTTATAACTAACCTAGATAGCATATTCAAAAGCAGAGACATTACTTTGCTGACTAAGATTCGTCTAGTCAAGGCTATGGTTTTTCCTGTGATCATGTATGGATGTGAGATTTGGAGTGTGAAGAAGGCTGAGCACCAAAGAATTGATGCTTTTGAACTGTGGTGTTGGAGAAGACTCTTGAGAGTCCTTTGGGCTGCAAGGAGATCCAACCAGTCCATTCTGAAGGAGATCAACCCTGGGATTTATTTGGAAGGAATGATGCTGAAGCTGAAACTCCAGTACTTTGGCCACCTCATGCGAAGAGTTGACTCATTGGAAAAGACTCTGATGATGGGAGAAATTGGGGACAGGAGGAGAAGGGGATGACCGAGGATAAGATGGCTGGATGGCATCACGGACTCGATGGACATGAGTCTGAGTGAACTCCGGGAGATGGTGATGGACAGGGAGGCCTGGCGTGCTGCGATTCATGGAGTCGCAAAGAGTCAGACGCGACTGAGCGACTGAACTGAACTGAACTAAACTGAAAATGGCAAAGAATTATGCCCCAGGTGAAATAACAATATAAACCTTGAGAAAAACAAGTAAGTTAACTGGAAATAGGCAACCTTACAGAAAAAGAATTTAGAATGATTATAGTAAAGATGATTCAGTATCACAGAAAATAAATGTTTGTAAGGACTGAAATGATTCAAGAAATGTTTATCAAAAACTTAGATGAACTGAAGAACAAGCCGAGATGAACAGTACAATAACTGGAAAAAAAGTACAGTAGAATTAATCAATAACAGAGTAACTGACACACAAAAATGTGTTAGTGACCTGGAAGACAGAATGGTGGAAATCACTGCCATGGAACAAAATAAAGAAAAAAGAGTGAAAAGCAATATATAAAGCCTATGAGACTTCTGGGACAAAAATTTGCATTATAATGTTCCTTGAAGGAGAAGAGAGAGCACAATAACCTGAGAACACATTTGAAGAGATAGCAGCTGAAATCTTTTCCTAATATGGGAAAACAAATAGCAATTCAAGTTCAGGAAGTGAAAATTCAAAATAATTAAGAAAATGGCAATAGGAACATGCATATAGATAATTACCTCAATGTTTGGCAAAACCAATACAGTATTGTAAAGTAAACTAAAGTTAAAATAAAAATTAAAAAAAAAGAAAGAAAAAAATATAAAAAAATAAATAAAAATCAAACAAAAAAGAAATGGATTTAATGCTCCAACCAAAAGATGTTGACTGGCTGAATAGATATAAAACTAAGGTTAATATATTTATATATTTGATGTCTATAAGAGACACACTTGTGATATAGGGACATATATATAGATTGAAAGTGAGCGGATGATAAAAGGTATTTCATACAAATGAAAATCAAAAGAAATCTGGAGTATCAATGCTCATGTCAGGCAAAAGAGACTTTAAATCAAAGATTGTTATAAGAGACAAAGAAGGACATTATAAAAAGTTCAAAGGATAAATGCAAGATCAAGATATAACAATTTTAAATATATGTACTTCCAACATAGGAGCATATCAATATAGAATCAATATATAAGGCAAATTAGTAACAATCTTAAACAAAGATGTTGAGAGTAACATAGTCATAGTATTTAGCATTCCACTTTCATCAATCAACAGATCATTCAGATAAAAAATTAACAAGGAAACCTACAACTCAAATGACAGTAGACCAGATGAACTTAATTGGTATTTACAGAGCATTCTATTCAAAAGCATCAGAATACATATCTTCTCAAGTGCACCTGGAATATTTTCTAGAGTAAATTAAAAGCACAATGATCCCAAGCCCTTGCAATGTAGCAAAAGTAATTTGAGAGCAGTTTTTAGCAATACTATCTTATCTCAGAAAGCAAGAAAATTTTAACTAAACAACCTAACCTTACTCTTAAAGCAACTAGAGAAAGAAAAACAAACAAAACCTAAAGGAAAGAAATCACAAAGATCAGAAATAAATGAAATAGAGGGGGGAATAATTGCCAAGACCAATGGAACTAAAAACTGGTTATTTGAAGAGATGAGAAAAATTGATAAACACTCAAGGGAAAAAAAAAAAAAAAGGAGAGGACTCAAATCAATAAAATTAGAGATGAAAAAGGAAAGCCACCACTGACACCACAAAAATACAAAGGATCATAAGATACTATGACAAGCAACTGTATGCCAATAAAATGGACAACCTGGAAGAAACCTACAAATTCTTAGAAAGGTACTATCTCCTAAGACTGAACCAAGAAGAAAAAGAAAATATGAACAGACAGATCACAAGCACTAAAAGTGATTTAAGAACTCTTAGCAAAAAGAAGTCCAGGAGCACATGGCTTCAAATGTCATGTCTACGTGTACCCAAATGTTCATCACAGCACTGTTTATAATATTCAGGACATGGAAGTAACCTAGATGTCCATCAGCAGATGAAAGCTGTGGTACATATACACAATGGAATATTAATCAACCATTAAAAAGAATACATTTGAAGTAGTTCTAATGAGATGGATGAAACTGGAGCCTAATATACAAAGTGAAGTAAGCTAGAAAGAAAAACACCAATGCAGTACACTAACACATATAAATGGAATTTAGAATGATGGTAACAATAACCCTGTATGCGAGACAGCAAAAGAGAAACAGTTGTACTGAACAGTCTTTTGGACTCTGTGGGAGAGGGTGAGGGCAGGATGATGTGGGAGAATGGCATTAAAACATGTAAAATATCATATGTGAAATGAATTGCCAATCCAGGTTTGATGCACGATACAGGATGCATAGGACTGGTGCACTGGGATGACCCAGAGGGATGGGATGGGGAGGGAAGTGAAAGGGGTGTTGTCCACTCATGGCGGATTCAACTCAATGTATGGAAAATTAATACAATATTGTAAAGTAAAATAAATAAATTAATTAAACAAAACAAACAAAGGTCATGTCTACTAAAGTTTATAGAAGAATTAACACCTATCCTTCTGAAGCTGTTCCAAAAAATTGCAGAAGAAAACTGCCAAAGTCACTCTATGAGGCTACAATCAGTGTGACACCAAAATCAGACAAAGACACAAGAAAAAAGAAAATAACAGGTCAATTTCACTGATGAACATAGATGAAAAAGTCCTCGTCAAATACTAGCCATTCACGTCCAACAATTCATTCAGTTCAGTTCAGTTCAGTCACTCAGTCGTATTCGACTCTGCGACCTCATGAATCACAACACGCCAGGCCTCCCTGTCCATCACAAACTCCTGGAGTTCACTCAAACTCATGCCCATCGAGTCGGTGATGCCATCTAGCCATTTCATCCTCTGTCGTCCCCGTTTCCTCCTGCCCTCAATCCCTCCCAGCAACAGAGTCTTCTCATGAGGTGGCCAAAGTACTGGAGTTTCAGCTTCAGCATCATTCCTTCCAAAGAAATCTCAGGTCTGATTTCCTTTAGAATGTACTGATTGGATCTCCCTGAAGTCCAAGGAACTCTCAAGAGTCTTCTCCAACACCACAGTTCAAAAGCATCAATTCTTCAGTGTTCAGCTTTCTTCACAGTCCAACTCTCACATCCATACATGACCACTGGAAAAACCATAGCCTTGACTAGACGGACCTTTGTTGGCAAAGTAATATCTCTTCTTTTTAATGTGATATCTAGGTTGGTCATAAGTTTCCTTCCAAGGAGTGTCTTTTAATTTCATGGCTGCAGTCACCTTCTGTAGTGATTTTGGAGCCCCCAAAAATAAAGTCTGACACTGTTTCCACCGTTTCTCCATTTCCCATGAAGTGATGGGACCAGATGTCATCATCTTCGTTTTCTGAATGTTGAGCTTTAAGCCAACTTTTTCACTCTCCTCTTTCACATTCATCACGAAGCTTTTTAGTTCCTCTTCACTTTCTGCCATAAGGGTGGTGTCATCTGCATATCTGAGGTTATTAATATTTCTCCTGGCAATCTTGATTCCATCTTGTGCTTCTTCCAGCCCAGTGTTTCTCATGATGTACTCTGCATATAAATTAAATAAGTAGGGTGACAATATAAGCCTTGATGTACTCCTTTTCCTATTTGGAACCAGTCGGTTCCATGTCCAGTTCTAACTGTTGCTTCCTGACCTGCGTATAGGTTTCTCAAGAGGCAAGTCAGGTGGTCTGGTATTCCCATCTCTTTCAGAATTTTCCACAGTTTATTGTGATCCACACAGTCAAAGGCTTTGGCATAGTTAATAAAGCAGAAATAGATCTTTTTCTGGATCTCTCTTGCTTTTTCCAAGATACAGCGGATGTTTCCAATTTGATCTCTGGTTCCTCTGCCTTTTCTAAAACCAGCTTAAACATCTGGAAGCTCACAGTTCACGTATTGCTGAAGCCTGGCTTGGAGAATTTTGGGCATTACTTTGCTAGCGTGTGAGATGAGTGCAATTGTGCTGTAGTTTGAGCATTCTTTGGCTTTGCCTTTCTTTGGGATTGGAATGAAAACTGACCTTTTCCAGTTCATTAGGAGGATCGTTTAGTATGAGCAAGTGGAATTTATTCCAGGGATGAAAGGATTTTTCAATATTCACAAATAAAACAATGTGATTTTCTACATCAGAAAGGTGATTAATAAAAACCAGATAATCATCTTAATAATGCAGAAAAAGCTTCTGAAAAAATTCAGCACCCACTTTGATACCATGTGATGTCAAAATCCTACTTCTGGGCATATATCCAGAGAAAAACATGGATGAAAACGATATATTCACTGGAATGTTCATTGCAGCTCTGTTTACAATAGTCAAAACATGAAAGCAACCTAAATGTTCATCGACAGAAGAATGGATAAAGAAGACACAGTATACATATAAAAAAGACTATTATTTGGCTATAAAAAAGTACAAAATAAAACCATTTGCAGCAACAAAGATGGTCCTAGGAGATTTTCATACTCAGACCAAAAAAAAAAAAAAATACAGTAATATAGTATGATAGTATATATTACTTACACAGATAATCTAAAAAGAATGATAAAAACAAACACTTACAAAACAGAAACAAACTCACAGATTTAAAGAACTAACTTATGGTAACCAGGGTTGCAAGGTGAGGGAATGTATAGTAAGGAAATTTGGTACTGATATGTACACACTGCTATATTTAAAATGGATGACCAGCAAGGATCTCCTATAACACAGGGAACTCAGCTCAGTATTATACAACTATCTAAATGGGAAAATTTTTGAAAAAGAATAGATATAAATGTATATATATATATATATATATATATGTATATGTGTGTGTGTGTTTGTGTATGTGTGTGTGTAAATGAATTACTTTGCTGTTTGCTTGAAGCTATCAAAACATTGTCAATCAACTATAATCCAGTATAAAATTAAAAGCTTACAAAAGTTATTAAAACATTACTATAATTGTGGCTTTTGATATTATTATAATTCAGGTGATGTCTTGTGAGATTTTAATAGAATTCAAATATTTAAAAGTCACAAGAATACATGCACTAACAAAAATTCTTTTCTGTTGTTTCTGATATGTTCTTAGTCAAAGCAAGTTCATACACACACACACACACACACACACATATGTGTGTGTGCGCATATATATATATACATATATATATATATACTAAAGCCAAAATATGAAAACAATATCCAAGCAAAAATTGCATTGAAAATTTTAAATAGGCAAGAAAGATTTTTTTCAAAACTACTGCTTTGAAGCAAATGATTAGAAGGTTTTTAAGACCTTAGGTAGCAGGATAAAAAGTCATTTTTGTTTCCTGTTTGGCTTTGTCCAAAGAAGAACTAAGCTTTATCAAATTTTTATACAAGAGGTAATTTTACAACCAGCGTAAGGCAACTGCCAAAGTTAGGCTTCTGCACTCTTATGAAAAGTGAGGGATAAGGGCACTGTCTTCCTTAATGATAACATGTCAAAGAGATGGTTCCCAGTTCCTTGAGAAATTCTTTCTTGGTTTGTAAACTGTCAAGAATTAAAAAAAAAAAAAGTTTCTCAGGCAAAGAACTTAAAACAATTTGTTCTACTCTGACCATAATGTCTTCTAGTCATGTTTCTAAACATACCACAGTCTTACAAAGACAGAGGAGAACTTGACTTTCTTCTCTGTACGAGAAAACCTTATAAATGTATCAACAGGTACAGTTTGTCATTTTTGTTATTTGTTATTACTTTAAGAGTGCAGACTGATCTTGTTTTCAAATTTAGTTCTGTCACTTACAAATATGCAAGCTTAAGAAAATTATAGCATGTATCTACCTACAACATGGTTTCTTCTTTAATAAAAATGCTTAAATGCTTTTAGAATTTTAGTCAAGATTAAATACAATTTGAGCAGTGATTGGTAAATTGCCCAGCTTATAATACCTTTTAAGTATATATATTTATATTTTCAAGTAGCTTATGATCTTTTTTAAAATTTTTGAGCTGATAAGAGTAAATTATCTATAGTGTATATGGAAGAAGTTTAACTACTCCCAATACTTTGAACTCTATCTACTTCCTATATGACCAGAAGAAAAAGTGATTTTTCTATATATATCTGATGAAAAAAAAATGCATCTTTAATTTTTCACAAGTAAAGATCAAGTGATGGTTTAATCTCTAAGTCATTCTGACTCTTGAGACCCCATGGACTGTAGCCTACCAAGCTCCTCTGTCCATGGGATTTCCCAGGCAAGAATACTGAAGTGGGTTACCATTTCCTTCTCCAGTGTATTTTCCAAAACTAAGGATTGAACCCAGGTCTTCTGCACTGCAGGCAGTCTCCTGCATTACAGGTGAATTCTTCACCCATTGAGCCACCAGGGGAGCCACAGATCAGAGTAGTGTGCTTTTACATGTGGAAATTACCATAGATTGGTTGACTTCCTCAAAGAGCTATGTAACAACAGTTAATTTATCAGAATTAAAAAAAAAAAAAAGTATATGCAATAAAATATTTTATTCTTACCTTCTATGGTCTACGTTTTAGTGACCATC
>SJYR01000923.1:935086-954311 GCA_006410655.1 Kobus ellipsiprymnus
GAAAAACCATAGCCTTGACTAGACGGACCTTAGTCGGCAAGATAAAGTATGAACATAATTTATACAGCTGAACTATTTCAGTTTTTAGCTCTGTTTTATTTGACACTGGTTATCCTATAATCATATTAACTTCTATTCTCAATGTACTTCTACTATATTTTAAAAATTCCAATTAAAGCTATTCTAATTCATGCTTTAATTTCTGCTGACAATATTTTCCTAATAGTAACTTTTTCTTCTTTAATTGGTCCAGGTACATTAACTTGGGATTGTTTTTCAAATGTTTTTCTTACTGCAATAATAGAGTCTTGTCAATCACTTATTTTTAAAGTGGCTACATTTGAGTATTTTTTTTAAAAAACAAAGTAAACACTATAAGTTGTATCTTTAAAAATGCAAACAAATCATGACCAAAATTCAAGAAGTTAAAAAAAAATACTTTTCATGACCTAAGAATGGTCAGAAATTCAGTCTTTAGGAGTTTCAAATATCATTATGAGAATCAAGCACAGTCACATAGAAATACCTTTATCTTACTAATTTGTCAACAGATATTTGTTAATTATGACTTATGTTCCAAGCACTGTTTCAATGCTGAAGATATAATACACCAAGGAATGGGGAGCAGACAAAGAGCAACTGAACAGATACATTCAATTCAGTTCAGTTCAGTTGCTCAGTTGTGTCTGACTCTTGTGAACCCATGAATCGCAGCACGCCAGGCCTCCCTGTCCATCACCAACCCCTGAAGTTCACTCAGACTCATGTCCATCGGGTCAGTGATGCCATCCAGCCATCTCATCCTCTGTCGTCCCCTTCTTCTCCTGCCCCCAATCCCTCACAGCATCAGAGTCTTTTCCAATGAGTCAGCTCTTCGCATGAAGTGGACAAAGTACTGGAGTTTCAGTTTAGCATCACTCTTTCCAAAGACAGATACATTAATAACAAATAAATAGTTCATTTATTTAGTAACATATAATTCATTAAGAAAACTCAAAGCAAGTTTGGTAGTGCCTGCCATAGTTTAAAAAAAAAAAAAAGTAAATAATGGGGAGAATGAAGATGAGGCACCATAAAGAAAGTGGTGTTGACATTTTCATCAATTTAGTGGGAAGGCGTTACTGATAATGAACATTCAGTTTGTCAGGTGGCTATCTGTGTGTAAGGTACTCCAGACAAAGAAACCAGAAAGTGCAGAGTCTCAGAGATAGAAGAGCTAGACCCATTTAAAAAAAAAAAAAATGAAAAGAAAAGAGGCTAGAATGTCTGGTGAGGAAAAGAAGAAGTTAAGGAGTTGGGGGTGATGCCCCAGTGATAACAGTGGGCCAGGTTATGTAACCCTATATATATCATGGAGAAACTTTAACATTGTATCTGAGTGAAGTAGAGCCACTGGAGTAGAATTTTGATCTGAGCTTAAAGCTCAGCATTCAGGAAAAAAAGATCATGGCATACAGTCCCATCACTTCATGCCAAATAGATGAAGAAGCAGTGAGAACAGTGACAGATTTTATTTTGGGGGGCTCCAAAATCACTGCAGATGGTGAGTGCAGCCATGAAATTAGAAGATGCTTACTCCTTGGAAGAAAAGTCATGACCAACCTAGACAGCATATTAAAAAGCAGAGACATTACTTTGCCATCAAAGGTCCATCCAGTCGAGGCTATGGTTTTTCCAGTAGTCATGTATGGATATGAGAGTTGGACTATAAAGAAAGCTGAGCAGTGAAGAATTGATGCTTTTGAACTGTGGTGCTGGAGAAGACTCTTGAGAGTCCCTTGGACTGCAAGAAAATCTGACTAGTCCATCCTAAAGGAGATCAGTCCTGAATGTTCATTGGAAGGACTGATGTTGAAGTTGAAACTCCAATACTTCAGTCACCTGATGTAAAGAGCTGACTCATTTGGAAAGACCCTGACGCTGGGAAAGATTGAAGGTGAGAGAAGGGGAGGACAGAGGAAAAAATCTGACGAGTCCATCCTAAAGGAGATCAGTCCTGAATGTTCATTGGAAGGACTGATGTTGAAGTTGAAACTCCAATACTTCAGTCACCTGATGTAAAGAGCTGACTCATTTGGAAAGACCCTGACGCTGGGAAAGATTGAAGGTGAGAGAAGGGGAGGACAGAGGATGAGATGGTTGGATGGCTTCATGGACTCAATGGACGTGAGTTTTAGTAAACTCCGGGAGTTGGTGATAGACAGGGAGGCCTGGCGTGCTGCAGTCCATGGGGTCGCAAAGAGCTGGACATGACTGAGTGACTGAACTGAACTGAACTGATAGCATTTATTTAACTTCTCAGGTGGTGCTAGTGGTAAAGTACCTGCCTCATGTCTCTCAAGAGACATGAGATGCAAGTTCAATCCTTGGGTTGGAAAGATCCCCTAGAGACAGCATGTAGCCTGCAAGGCTACTGTCCATAGGATTGCAAAGAGTTGAACACAACTGAAGTGACTTAACAGGCACACACATATAACATATATTAAAAGGATCATTAAGGCTGCTCAGTAGGTCAGAAAGTATGAAATTAGGGAGTATCTTTACAGCATTCTTACAATAGTTCTGATGGAAGGGTCAATGGCTTTACTCATAGTGTCATAGCAATAATAAGGGGTAGGATTCTGAAGTTGGAGCTAAATACAATGTAGTGTGTGAGAGAAATTACAAAATAATTTCAAGGATTTAGTCTCCAAAATCTGGAAAAAGGGAGTAGCCGTTTATTGAAATAGGTGAAGTTTACTGTGAAGAGGTGATTTGAGAGGTGTTTTAGACATGTTATGTGTGAAGACCTAATAGAAATCTATGTGGAGAGAGTAAGCTGATATTTGGATATGACTATAATTGGGGGAAGATCTCTTGTAAATATAGGCAGATAGAATCAGAGGTCCCCTTATTTCTTAACATAAGAGAAGCCTTTTAGGACTAAGTCATTCTGTGATATTTGCCTGGCCACAGTGCTTGGCTTTGCTGAAGAATAGGTCTTGTAGTTAATAATTTCAAAGAAACAAAGGAATGGAAGAACAGTTATTACTAAGTAGAGGGATAACTCACTATATCAGAGACAATATTTCACTTGTAAAGACTCCTAGTACCACTTTGAAGGTATAGGTTAGCCCAGATCACATTCTTGAGCTGTTTTGCAGGATCAAAACCCCCTTGCACATTCAACCACCATATTAACTGGAACCTCAGGAATGATGATGCTAACCGTTATTGGCCTTTGTGACTTCAGTCAAGGCCTAGAGCCTAGACTCAGTCCAACATTTGCTTCAATTCCATTCTGAAGTTTCCTCTGCTCAAACCCCTTCATAAATATGCATATACCCATCCTTATCCTAAGACAAGCTCAATTTTGCTGTTTGGGGAGACACAGCTGTAAATATCCTAAGAGTTCTCCTTACTTGCTGCAAGTAATAAATATTGTATTTTCCCATTCTTTTTTTTGGTTTTGTCTCATGGCTCCACACCTACCCTAAAACCCAGTTTTAGGGTAACAGTTAGAGATACATAATTTTTATTCTTAGCAAATAAATGGTGTTTAAAATGATAAAGCTATTAATTTGCAATGAATGCTATTGTTCTTATCATCATTACCTCTTTAGGAACTTATTAAACAATGTTGTTCACAGTATTAACGATACAAATGATTACAAATTTTAGTACTTCATAATTTTACTTTGAAAGTGTTAAACTGTTAGTTGTTCAATAATGTCTGACTCTTTTTACCCTAGGGACTGTAGCCCACCATAGCCCATCAGGCTCCTCTGTCCATGGAATTATCCAGGCAAGCATCTTAGAGTGGGTAGCCATTCTCTTCTCCAGGGGATCTTTCTGACCCAGGTACTGAACCCAGATGTCCTTCATTGCAGGAAGATTATTTTCCATTCTGAGCGAGGAAAGAAGCCCAGCTGGTTGCCATGTGCATGCAAGCATGTGTGCTCAGTTGCTTCAGTTATGTCTGACTCTGCAACCCTACGGACTATACTTACCAGGCTCTTCTGTCCATGGGATTCTCCAGGCAAGAACACTAGAATGAGTTGCATGCCCTCCTCCAAGATATCTTCCTGAACCAGGGATTGAATCCAAGTCTCCTGGGTCTTTTGCATTGCAGGTAGATTCTTTACCACTAAGCCAAAGGAGAAGCCCATTGGTTGCCATACTACCAAGCAATTCTATGACATCATCTAGATGTCCCATAATTCAACTCAATAATGATACTATCTGAAGATATCCTCAGTTTCTACAGGTTAAGGACTCAGTCCCACAATAATGCTCTCCACAGCTCTCAACACATGCACACTCTTCAGATTCCAGGCACAAGTTCAGGTTATCACTTGTACTTCTGACTATCTATTGGATTGGTGATTTCAAGGAATTGCCTCCTTGAGTTTGATTAATTTGCTAAAGCAGCTCACAGAACTCTGAGAAACATTTTGTGTACTAGATTAATGGTTTATTATAAAAGGTTATAACTCAGGAAAAGCCTGATGGAAAAAATGCAGAGGGCAAGGTATGAGGAAAGGGTTTGGGGCTTCCACACCCCTCTTAGCATGCCTATATTTCAAGAAGCTCACTGAACCTCACCCTTTTTTATTTGATGGAGGCTTCATTGCATAGACTAATTACAGTATTATCCATTGGAAATTGATTTAATCTCCATTCCCTTTGGAAGTCAAAGGGGTGGGACTAAAATTTCCACCTCTTTTATCACTGATTGGTCCTCCTGGGAACTAGTTTACATCCTTCAGGGGTTCCAAGAGCCACCTTATCAACAGAAAAAAAGGCTTTGTTGTAGCTCAAAGAAAATCCCAAGGTTTTTGTACCAGAGATGTGATGAAGAATATATACTTGTCGTTATAAATTACCATATAACAAATAGTTTAAATATTATCTGAGAATTGTTTGCCTTGGAAACAAACAGAGGTCATTCTTTCGGTTTTGAGATTGCATCCAAGTACTGAATTTCAGACTTTTGTTGACTATGATGGCTACTCCATTTCTTCTAAGGGGTTCCTGCCCACAGTAATAGATATAATGGTCTGAGTTAAATTCACCCATTCCAGTCCATTTTAGTTCGCTAATTCCTAAAATGTCAATGTTCCTCTTGCCATCTCCTGTTTGACTACTTTCAATTTGCCTTGATTCATAGGCCTGACATTCCAGGTTCCTATGCAATATTTCTCTTTACAGCATCAGACATTGCTTCCATCACCAGTCCCATCCACAACTGGGTGTTGTTTTGTTTTGGCTCCGTCTCTTCATTCTCTCTGCAGTTATTTCTCCACTGATCTCCAGGAGCATATTGGGAATCTACAGACCTGGGGAGTTCATCTTTCAGTGTTCTATCTTTTTGCCTTTTCACTGTTCATAGGGTTTTCAAGGCAGAAATATTGAAGTGGTTTACCATTCCCATCTCCAGTGGACCGCATTTTGTCAGAACTCTCCACCATTACCCATCCATCTTGGGTGGCCCTACATGTCATGGGTCGTAGTTTCATTGAGTTAGACAAGGCTGTGGCCCATGTGATAAGATTGGTTAGTTTTCTGTGATTGTGGTTTTCAGTCTGTATGCCCTCTGATGGTAAAGGATAAGAGACTTATGGAAGCTTCCTGATGGGAGAGACTGGCTGAGGGGGAGACTGGGTCTTGTTATGATGGATTGGGGCATGCTCATTAAATCTTTAAACTAATGTTTTTTTGATGGGTGAAGCTGTGTTCACTCCCTGTTATTTACCTGGAACCAAACTATGGTAGAGGTAATGAAATTAATACTGAACTCCTTCAAAAGGTCCGATGCAAGCACTGCTACACTCAGTTCCCCCAACCCTGCAGCAGGCCACTGCCAACCTATGCCTCTGCCAGAGACTCCTGGACATTCATGGGAAAATCTGGTTCAGTCACTTGTGGAGTCATTGCTCTTCCCTCCTGGGTCCTTGGGCATACAGTCTTCAGTTTGTGCTCTCCAAGAGTCTATTTCCCCAGCCTTGTGTAATTTCTGGCAGTTCTTTGGTGGAGTTAATGGCGACCTCCTCCAAGAGGGCTTATATCATACCCAAGTCTGTTGCACCCAGCCCAAGTCTGTTGCAACCAGAGCCCCTACCCCTGTGATAGTCAACTGCTGACACATGCCTCCACAGGAGACACTCAAAAACAGTTCTCTCAGTCTCTGTGAGGTCTCTGGGTCCTGGTGCACACAAGGTTTGTTTGAGTCCTCTGAGCATCTCCCCCGTGTGTGGGGTTTGATTCTAAATGCAATTTCGTCCCCCTACCATCTTGCTGGGGCTTCTCCTTTGCCCTTGGACATGGGGTATCTCCTCAAAGTGGCCCCAGCACCGTGCAGCCACTGCTCCAGTGCCTACTGTCTTGATGGGACTTCTCCACCCTTGGACATGGGGTATCACCTCACAGTCGTTCCAGCACCAGGCAGCCACTGCTATAACTTTGCAGCCAAAGATGGAGAAGCCATATACAGTCAGCCAAAACAAGGCTGGGAGCTGACTGTGGTTCAGATCATGAACTCCTTATTGCCAAATTCAGACTTAAACTGAAGAAAGTGGGGAAAACCACTAGACCATTAAGGTGTGACCTAAATGAAATCCCTTATGATTATAGAGTGAACATCACTAATAGATTCAAGGGTTTAGATCTGATAGAGTGTGACCTAAATGAAATCCCTTATGATTATAGACTGAACATCACTAATAGATTCAAGGGTTTAGATCTGATAGAGTGCATGAAGAACAATGGAAGGAGGTTTGTGACATTGTACAGGAGGCAGGGATAAAGACCATCCCCAAGAAAAATAAATGCAAAAAGGCAAAATGGTTGTCTGAAGAGGCCTTACAAGTCGCTGTGAAAAGAAGAGAAGTGAAAAGCAAAGGAGAAAAGGAAAGATATACCGTTTGAGTGCAGAGTTCCAAAGAATAATAGGGAGAGACAGGAGACTCTACCTCAGTGATCAATCCAAAGTAATAGAAGAAAACAATAGAATGGGAAACACTAGAGATCTCTTCAAGAAAATTAGAGATACCAAGGGAATATTTCATACAAAGATGGGCACAATAAAGGACAGAAGTGGTATGGACCTAGGAGAAGCAGAAGATATTAAGAAGAGGTGGCAAGAATACCCAGAAGAACTATACAAAAAAAAAAAAAAAGAGATCTTCATGACCCAGATAATCACAAAGGTATGATCACTCACTTACAGCCAGACATCCTGGAGTGCAAAGTCAAGTGGACCTTAGCAAGCTATCAGCAAAGCTAGTGGAGATGATGGAATTCCAGTTTATCTACTTCAAATCCTAAAAGATGATACTGTGAAAGTGCTGGACTCAATATGCCAGCAAACATGAAAAACTCAGCAGTGTCCAAAGGACTAGAAGAGTTCAGTTTTCATTCCAATCCCTAAGAAAGACAATTCCAAAGAATGCTCAAACTACCACACATTTCATCTAATCTCACACATTAGTAAAGTAATGCTTACAATTCTCCAAGCCAGGCTTCAACAGAATGTGAACTATGAGCTTCCAGATGTTCAAGCTGAATTTAGAAAAGGCAGAGGAACTAGAGATCAAATTGCCAACATCGGTTGGATCATCAAAAAAGCAAGAGGGTTCCAGAAAAAAAATATCTACTTCTACTTTATTGACTATGCAAAAGCCTATGACTGTGTGCATCACAACAAACTATGTAAAATTCTTCAAGAGATGGGAATACCATTCCACCTTACCTGCCTCTTGAGAAATCTGTATGCAGTTAAGGAAACAATAGTTAGAACTGGACATGGAACAACAGACTGGTTCCAAATAGGGAAAGGAATACGTCAAGGTTATATATTGTCACCCTGCTTATTCAACTTACATGCAGAGTACATCTTGAGAAATGCTGGGCTGGATGAAGCAAGCTGGAATCAAGATTGCCAGGAGAAATATCAATAGCCTCAGACATGCAAATGGCAGAACCCTTATGGCAGAAAGCAAAAACGAACTAAAGAGCCTCTTGATGAAAGTGAAAGAGGAGAGTGAAAAATTTGGCTTAAAACTCAACATTCAGAAAACTAAGATCATGGTATCTGGTACCATCACTTCAGGCCAATAGATGTGGAAACAATGACAGACTTTATTTTTATTTTTTTTTATATATCTGAGTATTTATTAGCAGACCACATATTATTTTGGGGCTCCAAAATCACTGCATATGGTGACTACCTCCATGAAATTAAAAGACACTTGCTCCTTGGAAGAACTGTGATGACCAATCTAGACAGTATATTAAAAAGCAGAGACATTACTTTGCCAACAAAGATCTGTCTAGTAAAAGCTATCGTTTTTCCAGTAGTCATGTATGGATGTGAGAGTTGGACTATAAAAAAGCTGAGTGCTGAAGAATGATGCTTTTGAACTGTGGTGTTGGAGAAGACTCTTAAGAGTCCCTTGGACTGCAAGGAGATTTAACCAGTCTTTCCTAAATGAAATCAACCCTTAATATTAATTGTAAGGACTGATGCTCAAGATGAAGCTCCAAATACTTTGGAAGCTTGATGCGAAAAACTGACTCACTTGAAAAGTCCCTAATCCTGGGAAAGATTGAAGGAGGGAGGAGAAGGGGACGACAGAGGATGAGATGGTTGGATGGCATCACCGACTCAATGGACATGAATTTGAGTAAATTCTGGGAAATGGACAGGGAGGCATGGCATGCTGCAGTCCATAGTTTCACAAAGAGTCAGACATTACTGAGCGACTGAACTGAACTATCTGAAAAAGGAGTTCTAATATATAAAATTATAATTGTGATTTTTTTTTCTATTACTGCTCAAGGTTTTTTTTTTGCTTCATGAATCTTTAAGCTTAGGTTTCAGGTGTATATATGAAATAAGAATTATATTTACTTGATGATCTTGTTTACCCCTGTTTCTGTCTCTTATACTGAAAAAGGAGTTCTAATATATAAAATTATAATTGTGATTTTTTTTTCTATTACTGCTCAAGGTTTTTTTTTTGCTTCATGAATCTTTAAGCTTAGGTTTCAGGTGTATATATGAAATAAGAATTATATTTACTTGATGATCTTGTTTACCCCTGTTTATATATATAAATATTTCTTGTTCTGAATTGGATTTGTTTGAATTAAAACATTTATCCCAGTACTCTTTTGGTTACTGTTTATCTATCCTTTTATTTTAAAACTATTTTTATATTTTAAATACATTTTTAAAAGACAGTAGGTTTTCTTTTCTTTTTTTTTTTAATCATTTTCTTTTGTCTGAGATTATTGAAATCTACAGTGCCTGTTGATGTCATTGGGTTAAAGGTATCCTTTTTCTGGCTACTTTATATTCATTTCATTTGTTGTTTTTACCTCTTTGTCATATCTCAATTTAATTAACCAAATATTGTGATACTGTTTAACCTATTCTTTTGACTTATTATTTAGACATATTTTGTTTTAGAATCATTTATTTATTTTAATTCAGTGACAGTTGCTTTACAATATTGTGATGGTTTTTGCCATACGTCAACATGAATCATTCATAGGTATACATGTGTCTCCACCATCCTGAAACTTCCTCCCACCTCCCTCCCCATCCTATCTTTCTAGGTTGTCTTAGAGCACTGACTTTGGATGCCCTGCTTTATGCTTCAAGCTCACACTGATCATCTATTTTACAAATGGTAATGAATATGCTTCAATTCTATTTTCTCAAATCATCCCACTTCTTCTACCACTGGGTCCAAAAGCCTGTACTTTATGTCAGCATCCTTTGCTACCCTGCATATAGGATCATCTGTACCATCTTTCTAAATTCCATATATATGTGTTACTATAAGGTGTTTGTCTTTCTCTTTCTGACTTTCTTCACTCTGTATAATAGGCTCCAGGTTCATTCACTTCATTAGAACTGACTTAAATGCATTCCTTTTTATAGCTGAGTAATATTCCTTTGTACATATGTACCACAACTTCCTTATCCATTCCTCTGCTGATGACCATATAGGTTGCTTCCATGTCTTAGCTATTGTAAATAGTGCTGCAATGCACACTGGGGTACGTTTTTCTCTTTCAATTTTGGTTTCCTTGGGTTGTATGGCCACGAGTGGGATTGTTGGGTGGTATGACAGTTATGTTTCCAGTTTTTTAAGGGCTCTCCATTCTTCTCTCAATAGTGATTGTACCAGTTTGTATTCCCACCAACAGTGTAAGAAGATTCCTTTTTCTACACACCCTCTCCAGCCTTTACTGTCTGTAGATTTTTTGATAATGGCCATTCTGACCGGTATGACATACTTTATTGTGGTTTTGATTTGCATTTCTTCAATAATGAGTGATGTTGAACATCTTTTCATGTATTTATTAGTCATCTCTATGTCTTTGGAGAAACGTCAGTTTAAGTCTTTTGCCCACTTTTTGATTGGGTTGTTCATTTTTCTGGTATTGAGGTGCTTGTATATTTTGGAAATTAATTCTTTTTTCAGTTGTTTCATTTGTGATTATTTTTTCCCAGTTTGAGGATTGTCTTTTCACCTTGTTTATAGTTTCCTTTATTGTGCAAAAGATTTTAAGTTTAATTAGGTCCCATTTATTTATTTTTGTTTTTATTCCTATTATTCTGGGAGATATGTCATAGAAGATCTTGCTGTGATTTATGTCAGCGACTGTTCTGCCTATGTTTTCCTCTAAGAGATTTTATAATTTCCAATCTTACATTTATGTCTTTAATTAATTTTGAGTTTATTTCTGTATATGGTATTAGAAAGTATTATAATTTTATTATTTTACATTCTGGCAACTTTCCCAGCACCACTTATTGAAGAGATTACCTTTTCTCCATTGTATATGTTTGCCTCCTTTGTCAAAGATAAAGTGTCCATAGGTGCGTGGATTTATCTCTGGGCTTTCTATTTTGTTCCATTGATCTATATGTCTATTTTGTGCCAATACCATACTGTCTTGATGACTGTAGCTTTGTAGTCATCATGTAGCCAAGATTGCTTTGGCTATTTTGGGTCTTTCATTTTTCCATACAAATTGCGGAATTATTTGTTCTAGTTTTGTGAAAAATATCATTGATAGTTTGATAGAGATTGCATTGAATCTATAGATTGCTTTGGGTAGTCTACTCATTTTCACTATATTGATTCTTCCAGTCCAAGAACATGATATATTTCTCAATCTACTTGTGACATCTTTCATCTGTGTTTTATAGTATTCCATATATGTCTTTTGTTTTTTAGGTAAATTTATTCCTAAGTATTTTCTTTTTGTTGCAATGGCGAATGTGATTGTTTCCTTAATTTCTCATTCTGATTTTTCATTGTTAGTTTATAGAAATACAAAGGATTTTGCCAGGAGCCAGCTTAAGGAACTCCACCCATGGCAAAGGTCATGAGAAAGGAGGCTTCAGCATACGCAAAGGTGGGATCGAGCCTCAGGAAACCCCCTGTTCCCAAGCATCTACCCCCAAAACCAGAGTCTACCTACTTCACTGTTTTGTGCTCTCACCTACACCTCTGACTTTATGGGGGGCTCTCCCCCATCACCATGTCTCTTGGAGAAAGAATTAACTTGCAGCTCCAGTTAATAAAAATTCCTGGGCGTGAAAAGTGTTTCAACTTATAAACTCCTCTGAAGTTTCTCTAGCCTGCCTGAGTGGGTTCATCCGGCCACATGTGATTGTTTACAGCCTCCCAACTGTGAGTGGCAAGAGATGCTTTAAAAATTTCTAAATACAGACTCTTTTGAGAAGTTAGAAAATTAGTATAGTATAGTAGATTGATTAGAAATTATATTGGTGAAGGGTTTTTATTTGTTGAGCTAATATTTGCTGCTAATTCTCCATATTCCCTGCCCTTATAATGAATATAACTAGCTTATAGGAGAAATAAGTATTAACCTTTAAGATTAATCATGTTAAACCTTAGGCTATGTAAATTCCTTTCTTGATTGTAACCCACTACACCCTCACCCTATAGGAATGCAACTTTATTTGGAGGGTGGCGCTTGGTTTAAGAAAAAATCACCCCTGGAAAAAATAAGTTTTCTGGTTGATTGACTGTTATCAGAAAGGGCCATAAAATGTCAGCAGACCTCATGGCCAGAAGATGATGTAAAACCCCTAAGACCTTTGTGTAATTTTATATGAAGCACCTGATTGTGACAAGGGTCAGGTCTGCTGACTCCCACGTGACTCTGTATTCATCACTATGTATAACAAAAAGTATATAAGCAAACCTGGAAAATAAAGAAATGGGATCAGTTTCTGGAAAGACTGATTCCCCTGTGTCTTTCTTTCCCTGTCTGGCTGAATTCCCATTTGGTACGTGGGTACTCACCAAGCCTACTAATTTTGCCTGGGCTTCTAAGATAGGACCGGGGAGGCCTCAGTGCCTCCTCTCCTTTGGGAGAATGGAAAGATGCCTATGGCCTACGTAGGTGGTGATTGGTATTCCACATATACCAAGTTATTCAGCCTCCTTTTCTCCACTAATTTTCCTACTACACTATCCGTTTCTAATCCCTCTATATATCTGTAATTAAATAAGTTTTTTTCCTAGGATGCCTACTCTGTCTCCCCTTCAAATTACCCTGGATTCACCGGGGCTGGACCCTGGCAGGATTTCTGTGTATTAATTTTGTATTCTGCAATTTTTATGTTCATTTATTAGCTCTAGTAACTTTCTGGTAGTATCTTTAGGGTTTTATATGTAGAGGATCATGTAATCTGCAAACAGTGAGAGTTTTAATTCTTCTTTTCAAATCTGGAGTGTTTTTAATTCTTTTTCCTCTCTGATTGTGGTAGCTATGACTTCCAAAACTATGTTGAATAGTGTGGTGAGAATATGCACACTTGTCTTATTCCTGATTTTAAAGAAAATGCTTTCAATTTTTTGCCATTGAAGATAATGTTTGCTATGAGTTTGTCATATATGGCTTTATTTAATGATCACCTTTGGGTCTACAACCTGCACTGAAAATAACCCAAGTCTTCTTTCCAATAATATTATAGCATTCCATATATGGTGTCAAGCCTTACACATTTTCGATTCTTCAATTTACTTGTTCTACAGGCTTCCCCGGTGGCTCAGACGGTAAAGCGTCTGCCTAAAATGTGGGAGACCTGGGTTCGATCCCTGGGCCGGGAAGATTCTCTGGAGAAGGGAATGGCAATCCACTCCAGTACTCTTGCCTGGAAAATCCCATGGACGGAGGAGCCTGGTAGGCTACCGTCTATGGGGTGGCAAAGAGTTGGACACGACTGAACGACTTCACTTTCACTTTCATTTTCAATGTTGTCATACATGAGCTTTTCACATATAGTGTCTTTTTAGACCTCTTTGAGAGCAATTAAACATATAAGAAATAATTTAAGTTATATATATTGATTGAATTTATTTCTGCTCATCCACATTTTTGCTATGTCATAATCCTTCTTCTGAAACAGTAAGTTTGATTTCCAATTTTGTTTGCCTGAGACAACTTATTCACCTTTTAAATTTTTTTTAGATAATTTTAGATTCATAAAAAATCTTCAAAAATAATACAGTTTTATTATATCCTTTACTCAGATTCTCATATTGTCACATCTTATGTGAACATGGTATATACGTCACAAGTAATAAACCAACATTGGTAAATTGTTACCAATTGGATCCAGATTTTAGGTTCAGATTCGATTAATTTTTCTATTCATGGCTTTTTTTAATTTTTTTTTTATTTTTTCTGCCCCAATATTCAATTTGAGATGACACAGTGCCTTTAGGCATCATGTGTGTCTTTTTCAGTATAAAACTATTTCTTAGCATTCTCATATCTCTTATGAAATTTATAGTTTTCAGGAATATAGGACAAACTTTTTAAACTGACATTCAATTGTGTTTATCTGCTTTTTTTTTTTTTTCATATAGAGACTGGGAATAATGGTTTTGAGGGATAAAAAATATTGCAAACGTGAAATGCTATGCTCATCACATGATATTTGGGTCACATTCAATAAATATGCACATTAACATAGACTACTTGGCCAAAGGTATTGTTACCAATTTTCTTTTATACAGTAAAGTTATTTTTCCTTTTACCATACTTGAGTGAACCACAGCACTGAGTCCATTACACATGGGACACTAAACTCCACCTCCTGTAATGGGGACATATATATGATTTGAATTATTCTGTAAGAGATGTTTACTTCTCCATTATTTATTTATTTAACTGCTTACTTATATTTGTATCTGTGTGTGCTCAGTTGTGTGTGCTCATTTAGTTGTGTCTGATTTTTTGAGAGCCCTTCAGCTGTAGCCTATCAATCTTCTCTGTCCATGGCAAGAGATTTTCCAGGAAAGAATACTGGAGTGGGTTGTCATTTCCTACTCCAGGGGATCCTCCAGACCCAGAGACTGAACCCATATCTCTTTCACCTTCTGTGTTGACAGGCAAATCTTTTACCACTGTTCCATCTGGGAAGCCTTATATTAGTAAGGACTCATGTTATTTATTTGATTATTTCCGGTGTAATCTGTTTAATTTTTTAACAGTACTGTTCAATTTTTTAAAAATATAAATTTATTTATTTTAATTGGAGGTTAATTACTTTACAATATTGTATTGGTTTTGCCATACATCAACATGATCCGCCACAGGTATACACGTGTTCCCCATCCTGAACTCCCCTCCCACTTCCCTCCCCATACCATCCCTCTGGGTCATCCCAGTGCACCACCAGCCCCAAGCATCCAGTATCATGCATCGAACCTGGACTGGCAATTCATTTCATATATGATATTATACACGTTTCAATGTCATTCTCCCAAATCATCCCACCCTTTCACTCTCCCACAGAGTCCAAAAGACTGTTCTATACATCTGTGTCTCTTTTGCTGTCTCACATGCAGGGTTATCATTACCATCTTTCTAAATTCCATATATATGTGTTAGTATACTGTATTGGTGTTTTTCTTTCTGGCTTACTTCACTCTGTATAATAGGCTCCAGTTTCATCCACCTCATTAGAACTGATTCAAATGTATTCTTTTTAATGGCTGAGTAATACTCCATTGTGTATATGTACCACAGCTTTCTTATCCATTCATCTGCTGATGGACATCTAGGTTGTTTCCATGTTCTGGCTATTATAAACAGTGCTGCAATGAACATTGGGGTACACGTGTCTCTTTCAATTATGGTTACCTCAGTGTGTATGTCCAGCAGTGGGATTGCTGGGTCATAAGGCAATTCTATTTCCAGTTTTTTAAGGAATTTCCACACTGTTCTCCATAGTTGCTGTACTAGTTTGCATTCCCACCAACAGTGTAAGAGGTTTCCCTTTTCTCCACACTCTCTCCAGCATTTATTGCTTGTAGACTTTTGGATCACAGCCATTCTGACTGGTGTGAAATGGTACCCTATTGTGGTTTTGATTTGCATTTCTCTAATAATGAGTGATGTTGAGCATCTTTTCATGTGTTTGTTAGCCATCTGTATGTCTTCTTTGGAGAAATGTCTATTTAATTCTTTGGCCCATTTTTTGATTGGGTCATTTATTTTTCTGGAATTGAGCTGCAGGAGTTGCTTGTGAACTTTTGAGATTAGTTTTTTGTCAGTTGCTTCATTTGCTATTATTTTCTCCCATCCTGAAGGCTGTCTTTTCTCCTTGCTTATAGGTTTCTTTGTTGTGCAAAAACTTTTAAGTTTAATTAGGTCCCATTTGTTTAGTTTTGCTTTTATTTCCAATATTCTGGGTCACAGAGGATCTTGCTGTGATGTATGTCCAAGAGTGTTTTGTGTATGTTCTCCTATAGTTTCTGGTCTTATGTTTAGATCTTTAACCTATTTTGTGTTTATTTTTATGTATGGTGTTAGAAAGTGTTCTAGTTTCATTCTTTTACAAGTGGTAGACCAGTTTCCCCAGCACCACTTGTTAAAGAGATTCTTTTCTCCATTGTATATTCTTGCCTCCTTTGTCAAAGCTAAGGTGTCCATGCTTCTGCTGCCGCTAAGTCGCTTTAGTTGTGTCTGACCCTATGTGACCCCAGAGATGGCAGCCCACCAGGATCCTCCATCCTTGGGATTCCCCAGGCAAGAACACTGGAGTGGGTTGTCATTTCCTTCTCCAATGCATGAAAGTGAAAAGTGAAAGAAGTCGCTCAGTTATGTCCAACTCTTAGCGACCCCATGGTGTCCACAGATGCCTGGATTTATCTCTGGGCTTTCTATTTTGTTCCATTGATCTATATTTCTGTCTTTGTGCCAGTACCATACTGTCTTGATCACTGTGGCTTTGTAGTAGAGCCTGAAGTCAGGGAGGTTGATTCCTCCAGTTTCATTCTCAAGATTGTTTTGGCTATTCGAGGTTTTTTGTATTTCCATACAAATTGTGAAATTATTTGTTCTAGCTCTGTGAAAAATACCGTTGATAGCTTGATAGGGATGGCATTGAATCTATAGATTGCTTTGCGTAGTATACTCATTTTCACTATATTGATTCTTCCGATCCATTAACATGGTATATAGCTTTGGCTATTGATAGCTCTTTCAGTTGACAGTGCTTTGCTATGGAGAACATATTCATTCAATATCTTTTATTAAGTTTCCTCCATGTTTGACACACTTGAGAAAATCAATTAAAATTAATTTATGTATTAATTCAAGCTGAGAGTATGTATATAAATAATATATGTGCAAATGTGATGTTATTTTTAGTGACATAACTTAAACTCTTAAAATTCTAGTTATTATACTTTTTCAGGGTCGACTGGGGGGGGGAGTAGTAGGTCTTAAGTAGATTCCTTTGGCACTCATAATTTCATCATGCTTTAATATTGGCCTTTAAAGGGAGGAAGGATTGTTTTTTATTGGGACTTGCAATATCCCTCAGATCTCTTTCTGTTTATCTTAATAGTGCCCATGTTTTTCCCTCAACTCTCCTTTCATGGAGCAGAAATCAGATGAAGAACAAAGATGTCAATTAGAT
This sequence comes from Kobus ellipsiprymnus, assembly GCA_006410655.1. Taxonomy (NCBI): domain Eukaryota; kingdom Metazoa; phylum Chordata; class Mammalia; order Artiodactyla; family Bovidae; genus Kobus; species Kobus ellipsiprymnus. Next base: position 952,053 of record SJYR01000923.1, read on the forward strand.
TACTTAGGCTAGTTGTGTCTTTGGGGAAATAAAACAGTATTTCCCTTTGGTTCTTATAGGTAATTCTTTTTCACTGTAAAATGCTCCAGAAGGTATCTAGAACCAGAGAAAATAAACAAAGAGGCAGTTTGTCTTGCTTTACTTCATTTCATTCAACTCATTTTGTCATCTATAAGACACAAATTAAGTACCAATGTCATGGAAAGTACTTAAATGTTTACATTTATCTGAGCCAAAGTTGACAAAGTATAGTGTAAAAATTCTCTGATGGCTACATGACTACAAAGGTTACTAAAGTATAGAATATGTTATATACTCAATACTATTTGTGTTACATAAATTATTTATTTCATAATAAAATTTTAAAATGGATCAGTTCAGTTTAGTTGTTCAATCATGTCTGACTCTTTGCAACCCCATGAATTGCAGCACGCCAGGCCTCCTTGTCCATCACCAGCTTCCGGAGTTCACTCAGACTCACATCCATCGAGTTAGTGATGCCATCCAGCCTTCTCATCCTCTGTCGTCCCCTTCTCCTCCTGCCCCCAATCCCTCCCAGCACCAGAGTATTTTCCAATGAGTCAACACTTCACATGAGGTGGCCAAAGTACTGGAGGTTCAGCTTTAGTATCATTCCTTCCAAAGAAATCCCAGGGCTGAGCTCCTTCAGAATGGACTGGTTGGATCTCCTTGCAGTCCAAGGGACTCTCAAGAGTCTTCTCCAACACCACAGTTCAAAAGCATCAATTCTTCGGCACTCAGCCTTCTTCACAGTCCAACTCTCATATCCATACATGACCACAGGAAAATGGATATTAAAGTATAAATCATGGGATTCCTAGGTGAGGTGAGTGGTTAAGAATCCAGCTACCAATGTAAGAGACACTAGTTTGATCTCTGGGTCAGGAAAATCCCCTGAAGGAGGGCAGGGAAACCCACTCTAATATTCTTGCCTATAGAATCCCATGGACAGAGGAGCCTGGTGGGCTACATTCCATGGGGTCACAAAGAGTCAGATATGACTGAAGCAACTTACCATACAAATCACAGAAAAGAACAAAATTAGCCTTGACAGTATTAAATGACTTGGCAAGCCTTACACAGATAAATTTTCAACCTGAAGTTCAAATCTACAAAGCTTGGTTAGGAAACATGTGTTCTTTTATATAATATTTATCTGTACCTGCATTTATGACAAGATTAGTCAACATCTATCTACACATAAGCATGCATGTATAACATGACAAGTCATAATATAAAGAGTATCTATTGCAATAATGTCCTTCTTTATGCTACTGCATAAGTTGATTATCTTGTTTGGAATATAAAATTCTAATATATTTTTTAAAAGCAAGAAGAATACAGTAAAGTAAAGTTTTTGTAATTTCATACTTACCATAAAATAATAAGACATTGGTCTTGAATGGGAAATAAGGTTCAGTCCCTTTATCTTGAGGATATGTTTTGACACCAATATATTTAAATGATTTGCTTAGGTTCAAATGTTTAACTAATGATACATAGTTGCTAGTTTTCTAGTTTAAATTAATATTAGGCCATTTTATCTATTTGCTTTTACATTAAAATATACTATGATTTATTATAAGTTTTATTGGGAATATTAAATTACAGATGGACCAGTTATAACTAAGTTCATAGTTGAGTGCACACCTTATACAGCAATGGAATAAAAGACAAATAATATTACTATGAGGAGAATATTTAACTCCAGACTAAATAAAGAGTCATTTATCAGTAGTAAAGGCGCAATACCAAAATAGAACAGAGCTATGAACTAAGATAGGTAAATGAGCAGACCCTTATATTAATATTTATGTTTGCACATCATCCTAGATAGCTTCCAAATAAATAATGAGTATGTTCTCATAAACTTAGTAAAGGATAAAAGTGATAAAGCCATTAATAAGAATAGGGTAGGATAATTTATGTTATTTTGCATTTTTAATAACATTAATTAAAACGTTTTATAGGTAATACAAAGTTTTAGAATTAAATAGATGTCAATTTTTTTTAACACGAACATCTGCTTACATTCACTTGAAATCACTTTTCTCAAGTGGCTAAGAGAATGGTAATTGAGGCAGAACTGAATTATAAAGAAAATGTCTAAATAAAACAATTTTGGTACAATAAGGAAGGTATTCTCAGTCAATAAAATACTCCCTAAATATCTCAGTTACATGGAGAAATTAAATTAACGCTTCCTTGACTTTAGGGAACCAAGAACTAATTAATACC
>SJYR01000923.1:954373-965402 GCA_006410655.1 Kobus ellipsiprymnus
TCTCAGTCAATAAAATACTCCCTAAATATCTCAGTTACATGGAGAAATTAAATTAACGCTTCCTTGACTTTAGGGAACCAAGAACTAATTAATACTTTAATCATTAACTGACTTTTAGATGTTTTTAAACTTTTATAAGATACTTGATTTTAGCAAACACATTCATCTAAGAACATCATCAACCAACTTAATAAATTATAGCCAGAAAAATAAAAATCATAATAAGATTTAAATCTAATATAAATCATTAGTCCACATGTCCTTAACATTTCACATCGAAAAGTAGTAATGAAAAAAAAAAAAGGGGGGGGGCGGATAAGTCTGTCAATGACAGTCTGGTTGGATATGCTTAATTTTACTTATATTTACTTATATATCTCTGCAAATAATTAGAACATATGTGATAGTCAATGACATCTCTATTTCCATTCAAGGTGTATAGTGGTAGGGTTTGCATACCTGCATGCTGCGTGCATGCTAAGTTGCTTCAGTCATGTATAACATTTTGTGATTTTATGGACTGTAGCCAGGAAGGCTCCTCTGACCATGGAATTTTCCATGCAATAATACTGGTGTGAGATGTTAATTCCTTCTCCAGGGGATTTTCCTGACTTAGGGATTGAACCTGCATCTCTTAGGTCTCCTACACTGGCAGGCAGTTTCTTTACCAGGGGGTCTCTACAAAAACAGAGAAAAATAAATTTAAAAATATTTATTTATATTTAAATAAATGCTACTTTGTGTCTTATTTAAGAAATGTATCCCTTCTAGATTCAGTTTAAGATCAGAATAATGCACATATATGAAGGAGAAATGGAGAAGGCAACAGCAACCCATTCCAGTACTCTTGCCTGGAAAATCTCATGGACAGAGGAGCCTGGTAGGCTGCAGTCCATGGTGTCGCAAAGAGTCGGACAAGACTGAGTGACTTCACTTTCACTTTTCACTTTCATGCATTGGAGAAGGAAATGGCAACACACTCCAATGTTCTTGCCTGGAGAATCCCAGGGATGGTGGAACCTGGTTGGCTGCTGTTTATGGAGTCTCACAGAGTTGGACATGACTGAAGTGACTTAGCAGCAGCAGCATGAAGGAGAAAAAATTGATAACATCACTTCCTTAAGGAGTTACACTCCTAAAAAGTAATTAAGTCACTGTGATATACAAAGGGCAAAAAAGATAACAAAATATTTTAATAATTCCTCCTTTAGGCATCTGCTTTCACTTTAAAATTTTTACTTCTTGGATTCAAGAACCAAAGCAAACAAACGTTCACTGATTATTATTATTTCTTGCTAAGCTATCATTGAATTTATATCTTATGAAATCTATTTTTATATATAATGTAAAATATTGATTAGAGTTATCATTAATTCTGGAATACTGTATTCAATCAAGGAAACCTCAAGATAGGTTTGTCTCTGACTTTTGCTACCCATTTGGAAGGATCTTTATAAATTCATTAGAACTGCCTTAAAAATTATAATGTTTAGATCACTCAAAGACTATACTTGTTTTACTGTTTGATAGTCAAGGTTCTAAAGTTGTATGCCAAATTTTATCTTTATGTTCATATCATAAAGATTTGACAATTTATTGTTGAAACTCTGAAAAATTTAATTTATATTATATATTACACATTTTTTATAACAATGTAATTTTTTTGTGTTTAAAATATTTTTGTCTATAAGTATATTTTATATTTATATAAAAATTTTGTTTTGGTGAAAATATAGTTATGTACACATGTTTCTTTTTTAATTAATTAGTTTTTCTTAATTAGAAGATAATTAAAATATTGTGATGGTTTTTGCCTTACAGATATTATTGACATAATAGGTTATACTTAATATATACACTCGGTGAGTTGGGAAATAAGTATATACCTGTGAAATCACTACTACAGTCTATGCTGTAAGCATAGCTATTACCTCCAAAGCTGTCCTTCTTGTCATCTTTATTATTTTGTGATAAGAACACAGAAAGAGATTATCATTCCATTTGAAACTCACTAATACTGATGAGATCCTTAAAAATCAGATGGAAAAAATGATTTATTCTATGAAAATCAATCAGCCTTGTTCACTTTCAGCTATCCTTGCATGTGCTCAAAAATCTCATGAACAAAGTAACTATGACGGCAAGGATAGAGGTATTTGCATTCACTCAGCTACATGAATTTCTCTCTCCAAGACTACACTGACCTCAATAACCAAAAGCAGAGAACCACTGAAGGTCAAAAAGGCATACTTTCTCAGGGGAGCTTAAATGGCTTTTGGTTTCAATGAAGAAGATAATTTAGATTGAACATAAAATGTGTATACTCTGCCAAAAGACTTTGATAACCATACCATCTGTTGACTTAGTGAAAGTTTTATTTGTATGGTAATTAAAGAGGAGAGAGGCAAGGAACATATTCTACCTCACAGTTATCAGAAGGAATGAACAAACCTTGCTGGAACTTGATCATGGATTTCTGTTCTCCAGATCCAAGAAATGATAAATTGCCATTGTTTTGGCCACCCATTCTAGAGTACTGTATTACAGGAGCCTTAGGAAGTGAATATAGTCAGCAAAGGCATGATGTCGTATACTGCTTTTTTTTTTTTTTTTAATTATGAGTAAAAGGAAATTTAGGATCTCTGAGGAGTAGGTCATTGTTTGTTGATACTGATCACAATTGCTGCCTTTATAAGTCTCTGCCCATACTACAGAAGCTGGAATGTCCTTTTGCCTGAACATTTGCAGTTTGAGTTATGCCATTAAAAGACACTTGTGCAAAAATTTGGAAAATGAAATAGAAACCAGTTCTGTCCCTGTGGCAGTGGTGACTAAGCACATTGACTTTGACAGATGATAGATGGAAGGTTTGGCTGGTAAATTGTCGACATCCTCTTTAAATCCTACAGCTGGAAGCTGCGGGCAGCTCATCTCATCTCGGTGGCTCCTAGTGATATGTCCACCCTGATTTCTTGAACAGGATTTATGAATTCTTTGATCTTCTCACCTCAACATTTCTGGTATCATTTTAATTCCCTATATTATATCCCTGGCAGAATGAAATAACTAAAGCTGTCTGCTTTCTAAATCAAATGCATGCCCCTTCAAACTTTACAATAAAATATAATTAGATATAGAAATCTTCACATAATCCAAAAATAATGAAAAACTTTACAAATATTACTATAAAAGCAAAATTATATGACCTTTAGGACAAAAGGCTGATTTTATTCCCCAAAGACAAATGCTAATTGATATTCTTATTCTAGTTTCACATTGCACTGTAAAAGCCTGTGAAACAATACATATCATAAAACATTAATGTGAATATCTTGTCAACTATGGGTTGATAGTTCAGAGAGCCCCATAGAGCTCACTGGCAGGTCTCTATGTCTCCAAAGTGATGCTGACTAATAAATGAGAAAAGTTAAAGAGGTACCTTAGCTGGCTAGAAAATATTTTACATGTTAGATTATTTTATGTGAAACAAACCAAGACTGCTGTCAAAGTTATTTTATCTTCTAGAAAATTATTATACAATTTTCCAGCACAAAACAGACATTTATTATAGAAGTAAAGTGAATCTAGTGCATAGTTGTCATCAGATAATAACTACTCTTGGGAATTATAGATACTTGATTAAGTTTAGTGTCTTTTACTGCCTTAGGGATGTGGTTATGACAAACATAGCCCTCATCACTTCTTTTTTAAAAGGGATTATCAGTATAGTATACTAATACTACTAAATTTTATGTTTAAAATTTCCATATAGGAGAATTCTAGCTATTCAAACAGTTTTGAATGTTTCTTAAAACCTTTGGCCCTGCTATAACTGTTATGCATTTCATAGACTGAGCAGCACAGGGACATTCCCTTAGCCTAAATTCTCATTCCTGGCTGCTGTGTTCCATTAACTGCATGATGATATGTTTAAATCTGGGGGCGGGGGGGGGGTATTATGTTCAGGCTGAATCCTTAAATGGTATATATATTCAAGGATTATAAGTAGCTGCTATTAAAACCTCATTTTCCAGATAATTCCAAACTGGTGATGCTAGAATATTCCTGAGTGAATCAAGATGCTGTTTGTTCAGACCTTCATTAAGTCCATATTCTCTCACAAGCAGGTATTCAATTGTCTTTAGGATTTTGCATTATGCAGGATACGTCCAGAGGTTTTCATATTTATAATCAAGGCTGATTTATTTTAATCTTTGCCACAGAGAGTCCTGTATCAGACTAGTATGCTTAGTGATACAAAAATAATTAGGTTGCTAATTCAGAAAACATGACGATCAAGTAAGCACAGTGCATGCTTTCTTTCCAAATGACTGCAGTTATAAAACCTAAACAGAGCACATGGGAGAGCTAAGTAAGGACTCTAAAAAAGAAAATGTATCAGATAGATTGACAAGATCAAAAATTGAAATATTACTGGTAAAAATGAGTTTCCTATTTTTTCCCCCCTCTGTTATTTCTCAATCTGGTCTCAAAGCAATCTAAAAACTAGAATTGGGCACCAGCACTGCAAGATAGAGAGCCAGGAGAAGCATCTAGTACATATTTAATGCACAAGAAAGGATTCTTCGGGCAAGGACAGCAGAGCCTGTAGAACTTGTAGGGCCTGAAACTTCATTAAGGGAGTTCTGTACAATTCAAAAGGCTCTTCAATTCAAAAAGCTGTATTACCAAAAATTAGGGCAAGTACCTTTGATGTTTTTCTTTCTCTCTCCTCCAGCCACTTGTTAGGATGCAAGTGCAGTTAAGGAAAACTGCATGTTGGTGGAGGAAGGGAGTGAATAGAGTCCCAGTTTTGGAATCAAAGGACCTAAATCTATCAATAGATGTAGCAGGAAAAAAACAGGGAAGGAAGATCTACTGAAAGTTAACTCTAGGGTGCACCCCTCAGTGATGCATGTGTGAAATTAATCCTAAAATAGCATCAAAGATTTTCAAAGCTAAACAAAGATATAGATGCTGCTCAGTTCCCCAAAATGGCTACTATTTTGTGCATATGTGGAGCAGGCCACAATACCACTGCAAAGCCTTTGCAAGTTGAACCAACATTAAATCCAAAACTCAAAGAAGGCTGGACAGAATGGGTCAGCTAAACTCAACTGTGTTGATACCTTCTATAACAAAAATAAGAACATTTTCAAGGAAATTAAATTAGGTGTGGGGCAAGTGTGAGACTTCAAGCAGATAAGAAGAGGGAGTCTTTGGAAATTGTGGAACTGTTCTGTGTCCTAATTATGATGATGTTTACATGAATAACACACGTGTAAAAATTCCTAAAGCTTTCCTATATAAAGTCAATTTGACTGTATTGTAATTTTAAAAATAAAATTACAGTAATAATTATAATTTTTTAATTTGAATTCATGTAATTGGAGACTAATTACTTTACAATATTATATTAGTTTTGCCATACATTAACATGAATCCACCATGGGTGTACATGTGTTCCCCATCCTGAACCCCCCTCCCTCTTCCCTCCCCATCCCATCCCTCTGGGTCATCCCAGTGCACCAGCCCCGAGCACCCTGTATCATGCATCAAACCTGGACTGGCGATTCACTTCACATGTGATAATTTACAAGTTTCAATGCCATTCTCCCATATCATCCCACCCTCGCCCTTTCCCACAGAGTCCAAAAGACTGTTCTATACATCTGTGTCTCTTTTGCTGTATCGCATACAGGGTTATTGTTACCATCTTTCTAAATTCCATATATATGCATTAGTATACTGTATTGGTGTTTTTCTTTCTGGCTTACTTTGCTCTGTATAATAGGCTCCAATTTCATCCACCTCATTAGAACTGATTCAAATGCATTCTTTTTAATNGCATACAGGGTTATTGTTACCATCTTTCTAAATTCCATATATATGTGCTAGTATACTGTATTGGTGTTTTTCTTACAGGCTTACTTTACTTTGTATAATAGGCTCCAGTTTTATCCATCTCAATAGAACTGATTAAAATTTATTCTTATTAATGGAAGAGTACTATTCCATTCTGTATATGTACCACAGCTTAATTTTAAGTGATAATATCAGTTTATTACATAAATATCCTGTTGTTCTGTCACTAAGTCCTGTTCAACTCTTTGTGACTCCATGGACTGCAGCACAACATGCTTCCATGTCCTTCACTAGCTCCCTGAGTCTGCTAAAATTCATGTTGATTGAGTTGGTGATGCCATCCAACCATCTCATTCTCTGCAATCCCCTTCTCCTCCTGTCTTTAGTCTTTTCCAGTTTCAGGGTCTTTTCCAACAAGTTAGCTCTTTGCATCAGGAGGCCAAAGTATCAGAGTTTCCTTCCAGTGAATATTCAGGGTTGATTTTATTTATTTTTATTTTTTTAGGATTGACTTGCTTGATCTCTTTGCTGTCCAAGGGACTCTCAAGAATCTTCTCCATCACTACAGTTCAAAAGCATCAATTCTTTGGCATTCAGCCTTCTTTATGGTCCAACTCTCACATCCATACATGACTGCTGGAAAAATCATAGCTTTGACTATACAGACCTTTGTCGGCAAAGTGATGTCTCTGCTTTTTATATACTGTTTAGGTTGTCGCAGCTTTTCTTCCAAGGAACTTTTCTTCCATAATTAATTTCTTTCAATAAGCTTTTTTTTCAAAGGAGCTTTTAGTTTCATGGCTGCAGTCACCATCCATAGTGATTTTGGAGCCCAAGAAAATAAAATCTGCAACTGCTTCCATTGTTTCCCCATCTATTGGCCACGAAGTGATGGCATTGGATGCCATGATCTTTGGTTTTTGAATGTTGAGTTTTAAGCCAGCTTTTTCACTCCCCTATTTCTCATTCATCAAGAGGCTCTTTAGTTTCTCTTCACTTTCTGCCATTAGAGTGGTATCATCTGCATATTTTGAGGTTGTTGATATTTCTCCTGGAAATCTTGATTTCAGCTTGTGATTCATCAAGCCTGGCATTTTGCATGATCTACTTGGTATATAAGTTAAATAAGTAGGTAACAATATACAACCTTGATGTACTCCTTTCCCAGTTTTGAACCACGCCATTGTTCCATGTCCAGGAATTGAACAGGCGGATTCTTTACCATTGAGCCACCTGCTAATCCTAAAGGAAATCAGTCCTGAATATTCATTGGAAGGACTGATTTGAAGCTGAAACTCCAATACTTTGGCCACCCGATGTGATTTTTCATTGGAAAAGACCCTGATACTGGCAAAGATTCAAGGTGGGAGGAGAGGGAGACGACAGAGGATAAGATGGTTAGATGGCATCACTGAAAGGATGGACATGAGTTTAAGTAGGCTCTGGGAATTGGTGATGGACAGGGAAGCCTGGCATGCTGTTGTTCAAGGGGTCTCAAAGAGTCGGACACGACTGAGGAACTGAAATGAACTGAATCATGGAATCCACATAAGTATTCTAAAAGTTGTCAATTTCAAATTAATATTTCAGCTAGAGTCTGTTCTATTTCACTCACTTGAACAGCCAATTATCTGTTTGACACTCTTGGAGTCATGGAACTGGGGTGTTCTATATTTATTTAAATAAAACATGAAGTCTGAACTCTTAGTCTGTTTCCCATTTATAATTTATTCCCTTTGTCTCCAATTCTGTAAATAGCAGTACCAACTACCCACTTCCACATTGCAGAAAGAGTGACTGCATCTTGGCATGTAGATCATTCATCTCACAATGAATCTAAAGCTATATGTCCATAGTTTTAACTTCAGTGCACATATATATGCACAGCTGCACACACATACATGGACATATATACACATATTTAATTCTAATTATTTTCCACCAATAGTTTCTTTTTATTTTCTTAATAACCTATAGCTCTTGCTTAGTACTCTCTAACAGATGTTTGTATATGTTTTTTTACCTCGTCTATCATTCTTTTTATATTTATTTTTAAGCAACAGGCCGATGACTATTTTCATATTTTACTTGGATATTAGTACCATACCACTTGACATCTTTCAGGACATTTGTATTGGATTTATAATAACACTCAAAATAATTAAGGGCAATGAGTTCTTATATGATCTGGCTTCTGCAAGCTTAATGGGGCTCATTTGGTGTAATTCTCTTGGTTACTACTTACTAGGCTTTTTCTTTAGTTTTCTTCTTTCATTGTCCTGATTAAGGGAAGCTTTTGCTCTCTCTTTATTAACCTTGGAGCCCCTATCATGATGATTCCTTTGCCTATAATACCTCCACTTCCTTCTTTGCCTTGACTATCTAAGAACTATTCATTAGCTATATCTCTGCTTTAACAAGATTTTCTGGAGTGTTAAACTACATTTTCTAGAGAAGTAGAAGAGAGCACTCTGGAATAAAAGCAACTAATTATTTTCTTGCATGCTTATCAGTCACTCCCTTCAGAGCATTATATGTTGATATATAATGTTGCGAATTCTTACTCATCTCTAGTATTAACGGCCAGTCAGTTCCAATAAGACAGTAATCACAAACTCCATTTGACTAGAGTTTTAGCCTTCAATCAGCTGCGTATAATAGGCCTTTAATATTAAAATTAATTAATAGTTGTATTTTAGATATCTGTTTACTTTTTATACTTTTTTTCAAGTATTAGTATATGTTTCTTTGGGTAAGTCAGGAGTGTAGTATATTTTGTCATTTACTTAAAGTCATTTGTTGAATATAATTGATATTACAATAAATTAATACATGTTTTTAAATATGTTAAGGCTTTGACAATAACAGAACTGCTAAGTGTCCATACCAATTTACAGTGAGTAAATGGTCATGTGCCTGCAGTGTACTTTAAACAAAATAATAAACTTAGTTGTGATATAAAAATGCTCTTAAATGTGAATAATTCAACAGTAAATATCTCATGTTTGATTCTATATATCCATGTTTATTTTAACATTGTGTATATACCATGTCATAATGACATATGGTATAAAAATAATCTAAAAAAAAACTGTTGCAAGTTCAAACTTAAAAATTAACTCTATCATGTGTTAATCAGAAAGGATTGTATATTAATTAGGATTGTATGTTTTAAGTGCTATAAATCCAGCTTAAACTACATCAAACAAGTAGAGCATTTAATGGCACATGTTACTAAAACATTTAGAATTAAGGAATATGAATGGAAAATTAAAACTTTCCAGGCTTTTGGATTATTCTAACCAGTTCAGTTCTTTCACCTCCCAAGCTGTGTCATTCTGCCAAAGTCAGTTTTATCTAAGAATTGGCCCTTACTCATTACAAGGTTGTAATCAATAAGGTGACACTATCTCTTTGCTCATCCATGAGGAAAAAGGGAGAGACAGGGAGAGTGAAGGAGGGAAAGGGGGAAGTGGGGAAGGAGGAAGAGGAAGGGAGGGAGAGATTTCAAATCAATCAATAAGGATACTATTATATTATCATCATCATAAAATACCTAGGATTCACTGTGATGGGACCAAATTAAGATAGACTTACAAGCACACTAAGTTGCTTCAGTCGTGTCCAACTCTTTGTGACCCTGTGGACTGTAGCCTGCCAGGCTCCTCTGTCCATCAAATTCTCCAGGCAAGAATACTAGAGTGGGTAGCCATTCCCTTCTCCAACACTAACACTTATCCTTACCTAAACTAATCACTGTTCATAGGAAAACTGTAGACTGACTGGGTAAATCCATTACAAGAGTTATGAATTTAAATGTATTACCAAAGGTTAGTGGGTACCTCACTTAGATCTGAGCTGGAATGAATTTCACTCTGTGACTGGTATACAATACGGATATCATTTCAAAGAAAGAAATTCTTAAGATTGTAGGCAAGAAGAAATAAATTTAAAAATGTTGAAAAATAATTCTGGCTAGATCAGGCTACCTACAACCTGTCTCTTATACACATCTTGCTATTAAAACCTCATTTTCCAGATAATTCCAAACTGGTGATGCTAGAATATTCCTGAGTGAATCAAGATGCTGTTTGTTCAGACCTTCATTAAGTCCATATTCTCTCACAAGCAGGTATTCAATTGTCTTTAGGATTTTGCATTATGCAGGATACGTCCAGAGGTTTTCATATTTATAATCAAGGCTGATTTATTTTAATCTTTGCCACAGAGAGTCCTGTATCAGACTAGTATGCTTAGTGATACAAAAATAATTAGGTTGCTAATTCAGAAAACATGACGATCAAGTAAGCACAGTGCATGCTTTCTTTCCAAATGACTGCAGTTATAAAACCTAAACAGAGCACATGGGAGAGCTAAGTAAGGACTCTAAAAAAGAAAATGTATCAGATAGATTGACAAGATCAAAAATTGAAATATTACTGGTAAAAATGAGTTTCCTATTTTTTCCCCCCTCTGTTATTTCTCAAATATATATCACAGACATTCTTCCCTTAATTCATTTTATGTATCAAATATTAGAAAATGATAAAAAGCAAAGACATAATATAATAAAAGTTTAATTTCAATTGCCATATTTTTTCTAGAGTAGTTTTTATAAAAGAATTCCTTACAAAAATAATCCTATCTACTAAATCTAATTAACTTTGTAGAGAAGGATTTTATTGTGTTCTTTTATATAGAAGAAAGACTATCTTTACCAATGATTTACATGATACATATCAACAAAGAGGGCATTTCCAAGATTATCTCCAAAACAGTGAGATCTATTTAAAACACACTAAACTGTATATTTTGTAGAATTAATCATTGAAACTTTATTTGAATGGCTATTCTTTCTTTCATTCTACAAACTGGGAGAACAGTGTAGCAGCTGTTTGCCTTGAAAGTTTGTAAATGTGGGCCTCACATACAATTTAGTTTTGTTGCTATAGCAATAGCTACAGGGAAAGAAAAATAAAAGAAAATTAATCCACCTTACCATTTAACTTCACCCGGTATGTGGTCAGTGGAATAATTAAATCTTGTTTACTGTGCTTTCTTTAAAACCTTTGATATACTTGATGATATCATCATTGCCTGATTGATTTTTCAGGTAAGGGAAACAACCAAAATTAATTGCCTTAATCTTCACTCAAGGACAACA
>SJYR01000923.1:973957-986828 GCA_006410655.1 Kobus ellipsiprymnus
ATCAACTTATATAAAAATAGAAGGAAATTACATCCACTTTAAAAATGTATAGTTAAGAGTAAGCCATATATTGAAATACAAAAAAAGTTTGATGTTTGTGTTTACAACGTTGGTAATAAAAGGCCCCTTTTGGCTCAGAGGTTAAAGCGTCTGCTTCCAATGCGGAAGACCTGGGTTCGATCCCTGGGTCGGGAAGATCCCCTGGAGAAGGAAATGGTAACCCACTCCAGTATTCTTGCCTGGAGAATCCCATGGACAGAGGTGCCTGGCAGTCCCCGGGGTCACAAAGAGTTGGACACAACTGAGCTACTTCACTTCTTCTAAAACAGAACAGAGTCTAATAAATTAAATAATTAAAAATGAATTGAATAATAAAAATAGTATTATCAGAAGAAATACTTAAACTCTGAAGATCATCCACGTATTTATTTAATACTTGAAGTATGCTAAGTATTGTGTTCAATTTGAAATCATAGTAAATTTGATACAAATTTACTGTGTTTAAAAAAATGTAAACAAATTTCAGGACTGTGCCTACATGAAGACAATTGTGCAGACTGGATAGAATAGTGTTAAATAATTCCCTAGCAAATACGTGAATTTCATCAGCATCATGAAAGTTCTTATTAATTCCCCACACACCTTATATTAATTCTTAATTAGCAACTAAAAATGTCATAGCCAAATGGGAAATGTTGTACAAATTAAAAATAAATGAATTATTAGCAGTACTATCCACAAGAAAACCAAAATTGTTTCTCATTACATGGTATAGTGTACTGCTAACATTCATAATGACTTTAATTATGTTTAGATTAGTAAATTTATGATAATTTTCCTAATGGTGAATTATAATTGTGTACCAGTTGGTGATGAAAATAAGAAAGATGATTTGTTGTATGAAAATATATCAATCTGAATGTCTACATAGCCATGTTAATTTTTAATAAAACCTAGCAGAAATTTTAATAGTAACTTCTTAAATTCAAAACATCATTTTGAAAGAGAAACAATTGGGAAAAACATCTAAGGAGGGAAAAGAATATTTGTTTGTGTTCAATGTGTCTAAGCACTAGAAATCTACAAAATAAGATGCATTGTATTTGCCCATCTGGATAAATTTAATAATACAACTATTTAATCTTATTTTATTTGAAGAGACAGAGAGGGTAATTGGCTAAAATATGCATGTACTCAGTTGTTGTCCGACTTTATGTCACTCCATGGTTTGTAGCCTGCCAGACTCCTATGTCCATATGATTTCCCAGGAAAGAATACTGGGAGTGGGTTGCCATTTCCTACTCTAGGGTATCTTCCTGATCCATGGATCGAATTGTCAGGCAGATGCTTTACCTCTGTGCCAGTTGGGAAGCCCCTATTGGCTAAAAGCCAATCAATAAATTATAGTATGAATTAAAAATGGGGAAAAGACAAACGAGGCAAGAAAACTAATAGCAAAGCAATGTATCTTGAATAACTTTATTATATGTGCAAATCCCCAAATAGCGTGTGTGTGTGTGTGTGTGTGTGTGTGTGTATGTGCTAAATACAAGCATCTGTCTCTTATACACATCTCACATCATAGGCAACCAGACTCCTATGTCCATATGATTTCCCAGGAAAGAATACTGGGAGTGGGTTGCCATTTCCTACTCTAGGGTATCTTCCTGATCCATGGATCGAATTGTCAGGCAGATGCTTTACCTCTGTGCCAGTTGGGAAGCCCCTATTGGCTAAAAGCCAATCAATAAATTATAGTATGAATTAAAAATGGGGAAAAGACAAACGAGGCAAGAAAACTAATAGCAAAGCAATGTATCTTGAATAACTTTATTATATGTGCAAATCCCCAAATAGCGTGTGTGTGTGTGTGTGTGTGTGTGTGTGTGTGTATGTGCTAAATACAAGCATAATAATGCCAGAAGAAAGAAAATACAATGTGTATTCTCTCAATTATGTTCTAGGAAGGTATTTTATTACTAGATACACAAAACACAAATTTTAGATAAACATTAATAAAATGTAGTCAAATAAATATTGAAAATGTGTGTGGGTAAAACACAAAGTTTATTCTTAAAGGCAATAATCATTCTGGGGAACATTTTTGCAACAAGTTACCAACAAGAGTTTAAATCCGTAAAATACTTAAAATCATATAGTAACATATACATGTATGGTAATATATATAAAATGCCCCAATATATATTATACAGATTTTAATTTTTAACATTTAAATATCTATACTATATCAAGAGGGAAAGCAAGGTCTAGAACAAGGTGCATATATACTAACATCTACCAAGTTTATTGATGTGAGATAATATTGGAGTGAGTTCAACACCAAGTTTTGCAATTTGTTGACATGGAGTGCCTCTCTTATTTAGATCTCTTTTAATGTCTTTCAACAATTTTAACGTATTTTTCAGTCTATAGGACTTGCACTGCTTTGGTTAAGTTTATTGCAAGTTATCTTTGATATATTGCAATGGCATTGATTTTTAAATTTTTATTTCAAATATTTTGTTACATAAATAGAAATATTTTTTATATGGCAGTCCTACATCATGACACCTTCCTAATACAACAAAATTATTACTTCTAGTAGTCTTTTATGACAACTTTGCAATTTTGGATATCCAGGGTAATAAAGACAGGGAAGCCTGGCATGCTGAAGTCCATGAGGTCTCATAGAGTCAGACATGACTTAGTGACTGAACAAGGATTATGTTGTTTGTGAGTAAAAATGGCATTATTTATTCCTTTCTTATTTGAATAATTTTAATTAGTTTCTTTATTTTTCTGCCTCTTTTATTTTGGGGGCCTTATTTCACTGGGCAGAATTTTCAATGCTTGAAATAACAAGTGAAATACTTGCCTTATTCTCTATCTGGGGGAGGGAAGAATCAATTTTTCACTACCAAAGGTGTTGTTAACTGTCTTTTTTTTTTTTTTTTTAATACAGGAACAGTAAATTTCCTTTTATTCCTACTCTGCTGCAAATGTTTATTATGAATGAATTTTGGAAAATGATTTTTGTGCACCATTGAGATGATCATGCGATTTGTCATTTATACTATCAATATGATTGTTGCTACATTAATTGGTTTTAAATGTTGAAAGAATCTTGCATTCCTGGGAGAACATATACATGTCACATATACAAAAAAATAAAGTGTATACTCCTTTTTATATATTGCTATATAAAATCTTTTTTTTTGTAGACTTTTTTATCTATATTAATGAAGAAAATTGGTCTTTATCTTCTATAGCCACTCCAACTTTCTTATTGCTGGTTTGCATAGTATACATTTTTTCCATTGTAAAACATTCAGTCTATTTGTGTCTTTGAGTCAACAGTGTGTCTCTTGTAGACTTCAGAGAGTTGGATTTGTTTTTGTGTTATTATGACTCCCTCTTCTTTGGGTAGAGTATTCAGTGCCCTTGTACCTTATGGGTCAACTTTCTCTTGGTTTATTCAAGTTTTTATTTTTGGTTTTAGGGTTTAACAATTTGGTTATGCTGTGCCCAGATGTGAATTAGTTTCTGCTTATAATATTTAGAATTTTTTAAGTTCTTAAATCTGTAGAGTAGCACTTTTCTTCAAATTTGGGAAATATTCGGCCTTTTTTTTTTCTTTTTTTTTTTCTTTTCCTCTTCATGTTCTAAATGCCCCATTATTCATAAACTGATATACTTGATAACTGCTTTCAAATCTCTCATCTCTTTTCATTCATTGTTGTTTCATCCTTCTGTATTTCAGAAAGAACAATTTACATTGAACTATCATTAAGTTTAGACTTCCCTGGAGGCTCAGTGATAAAGAATCTTCCCGCTAATACAGGAGTCATGAGTTTGATCCCTGCTCCAGGAAGATTCCTTGGTGAAGGAAATGACAACCCACTCCAGTATTCTTGCCTGGAAACATCCATGGACAGAGGAGCCCAGCAGGCTATAGTCCATAGGGTCTCAAAGAGTCGGACATGACTTAACGACTGAGCAATCTCTAAGTTTAAGTTTGTCTCTTAGCTCAGTGTTAAAGAATCTACCTGCCATTTCAGGTGATGTGGGCTGGATCCCTGTGTTAGTAAGATCCCCTGGAGAAAGAAATGGCAACCCACTCCAGTATTTTTGCCTCGAAGTCCCATGGGCAAAGGAGGCTGGTGGGCCCCTAAACAACTAGATGACAGTGGTCATTAAATATACTAAGTATTTTTTCCTGTCATCTTTAAATCTTCGCCTTTAAAAATAATTATTTATTGTGTTTTTAAGCTATATAAGTTTTATTGGTTCATTTTCTAAAATGTCCTTTTTTTAAGAATCTCATTTGATATCCCATTGTCATATTTTCTTTAATTTTTAGCCATTACATTCTTTATATCCTTGTGAATATTTGTAGTATCTGCTTTAAGCTGCTTTTTAAATGCAATATATGCCTACTGTGCTCCAAAACGGTTTCTGTTAGCTGCTGCCTGCTTTTCCCCTCTGTATGTTGCAAACCTATTTCTTTGTATTTTTCCAATAATTTTTATTGAAAAGTAGACATTTTAGATAATATATATTAAAACTTCAAATTCTGATCTCCACCAGGGTTTGCTACTGGGCTGTTGATATTTTGTTTGTTTGCTTGTTTTTTTAGCAACTTGCCTGGACTAATTCTATGGAGCCTGTTTATCCTGTGATAGGTAGTCACTGATATATTTTCAATTTTAATTTTGTATTTGTATGTGTGAGTATGACTGTGTGGGTTTCATGTTTTAAGTTCACTCCTTCTTAGGGGTAATTTCACTGTCTGTTTTTTGTTCTTTTTTTTTTTCCTCATGTCTTCCTTGCATGTGCATTTGGTCTCACATTCTGAAAGCATTTGTGGATTCCTAGGCCATTTTCTGCTCCCTTCTAAGTTTGCCTGTAGACAGGCAGGTTGTGAGTGACATTATCAAGACTACTGTGACTGTTACATTGCCTTCACTTTCCTGTTAACTTTCTGTTTAGTCTGCCAATCTATTACTCGCCTTATTTAGGATTTCAGATTCAAGTTTCTGGAAATATGGGTCTCCTCAGTTTACTTGATGGTTGATATATCAACTGCTTCTGACAAAAAGCAGGAGCATCTGTTTTTTCTTACTCTCTGCTCCAAATCAGGTAACTCTTTATGTGTAACAAGTTGCCAGTTTTGTTTTTCACTGTTAGCCCAAATATGCAAGAACTACTAAACCAATGGAGCTGGGGCAGTGATATCAACCCTACATTTATCGACATTCGTATTTTTAGAAACTCCTTGTCTAAGCCTGTTAAGTGCTGGGGACTTTGTATATGTAGTAAGGTTTTAGCCTAAGCTTTATATTCTAGGTTGTTTTCAAAGAGGGGTCTTTAGGTTAGTGGTAATCTCTGGGTATTGACATATAGAAGAAAAAGTTTTCTGTTTTTTGTTTTTTTTTCTTTCTAGAATAAGTCTCCAATGAAGAACTTCATATCTACCTAATTTTAAAGCTAAGCAACTTTTTAAGAAACACTATCTTATCAGCAAAATTCCTAGTAGGCAAAAACGTTTCATTTTATTTGTTGTTTTGGATTATTGATTGTATTCGTATAATTTTTTTACTTGAAACATAGTTGATTTGCAATGTTGTATTAGTTTTTGGTTTACAGCAAAGTGGTTTAGTTAAACATATATATTCTTTTTCATATTTTTTAATACGCTTCATTGCTAAGTCACTTCAGTCGTGTCCGACTCTGTGTGACCCCAGTGATGGAAGCCCACGAGGCTCCCCTGTTCCTGGGATGTGATATTAAATATAATTCCCTGTGTTATGCAATAGCCCCTTGTTGTTTATTCATTCTATATATGATAGTTTGTTTCTGTTAGTCCCAAACTCCTAATCCATTCCTCATCTGTAACCCCCCCCCACCCCCCACCTTGGCAATCATAAGTGTGTTGCTATGGTTCTGAATCTGTTTCTGTTTCATAAATAAATTCACTTGTGTCATATGTTAAATTCTACATATAGGTGATATCATATGGTATTTAGCTTATTCTTTCTGACTTTATTTTATTTTACTTTACAATACTGTACTGGTTTTGTCATACATGAACATGAATCCACGATGGGTGTACACATGTTCCCAATCCTGAACCCCCCCTCCCACCTCCCTCTCCACACCATCTCTCTGGGTCATCCCAGTTTAGTATTATAATTTCCAGGTCCATCCATGTAGCTATAAGTGGCATTATTACACTCTGCTACGAAATTAATTTAAGTGAATGTTAAATATTTAAATTTATCAATTTTAAGGAAGAATAGTTATTTGGAAATCATACAATTGATTGACAAAGCAAATCAACACAGTCAGTCAGTAGTATCACTCAATCATGTCTGACTCTTTTCAGCCCCATGGACTGCAGAACTCCAGGCTTCCCTGTCCATCACCAACTCCCGGAGCCTATTCAAACTCATGTCCATTGAGTTGTTGATGCTACCTAACCCATCTCATCCTCTGTAGCTCCCTTCTCCTCCTACCTTCAATCTTTCCCAGAGTCAGGGTCTTTTCAAATGAGTCAGTTCTTCACATCAGGTGGCCAAAGTATTGGAGTTTCAGCTTCAGCATCAGTCCTTCCAGAGAATATTCAGGATTGATTTCATTTACAATGGACTGGTTGGATCTCCTTGCTGTACAAGGGACTCTCAAGAGTCCTCTCCACCACCACAGTTGAGAAGTAAATATAAAAATATATTAAAAATAGTATAAGAGTCCTCCTGGGATGTATAATGAAAGTCAGAAAAGAAGAAAAAAGAAAACTTCATATCAGAATATAATATGTATAATCATATACAACAAAATATAAATCTTGACCCCCCCCAAAAAAAAAGGCAGTTGTAGTTTCAACTCATAGAAAACTGACTGACTCATATTAATCTATCAGTCAATAAATGGATTCTATTTTTATAATCTGAAATATAATAAGTCTCATCCACTCTCAACATGGAGAAAAATCCTCTGCTTTCTCTAGGGTTACAGATGAGAAGACATGTGTGTTAATCAGCTACCATTTTGTATAGCTTCAGTTTATCAAAAGTCTCCATATCTATGCATCTAAGCATGTGACTGTTCTGTGAGCATATTTATGGAATTTTCATGGAAAATTATACCACATTGAATTCCCTAATATTAAAAATGTTGTGTCAGATTGACCTCTCAAAACAACCTAAAATCCAAAACCACTGCAAAAGAGGAGGAAAAGCACTGCAGAATAACATTTTCCTAAAAATTATCACCAATGAATGTTTCCACAGAATATTTACTCTTATCTTTACACGAACAATTGAAATAATAACACTAGCCACATTTTTCCATTTATATTATACCATATGATGGTTCAGTTCAGTTCAGTTTAGTTCAGTCGCTCAGTCGTGTCCGACTCTGCGACCCCATGAATCACAGCATGCCAGGCCTCCCTGTCCATGACCAACTCCCGGAGTTCACTCAGACTCACGTCCATCCACCCAGTGATGCCATAGAGCCATCTCATCCTCTGTCGTCCCCTTCTCCTCCTGCCCCAAATCTCTCCCATCATCAGAGTCTTTTCCAATGAGTCACCACTTGGCATGAGGTGGCCAAAGTACTAGAGTTTCAGCTTTAGCGTTATTCCTTCCAAAGAAATCCCAGGGCTGATCTACAGAATGGACTGGTTGGATCTCCTTGCAGTCCAAGGGACTCTCAAGAGTCTTCTCCAACACCACAGTTCAAAAGTATCAATTCTTCAGTGTTCAGCTTTCTTCACAGTCCAACTCTCACATCCATACATGACCACTGGAAAAACCGTAGCCTTGACTAGATTGACCTTTATTGGCAAAGTAATGTCTCTGCTTTTCAATATGGTATCTAGGTTGGTCATTACTTTTCTTCTAATGAATGTCTTTTAATTTCATGGCTGCAGTCACAATCTGCAGTGATTTTGGAACCCAAAAAATTAAAGTCAGACATTGTTTCCACATCTATTTTCCATGAAGTGATGGGACCAGATGCCATGATCGTTTCTGATCGTTTTCTGAATGTTGAGATTTAAGCCAACATTTTCATTCTCCTCTTTCACTTTCATCAAGAGGCTCTTTATTTATTTTCACTTTCTGCCATAAGGGTGGTGCCATCTGCATATCTGAGATTATTGGTATTTCTCCTGGCAATCTTGATTCCAGCTTGTGCTTCATCCAGCCCAGCATTTCTCATGATGTACTCTGCATATAAGTTAAATAGACATGGTGACAATATACAGCCTTGACATACTCTTTTCCTGATTTGGAACCAGTCTGTTTTTCCATGTCCAGTTCCAACTGTTGCTTCTTATCCTGGCAATCTTGATTCCAGCTTGTGCTTCATCCAGCCCAGCATTTCTCATGATGTACTCTGCATATAAGTTAAATAGACATGGTGACAATATACAGCCTTGACATACTCTTTTCCTGATTTGGAACCAGTCTGTTTTTCCATGTCCAGTTCCAACTGTTGCTTCTTGATCTGCGTATAGGTTTCTCAAGAGGAAGGTCAGGTGGTCTGGTATTCCCATCTCTTTCAGAATTTCCACACTTTATCGTGATCCACATAGTCAAAGGCTTTGGCATAGTCAATAAAGCAGAAAGATATGTTTTTCTGGAGCTCTCTTTCTTTTTCGATGATCCAGCAGATATTGACAATTTGATCTCTGATTCCTCTGCCTTTTCTAAAACCAGCTTGAACATCTAGAAGTTCATGGTTCACGTATTGCTGAAGCCAGGGTTGGAGAATTTTGAGCATTACTTTACTAGCGTGTGAGATGAGCGCAATTGTGTGGTAGTCTGAACATTCTTTGGCATTGCCTTTCTTTGGGATTGGAATGAAAAGTGACCTTTTCCAGGCCTGTGGCCACTGCTGAGTTTTCCAAATTTGCTGGAATATTGCGTGCAGCACTTTCAAAACATCATCTTGCAGGATTTGAAATAGCTCAACTGGAATTCCATCACCTCCACTAACTTTGTTTGTAGTGATGCTTGCTAAGGCCCACTTGACTTCACATGATGATTAGTATTCTTAAAAATGTGACCATAATTTTAAGTAACTTTAAGCAAAATTCTAGCATGCAAAATTCTTATATTCTGTTATACAAGACTCAAGAAAATGCACTGGTCAGAGCAAACACCCTCTTCCAACAACATAAGAGAAGACTCTACACATGGACATCACCAGAGGGTCAACACCAAGATCAGATTGATTATATTCTTTGCAACCAAAGATGGAGAAACTCTATACAGTCAGCAAAACAAAACCAGGAGCTGACTGTGGCTCAGATCATGAGCTCCTTATGACCAAATTCAGAATGAAACTGAAGAAAGTAGGGAAAACCACTAGACCATTCCGGTATGACCTGAATCAAATCCCTTATGATTATACAGTGGAAGTGAGAGAGATTTAAGGGACTAGATCTGATAGATAGATTTCCTGATGAACTATGGACAGAGGTTTGTGACACTGTACAGGAGACAGGGATCAAGACCATCCCCATGGAAAAGAAATGCAAAAAAGCAAAATGGCTGACTGAAGAGGGTTTACAAACAGCTGTGAGAAGAAGAGAAGTAAAAAGCAAAGTAGAAAAGGAAAGATACAAACATCTGAATGCAGAGTTCCAAAGAATAGCAAGAAGAGATAAGAAAGCCTTCATCAGTGATCAATGCAAAGAAATAGAAGAAAACAAGAGAATGGGAAAGACTAGAGATCTCTTCAAGAAAATTAGACATACAAAGAAAATATGTCATGCAAAGATGGGCTCGACAAAGGACAGAAATGGTATGGAGCTAACAGAAGCAGAAGATATTAAGAAGAGGTGAAAAGAATACACAGAAGAACTCTACAGAAAAGAACTTTAGAACCAAGATAATCACGATGGTGTGATCACTCACTTAAGACACAGACATCCTGGAATGTGAAGTCAAGTGGGCCTTAGAAAGCATCACCACAAACAAAGCTAGTGGAGGTGATGGAATTCCAGTTGAGCTATTTCAAATACTGAAAGATGATGCTGTGAAAGTGCTGCACTCAAAATGCCAGCCAATTTGGAAAACTCAGCAGTGGCCACAGGACTGGAAAAGGTCAGTTTTCCTTCCAATCCCGAAGAAAGGCAATGCCAAAGAATGCTCAAACTACTGCACAATTGCACACATCTCACACGCTGTAAAGTACTGCTCAAAATTCTCCAAGCAAGGCCTCAGCAATACATGAACCATGAACTTTGAGATGTTCAAGTTGGTTTTAGGAAAGGCAGAGGAACCAGAGATCAAATTGCCAACATCCGCTGGATCATGGAAAAAGCAAGGGAGTTCCAGAAAAGACATCTCTTTCTGCTTTACTGACTATGTCAAAGCCTTTGACTGTGTGGATCACAATAAACTGTGGGAAATTCTGAAAAATATGGGAATACCAGACCACCAGACTTGCCTCTTAAGAAACCTATATGCAGGTCAGGAAGCAACAGTAAGAACTGGACATGGAACAGCAGACTGGTCCCGAATAGGAAAAGGAGTATGTCAGTGCTGTATATTGTCACCATGTCTATTTAACTTATATGCAGAGTACATCATGAGAAACACTGGGCTGGAGGAAGCACAAGCTGGAAACAAGATTGCCAGGAGAAATACCAATAACCTCAGACATGCAGATCTCATCAACCTTATGGCAGAAAGTAAAGAGGAACTAGGAGAGGGCAGTGGCACCCCACTCCAGTACTCTTGCCTGGAAAATCCTATGGACGGAGGAGCCTGATAGGCTGCAGTCCATGGGGTAGCTAAGCGTTGGACACGACTGAACAACTTCACTTTCACCTTTCACTTTCATGCACTGGAGAAGAAAATGGCAACCCACTCCAGTGTTCTTGCCTGGAGACTCCCAGGGACGGGGGAGCCTGGTGGGCTGCCATCTATGGGGTTGCACAGAGCTGGACACGACTGAAGTGACTTAGCAGCAAAGAGGAACTAAAAAGCCTCTTGTTGAAAATGAAAGTGGAGAGTGAAAATGTTGGCTTAAAGCTCAACGTTCAGAAAATGAAGATCATGGCATCTGGTCCTATCACTCCATGGGAAATAGATGGGGAAACAGTGGAAACAGTGTCAGACTTTATTTTTTTGGACTCCAAAATCACTGCAGATGGTGATTGCAGCCATGAAATTAAAAGATGCTTACTCCTCGGAAGGAAACTTATGACCAACCTATATAGTATATTCAAAAGCAGAGACATTACTTTGCCAACAAAGGTCTGTCTAGTCAAGGCTATGGTTTTTGCATTTGTCGTGTATGGATGTGAGAGTTGGACTCTGAAGAAAGCTGAGCGCCAAAGAATTGATGCTTTTGAACTGTGGTGTTGGAGAAGACTCTTGAGAGTCCCTTGGACTGCAAGGAGATCTAACCAGTCCATTCTGAATGAGATCAGCCCTGGGATTTCTTTGGAGGGAATGATGCTGAGGTGAAACTCTAGTATTTTGGCCACCTCATGTGAAGTGTTGTTGACTCATTGGAAAAGACTCTGATTCTGAGACGGATTGGGGGCAGGAGGAGAAGGGGACGATGGAGGATGGGATGGCTTCAGGGCATCACTGATGCGATGGACGTGAGTCTGAGTGAGTTCCGGGAGTTGGTGATGGACAGGGAGGCCTGGCGTGCTGCGAATCATGAGGTCGCAATGAGTTCGACACGACTGAGCGACTGAACTGAACTGAAGACTCAAAAATGCCTATTAATAGTCATTTACATTTAATATATTCTATTGAAATTGAATCAATCTTATACTATTTTCTCAAAATAAAGTATTTAAAAGTATAAGCATTAATGCATTAAACATAAATTTATTCATGAGATTGTTATATAATGATACATGTGTTACAACACGGTACATTTTTTCAGAAAACAAAATTTGAGGTCATAGTTAGCATGATCTGTTTAAGTTCTTATAAAGTATTACATATATCTAAAGTACAGAGAAGAATAAAAGCGTATCAAATGTATGCTTTTTCAAACTACTCATTTTGAAGTCAGTTAAAGTTCCATACAGACCATTTTGGAGGTACTGGGTACTGAACAAATTCTACACCCCATCACTCTTTAACAAAAAGAGTTGAACTTTTTTTGATAAATAAAATGTTTCAAAACTGTCTTTAAAAATTATTTCTGTTATTAAAATATTCAAAAAGCAGTAATCTCATTTTATGACTTATAACAGTGCTACGAATCTGAGGATCTTTAGAAAAATTACCTGAAACAATTGCTGTCTCTTATACACATCTAGATGTGTATAAGAGACAGGCCTTGACATACTCTTTTCCTGATTATTTCAAAACTGTCTTTAAAAATTATTTCTGTTATTAAAATATTCAAAAAGCAGTAATCTCATTTTATGACTTATAACAGTGCTACGAATCTGAGGATCTTTAGAAAAATTACCTGAAACAATTGTGTGATGGCTAATATCTATCAGGTACTTGGCCGACTCGGGACTAGAGCCTGTTTCCTGCTTCATGCTGCTGAGTTTTTAAAACTTTAGCTAAATATCAAAATGAAATTTTGTTGTTATTTTAAATAATTATAAGTGTTTGAAAAAAACAAGAATTCTATTTCAAATAATTCTTATCAATCAAGGTTTTGTTTTCCCTTCTCTTAGGAAAGGAAGAAAAAAAAAGTTGATATAGAAATATAAATGACAATAACAAACCAGAAATAATTACAGTTGCATTTTAATAATATAATTAGTAGGATCCATCAACTAATTAATTATCTTTGAGTCACAGTAAATGAATCAAATTCTGTAATGATCTTTATTTAATCATAAATTTTTTTATTCAGTTGAATAATAATAGAA
>SJYR01000923.1:1003717-1014466 GCA_006410655.1 Kobus ellipsiprymnus
TATATTAATGCATATATATGAAATTTAGAAAGACTGTAATGAACATCCTATTTGCAAGGCAGCAAAAGAGACACAGATGTAAAGAACAAGCTATTGGATTATGTGAGAGAAGGCGAGGGTGGGATGATATGAAAGAATAGCTTTGAAACGTGTATTACCATATGTAAAATATATGACTAGTGCAAGTTCAATGCATGAAGCAGTGTACTCAAAGCTGGTGTTCTGGGACAACTCAGAGGGTTGGGTTGGGGAGGGAGGTGGGAGGGGATTTAGGATGGGGGGGGCACATGTGTGTTCTTGGTTGATTCATGTTGATGTGTGGCAGGGGCCACAACAGTGTTGTGAAGTAATTGTCCTCCAATTAAAATAAATACATAAATTTTAAAAAAATAAATAAGAGTAAGCAATCATCTCAAAATAGATGGAATAAAAAATAAAAGTAAAGAATGATGTTGCTGTTGATTTATGTAAAGAAGGTTTTTCAGAATGGGAAGATTTGAACATACTGAAAATATATATTCTTTTGTGCTTTAGGGTAGAGAAAAGAAATCAAATGTTTGTATGGAGTGAAAAAATGGAGCATGTTTAAGCAAAGAGGTCCACATTAGCAGAAAAATCAATCTGTGACCATGATCATTTGACCTTTGATCTGTTTCTGACATTTGTATGCTCTCAGCATGACAAGACCCTAGGTGAAGGAGAAGGAACATTTCTTTTTTTTTTTTTAATTTTTTATTTTAACTTTAGTTTACTTTACAATACTGTATTGGTTTTGCCAGACATTGACATGAATTCACCACGAGTGTACATGCGTTCCCAAACATGAATCCCCTCCCACCTCCCACCCCATACCATCTCTCTGGGTCCTCTCCATGCACCAGCCCCAAGCATCCTGCATCCTGCATCGGACATAGACTGGCGATTCGTTTCTTACATGATAGTATACATGTTTCAATGCCATTCTCCCATCTCATCCCACCCTCTCCCTCTCCCTCTCCCCCACAGTCCAAAAGTTCACTCTATAGATCTGAGTCTCTTTTGTTGTCTCGCATACAGGGTCATCATCACCATCTTTCTAAATTCCATATATATGCGTTAGTATACTGTATTGGTGTTTTTCTTTCTGGCTTACTTCACTCTGTATAATCGAACATTTCTAATGGTAATTTTAACACAGGCTTTTTAGCATAAAGCCATTTTGCATATTTCCAAAATATCGACCCCACAAAAAAAAATGGTAGCAAGAGAAAACACTGCGATACACTAGTGAATATTTGTAGTTGATAAAACTGATATGGAAATAAATGTTAAAAAAATGACATATAACCCTCAAAATAGCACCATATGTGTGGATCATTATTTCATTTTTTTTTCTTTACTTATTATCATACTTTTTACTTATCACAAGCAGATATGAGTAATCTAGACAGTAATACTTTTTGTTTTGATAATTTCATTTGCTATTTTTTTGGATAACATTATAAATCAAAAAGATAAAGATAAGTGCAATTTTTAATTTTTCTTCTGAGGGCCATTAATTAAATTGATTCTGGTGATCTCTTCACAATGTATCACCAGAATGTATTACCTAATTTATTTAACATATATATATATGTGTGTGTGTGTGTGTGTATATATATACACACACATATATATATGTATATACACATATATATGTTAAAAAAATTAGGTCATACATTTTAACATATAATTTTGTCAATTATAAGAAAGTTAAATAAAAGCTAAGAATTTTTTTTTTCTAAGAAAACATTTTCTCACAAATTTTACCTTACATTCCTTAATTCAAATGAGTTGTATAGATTACTTTAATCCGAATGAAGCTTTCAGGCTTTCTAAAATGGAGATTTATTTCTCTACATTCTACAAGGAAAAATGAACATTGAAATACTATATCATAAGCCTTGTCTTAATGTATTTATAACCTTTGATCCTCTTTTTAAAAACTCAAAGTGACAATGGGGAACCAATCTTCCATGTAATGATTTGTAATGCACTTCAAAATCAGAGATAGTCTTGAAAATAATACAGTCTAGTGTTTTCTTGCTGTCAAGTTAAAAGCTCTTGCTCAGTAATATTTGTTGACTTGAAGCATACATTAAAACCTAATTTTACCTTGGTTTTTGTATTTGTGATATTGAGATTCTCTGTCAACACCACCCTATATATCCTCATCCTCCACTTTGAACATTACAAAATCTTTTTAACTGCTGTATCTGTGTCTTTTAAAGTACAAATCCATTAAATTTTACACAGAACATTTTTTTTAAGAACTATGATCATGGCATTTCCTAGTTTTAATTGAGTTAATTAGCGTGCTTTGTTCTTTCATTAAAACCCCAAACTCAACATATTCTACAATGTCATAAATAACTTAGCCCACTGTCTACTATCAGCTTCACTGCCCTCATTTCTGCCTATCCCTAACTGCTCCTGTTAACAGGGGTCACGTTAGTTATTTGTGTAAGTGACATCATTTCCCTTAAGTTTTTGTATTCTAAGAAGACATCCCAATTATTGTTTAGAATCAAAGAAAAATCAGCATGCCTGACTATTAGTAGATACATTTTCTCTCATCTCTGGAAGGAATATGTGAGCATCTGTGAGATGTATATTTTATGGACCACATAATGACTGCTATTTTTCAAGAAACATTCTAACCCAGCAAGGATATTTTTGGATTAAAAGAGAATTCTTTGTATGATTCCAAGTTTCACAGGAAAAAAAATCTTTAGAATGGGAAATGCGTTAACACAGAAATATAACAGTTACTAATCTCTGAATTTTTAAATATAAATTTTAAATATGCAGGATGCATCCATTTGACAATATTTTTAGAATTTCTCCATATGATGAATATGAGAGGAAGTTAAAATATACTTGAGCTAATTCAGAGATTTGCTAAAATTACAGAATAGACAAAACCATATTTACACATTGGAAATACACTATATTGATATATACTTAAAACACTTAAAGTAATTATATTTCCAAGGTAAAAATGGTATTTCTTCACAGGAGGAATCTACAGTGTAAATGTTTACATAACTCCTAAAGCTGTTATGTTGAAATGTATTCCCTAAAATGATGATCTTTGGAAGTGGAGTCTTAGGGAGGTGAACAGGTCATGAGGGCAGATCCCTCAAGAAGGGATTAGGGACCTTAAATATGAGACCCCAGAGAAGTATTTTACCTGTTTCCTCTTTGTCAGAACACAATAAGAAGATGACTCTCTTATGAACCAGGAAGTGGACCTGCAGTGTATTAACCAGGATGTGGACCCTCACTGGACACCAAATGTACCAGTGACTTGGTCTTGGATTTCCCCATCTCTAGAACTGTGAGAAATGTTTTGTTTTATTATTTTTTTTTAATAAGGCACTCAGTTTATGACATCTTGTTATAGCAACCTAAATATAGCAAACAATATTCTCTTCATTAAGTCACATGTGCAAGTATGTATATACTAAAGTTATTTATATACAATTTGTATACATTTACAAATTATCATTATTTGTATACATTGTATTATTATTTGTATGCATTTACATTATTTATATACAAATATTTATATACTAAAAAGGGCTTTTCTGGTGGCTCAGATGGTTAAAAATATGTCTGTAATGCAGGAGATGAAGTTCAATCTCTGGGTCGGGAAGATACTCTGTAGAGGGAATGGCTATTCACTCTAGCATTCTTGCCTGGAGAATTCCATGGACAGACAGTCCATTGGTTTGAAAAGAGTAGGATACTAGAATAATAGAAATAAGAACAGAAATAAACAAGGGAAACCTAATTAAACCTAAAAGCTTTTGCACAGCAAAAGAAACTAAACAAGGTGAAAAAAACAGCCTTCAGAATGGGAGTAAATAATAGCAAATGAAACAACTGACAAAGGATTGATTTCTAAAATATACAAGTAGCACATGTAATTCAATACCAAAAAAACAACCAACCCAGTCAAAATTAGGAAAAGTACCTAAGCAGACATTTCTCCAAAAAAGTCATCTAGATGGCTAATAAACATATTAAAGACCCTCAACATCACTCATTATTAGAGAAATACAAATCTAAACTACAATGAGCTACCACCTCACACTTGTCAGAATGGCCATCATCAAAAAATCCACAAACAAGTGCTGGAGACAGTGTGGAGAAAAGGGAACCCTCTTGCACTTCTGGTGGAATGTAAACTGACACAGTCATTATGTTAGACAGTATGGAGTTTCCTTTAAAAAAAAACCAAACTAGGAATAAAACCACCATATGACCCAGCAATATCACTTCTAGGCATTTACCCTGAGGAAACTAAAACTGAAAGACACATGTACACCAATGTTCATTGCAGCACTAAGATATGGAAGCAACCTAGATGTCAATTGAGAGGTGAATGGATAAAGAAGATGTGGCACATATATACACAATGGGATACTACTCATAAAAAGGAACATATTTGTGTCCATTCCAATGAAAAGGATAAATCTAGAGCCTATTACACAGAGTGAAGTAACTTAGAAACAAAAAACATATATTGAATATTAACATGTATATATGGAATCTAGAAATATGGTACTGGTGAACTAATTTGCCAGGCAGCAATGGACTTTCAGGCATAGAGAACAGACTTATGGAAAAAGGCAGAGGGGAGGAAGAAGAGGATGAGATGAATAGAGAGAGTAGCATGGAAGCATATTCACTACAATATGTAAAATAGTTTGCCCATGGAGTGGGAGGTAGGATGGAGGTTTGAGAGGGTGGGGGCATTCATATCCATGAATACGGATAATTCATGCTGATGTATGGTAGAAATCACATCTATTTATAAAGCAATTATCTTTCAATTAAAAATGAAAAGTTGGATATGAGTGAGTGGTTCACACACACACACATATTAGCTAAACGGGACACTAAGATAACAGTATGCAAGAAGGCAAAGTGATTGTCTGAGACAGCTTTACAAATAGCTGAAAGAAGAGAAGTGAAACGCAAAAGAGAAAGATACACTCAACTGAATGCAGAGTTCCAGAGAAAAGCAAGAGAGATAAAAAGGATTTTTTAAATGAACAACGAAAAGTATTAGAGGAAAATAACAGAATGAGAAAAACTGGAAGTCTCTTCAAGAAAATTGGAGATATCAAGGAAACAATTCATATAAGGATGGGAAAGATAAAACACAGAAACAGTAAAAATTTAGCAGCAGCAGAAGAGATTAACAAGAGGTGACAAGAGTTTACAGTTCAGTTCAGTTCAGTTCAGTTGCTTACCCTGTCTAACTCTTCGCAACTCCATGGACTGCAGCACCCCAGGCCACCCTGTCCATCATCAAATCCCAGAGTTTACTCAAACTCATGTCCAAAATGTCGGTGATGCCATCAAACCATCTCATCCTCTGTTGTCTTCTTCTCTCTTCTTCAATCGTTTCCAGAATCAAGGTCGTTTCAAAGGAGTCAGCTCTTCGCATCAGGTGGCCAATTATTGGAGTTTCAGCTTCAGCATCAGTCCTTCCAGTGAAGAGTCAGGACTGATTATTTTTAGGATGGACTAGTTGGATCTCCATGCAGTCCAAGAGACTCTTAAGAGTCTTCTCTAACACCACAGTTCAACAGCTTCAATTCTTTGGCCCTCAACTTTCTTAATAGTCCAATTGTCACATCCATGCATGACCACTGGAAAACCCATAGCCTTGACTAGACAAACCTTTATTGGCAAAGTAATCTCTCAGTTTTTTAATATGCTGTCTAGCTTGGTCATAACTTTTTGTTGTTGTTTTTTCCCCCATTTATTTCCCATGAAGTGATGGGACCAGATGCCATGATCTTTGTTTTCTGAATGTTGAACTTTAAGCCAACTTTTTCACTCTCCTCTTTCACTTTCATCAAGAGGCTCTTTAGTTCCTCTTCATTTGTACCATAAGGGTGGTATCATCCATATATCTGAGGTTATTAATATTTCTCCTGGCAATCTTGATTCCAGCTTGTGCTTCTTCCAGCCCAGGATTTCTCATGATGTACTCTGCATATAAGTTAAAAAAAAAGCAGGGTGACGATATACAGCCTTGACATACTCTGTTTCCTATTTGAAACCAGTCTGTTGTTCCATGTCCAGTCTAACTGTTGCTTCCTGACCTGCATACAGGTTTCTCAAGAGGCAGGTCAGATGGTCTGGTATTCCCATCTCTTTCAGAATTTTCCAGTTTTTTGTGATCCACAAAGTCAAAGGCTTAGGCATAGTCAATAAAGCAGAAAGAGATTTTTTTTTTCCTGGAACTCTCTTGCTTTTTCAATGATCCAGCAGATGCTGGCAATTTGATCTCTGGTTCCTCTGCCTTTTCTAAAACCAGCTTGAATATCTGGAAATTCACAGTTCACAATTTGCTGAAGTCTGGCTTGGAGAATTTTGAGCATTACTTCACTAGCATGTGAGATGAGTGCAATTGTGTGGTAGTTTGAGCATTCT
This sequence comes from Kobus ellipsiprymnus, assembly GCA_006410655.1. Lineage (NCBI taxonomy): Eukaryota > Metazoa > Chordata > Mammalia > Artiodactyla > Bovidae > Kobus > Kobus ellipsiprymnus. The sequence goes on from SJYR01000923.1 coordinate 1,010,192, forward strand.
TTGGCATTGCCTTTCTTTGGGATTGCAATGAAAACTGATCTTCTTCCTGTGACCTCACTGAGTTTTCCAAATTTGCTGGCATATTGCGTGTAGCACTTTCACAGCATCATCTTTCATGTTTGGAAATAGCTCAACTGGAATTCCATCACCTCCACTAGCTTTGTTCGTAGCGATGCTTTCTAAGACCCACTTGACTTCACATTCCAGGATGTCTGGCTCTAGGTTAGTGATCACACCATCGTGATTATCTTGGTCGTGAAGATCTTTTTTGTACAGTTCTGTACATTATTCTCTGTATTATTGCCACCACTTCTTAATATCTTCTGCTTCTACTATGTCCATACCATTTCTGTCCTTTATCAAGCCCATTTTTGCATGAAATATTCCCTTGCTATCTCTAATTTTCTTGAAGAAATCTCTAGTCTTTCCCATTTTCTGTTTTCTTCTATTTCTTTGCATTGTTCACTGAGGAAGTCTTTCTTATCTCTCCTTGCTATTCTTTGGAACTCTGCATTCAGATGCTTATGTCTTTCCTTTCCTCCTTGGCTTTTTGCTTCTCTTCTTTTCATAGCTATTTGTAAGGCCTCCCCAGACAGCATCTAATTTTCTTGAAGAAATCTCTAGTCTTTCCCATTTTCTGTTTTCTTCTATTTCTTTGCATTGTTCACTGAGGAAGTCTTTCTTATCTCTCCTTGCTATTCTTTGGAACTCTGCATTCAGATGCTTATGTCTTTCCTTTTCTCCTTTGCTTTGCACTTCTCTTCTTTTCACCGCTATTTGTAAGGCCTCCTCAGACAGCCATTTTGCTTTTTTTCATTTCTTTTCCATGGGGATGGTCTTGATCCCTGTTTCCTGTACAATGTCATGAACCTCCGTCCATAGTTCATCAGGCACTCTATCTACCAGATCTAGTCCCTTAAATCTATTTCTCACTTCCCCTGTATAATCATAAGGGATTTGATTCAGGTCATACCTGAATGGTCTAGTGGTTTTCCCTACTTTTTTCAATTTAAGTCTGAATTTGGCAATAAGGAGCTCATGATCTGAGCCACAGTCATCTCCTTGTCTTGTTTTTGCTGACTGTCTAGAGCTTCTGCATGTTTGGCCGCAAAGAATATAATCAATCTGATTTTGGTGTTGACCATCTGGTAATGTCCATGTGCGGAATCTTCTCTTATGTTTTTGGAAGAAGGTGTTTGCTATGACAAGTGCGTTCTTTTGGCAAAACTATCAGCCTGTACCTTGCCTCATTCTGTATTCCAAGGCCAAATTTCCTGTTACCTCAAGTGTTTCTTGAGTTCCTACTTTTGCATTCCAGTCCCATATAATGAAAGGGACATCTTTTTTGTCTGTTAGTTCTAAAATGTCTTGGAGGTCTTCATAGAACCATTAAACTTCAGCTTCTTCAGCGTTACTGGTTGGGGCATAGACTTGGATTACTTTGATATTGAATGGTTTGCCTTGGAAAGGAACAGAGATCATTTGTCGTTTTTGAGATTGCATCCAAGTACTTCATTTCAGACTCTTTTGTTTATCATGATGGCTACTCCATTTCTTCTAAGGCATCCCTGCCCATAGTGGTAGATATAATGGTCATCTGAGTTAAATTCACCCATTCCAGTCCATTTTAGTTTGCTGATTCCTGAATGTCGATGTTCACTCTTGCCATCTCCTGTTTGGCCACTTCCAATTTGCCTTGATTCATGGACCTAACATTCCAGGTTCCTATACAATATTGCTCTTTACAGCATCAGACCTTACTTCTATCACCAGTCACATCCACAAATGGGTATTGTTTTTACTTTGGCTCAATCCCTTCATTCTTTCTGGAGTTATTTCTCCACTGATCTCCAGTTGTGTGTTGGGCACCTACTGACCTGGGGAGTTCCTCTTTCAGTATCCTATCATTTTGCCTTTTCATACTGTTCATGGGGTTCTCAAGGCAAGAATACTGAAGTGGTTTGCCATTCTCTTCTCTAGTGGACCACATTTTTTCAGACCTCTCCACCATGACCCGTCTGTCTTGGGTGGCCCCACACAGCATGGCTTAGTTTCATTGAGTTAGACAAGGCTATGGTCTGTGTGATTAGATTGGCTAGTTTTCTGTTATTATGGTTTCAGTGTGTCTCCCCTCTGATGCTCTCTCACAACTCCTACCATCTTACTTGGCTTTCTCTTACCTTGGACCTGGTGTATCTCTTCATGGCTGCTCCAGCAAAGTGCAGCAGCTGCTCCTTACATAGGATGAGGGGTATCTCTTCACGGTCACCCCTCCTGACTTTAAATGTGCAACATCTCCTCTTGGCCCTCCTGCGCCTGCCCAACTGCCGTTCCTTGGATGTGGGATTGCTCTTCTTGGTCGCCACCCCTGGCCTCAGGCTGGGGTAGCTCCTCTTGGCCACCAACCCTGTCCTTGGGTGAGAGGTAGCTTCTCTTGGCCATACTTCTGGGCTATCTATCACAGCCAGAGTGCTTCTGTACAGTTCACTGGGTTTTCCTGGTGGCTCAGAGGGTAAAGTGTCTGCCTGCAATGCAAGAGACCTGGGTTCAATCCCTGGGTCAGGAAAATCCCCTGGAGAAGGAAATGGCAACCCATTCCAAGACTCTTTCTTGAAAAATCCCATGGACAGAGAAGCCTGGTAGACTATAGTCAATGGGATTGCAAACAGTCAGATATGGATCCTGCTATTTACCTGGGGCCAAACTATGGCAGAGGTAATGAAGATAACGGTGACCTCCCTCAAAAGATCCCATTCATGTACTACTACAGTCCGTACCCCCAACCCTGCAGCAGGCTACCACCAACCCATGCCTTTGCTAGAGACTCCTAGACACCCACAGGCAAGTCCAGGACACTCTCCTCTGTGGTCACTGTTCATTTCTCCTTGGTCCTGGTGCACAAGGTTCTGTTCTGCCCTCTAAGAGTCTATTTCCCAGTCCTGTGTAAGTTCTGACAACTCTGTGGTGGAGTTAATGGTGACCTCTTCCAAGAGGACTTATGCCATACCCACACCCAGAGCCCCTGTCCCCGCAGCAGATCAAGGGTGACCCGTACGTCTACAGGTGATGCTCAAACACAGTTCTGTCTCAGTCCTTGGGATCCCTGGGTCCTGGTGCACACAAGGTTTGTTTGAGCTCCCTGAGCGTCTCTGGTGGGAATAGAGTTTGAGTCTAAATGACCTTCTACTGTCTTGCTGGAGCTTCTCCTTTGCCCTTGGATGTGGAGTATCTCCTCATAGCTGCTCCATTGCCTACCATCTTACTTGTGTTTCTCTGACCTTGGACATGGGGTATCTCCACATAGCTAGTCCAGTAAAGTTCAGGTGCCACTCCTGACTTTGGACATGGGGTATCTCCTCTCAGCCACTCTCTGCTCCAGTGCTGTGCAGTCATTGCTCACTGCTCCAGCACCACGAGTATACAGAACTACACCACAAAAGATTTTAATGACCTGGATAACCATGATGGTGAGGTCACTCACCTAGAGCTGGAGTGTGAAGTCAAGTGGGCCTTAGCAAACATTACTACAAACAAAGCTAGTGGAGGTGATGGGATTCCAGCTGGAGAAGACTCTTGAGAGTCCTTTTGGCAGCAAGAAGATCAAACCAATTAATCCTAAAGGAAATCAACCCTGAATATTCGTCAGAAGGATGGATACAGAAGCTGAAGCTCCAATACTTCAGTCATCTAACGCAACAGCTGACTCATTAGAAAAGATCCTCATTCTGGGAAAGATTGAAGGCAAAGGAAGAAGGGGGAGAAGAAGATGAGATGGTTAGATAACATCATCAACTCAATGGACATGAATTTGAGAAAGCTCTGGGGATAGTGAAGGACAGAGGAGCTTAGTGTGCTGTAGTCTACAGGGTCACAAAGAAATGGACACAACTTCTTGACTGAACAACAGCAACAAGTTAATATGTACTAGACATTTCTATTTAAAAAATACCTATCTTTCTAACTGGTATGACCTTTAAGCTCAAAAATATATTGAGGTAACTTAAGTAAGAAATGTTATGAAATGAAGGAAGATTCATGGTTGCGCATGTAAGCCCAACCAATCCAAGTACTATTTCTGAACTTTCTAACACTTAAGTAAACTCTACTGGATATGTTTAAACTATGGTAGTTTTCATTTTATGCTATGATTATAAAATTCAAATATTAGAATATTTATGGAAGAATTATATTTAATAAACTTATTTAATTGTGCTTATTTTAGTGAATTTATAAATAATTGAAACATATTTAAATATGTGGCTTATAGTTTATTTT
>SJYR01000924.1:2544-12782 GCA_006410655.1 Kobus ellipsiprymnus
GAGAGGAGGGAGCTGGGCCCTGGGACAGACTCACCGGCCTGCACCTGGGTCCTCAGGCCCACACTCAGCCCTGGAAGAGAGCGCCCTGTGAGAGGGGTGCCCTCAGCCCTGGGCAGCGCCTCTCCTCCCCGGGAGCCTCGGGGCCCTGGGGTGCCCTGACGGAGCAGGCTGGCTGGGGCGGCCCTCCAGACCAGGGCTCCCCCCGCCCCTCCCGTCTCACCGAGGCAGAGCAGGGCGGGGAGGGTGGGCGCCATGGCGTCTCCTCCCTGGGGTCCCGGGCGTGAGGATGGAGGAGGCCCGGGTGTCCTCCGGACAGACAGACCGCAGGGTGTGTCCTCTCCGGGGCTGGGGCTTCCTGTCACGCAGCTCTCACATCAGCGTCCCCACAGGAAGGGGAACAGCGTCTTTTTGAAAGCCTGGCGTCGACCCATGACAGTCCCAGTGTGTTGCTGAGATGCCCCTTCCAGTAGAGGGCATCCAGGACACGGCCCGCCCTCTGCGAGCCTCGCCTCGGGGTCTGCTTCCTCCTCTGCCCGCCCTTCAGCAGGTCCCTGAGGGGTCCTCACCGTGGATGGGGTCACCAGGCCCTGGAGATGCTTCGGGGAGGATGCCAACCCTGCTGACCGCAGGGCTCACATCCCCAGAGACACTTGTTTTTAAATTGGAGGATGGTTACTTTACAATGTGGTGCTGGTTTCTGCCTCCCATCAGCATGGGTCGGCCGTGTGTGTCACATGCCCTCCCCCCATCCCTCCCCTCTAGGCTGTACAGAGCCCTGTGTGAGCTCCCCGAGCCACATGGCACGTTCCCCGGCGGTCTGTTTTACAGGAGCTGCTGTGCGCGTTTCCACGCCACTCTCTCCCTTCGTCCTGCCCTCTCCTCCCCTCCTTGTCCACAAGGCTGCTCTTTATGAGGGACACACGGTCAGCGTCTCCCTGGGCTCAGTGGCTTCCGCGTGGCCGAGGGCCCAGAGGAGACGCTCAGGGAATAAGGAGAGAAACTGACTCCTCCCCTGCCCCAGTGTGGGTTCCCACGTCACAGCCCGCTTCAGGGGCGGGCATCACCGTCCAGCCTGCCTTCCTGGGAACAAGCCCCTTGGTGATTCCTGCCTCCTTGGGGCCCTGGGGTCCTTGGGCACAGTGTCTTCCTAGTCTTGTCATCACCTGCAAGCTTTAGCGGGTTTTGACTGGGGTCAGAGCTCTCTCCCTGATGGAGAACGGATGCGCCTGTAAGCGCGTGCCCGCTGCTCATGTCCCTGGGGTGGCGGTGCCCTTTCTCTGCGCCTGAGGCTCCCCCTCTGCAGGCTGTCCCGACCTCAGCCCTCAGAGGGGCTGTGGCTCTTGCTGCCGTCATCACGGTGAAGTTCCAGACGAGGTGACGGCGGGAGAGGGTGGCCTGAAGGGCTGCGGGCTGAGACTGCACCGAAGAGGGTGAGTGTGGTGCCCACCAGAGCCTCCTCTGCTCCTAACGCTGAGACGTGCTTGGAGCGTGTTTCTGAAGCACGTAGCCACAGACACGGGCAGCAAGAAAGCTCCCCAAATGGAGGGGAACCACCGCGGAGCCCGAGAGGTAGGCAGTGTGGCTCCGGCGGCGGGATCATCTCGGGGTCAGAGGCCGAGGTTTCCCCTGTGTGCACACAGAGAGGCACCCATCCTCGCAGGAGCATAAAGGGAGGTAGCATGTGGGTTACTTTGTAGAAGAACAGGCAGTAACTGGAAAGAGTTGAAAATCTTCGACGTGAACAGTCCAGCAGATTCACCACGTTAAGAAAGTCCTGCAGTCGAGGAGACGCTGGGCGGCCACTGGGAAGCCGGAGTCTGGCGCGGAGGAGACGTTGCAGAGCGCAGCACAGAGGGCAGAGGGCACTCCGGAGGGGCGGCCGTGCCGAGGGCCAGCGTGGAATCTGTCCTAGGTGTCGGGGGAGACGCTCAGGACAGGCAGCAACGGCTGAGGAAGCAGATAGCGGAGCCTCCTTTCCCGAGGAGAGGCGGCCTGCGGAGGGCTGGGGCTCACGGATGTGCCCGTGACGCCCGCAGCCGCCCTGCCGCGCCCCTGCCTGACTCTGCGCTCCCTACTCAGGGGCCCGGGTTCGATCCCCGCCAGGGATCCAGACCCGGCGCGCTTCAGCTAAAGACCCCACACCCTGCAACGCAGAGCCTGTGTGCCGCAGCCAGGCGACAGATAGGTTAGTTAACTCCATGTTAAAAACAGGAACATGCGTATCTGGACGTTTCATAGTAAACTGAGAAACTGAAGGTTAAATTAAAAAAGTATTTCGTACTGAAACGTACAGTTTGTAACAGTTAATNGCCTGTGTGCCGCAGCCAGGCGACAGATAGGTTAGTTAACTCCATGTTAAAAACAGGAACATGCGTATCTGGACGTTTCATAGTAAACTGAGAAACTGAAGGTTGAATTAAAAAAGTATTTCGTACTGAAACGTACAGTTTGTTACAGTTAATTGTAAGTAAATTTCAACTGAAAAAAACATCAAGGTGGACTGGACTGAGGCCCTAAAAATGTCCTGAAACTACTTCCTGTGGAAAACGCAGATTCCCATCAGGAGAGTGGCCAGCCCGCTGGGAGCAGACTGCCCCTGCCTAAAGGGGCGCTAAAGGATGCTGGAGCAGAGCCGCCAGGGCCTTAAGCAGGAAGAGGTCCCCTGAGCCTGAGTCCTTGCAAGGGGCGGAAGTGAGCGCTTCAGCCAGAGCACACCCCAGCCTCCAGGAGGCTGGGCACCGCCTCCGCTGTGGGCTGCGCCTCAGCCTCAGCCCGGCAGGTCGTGAGAGAGGAGGAGGGCCCGGGGGCGTGGACCCTTAACCCTGACGAGCGTTTTCCTCTCCCGGTACTTGAGTCACAGGCTGGATCCAAAATAGGAAGTGTGCGCAGGTGACTGGATAACAAGAGAATGAGCGTGAAAGGAGGCACTTCCGGAGGCGCAAGGTCTTAGATACTGTTTGCACGCGGAAAGGTATACTAAGAGATGGCAGAGAGACAGTGAGATGCAGCAGAGGAGCGCATGGCCGAAAACGAGCTTTGGAAAGTACACAGACACACACTTGCACGCACAAACACACCCACACGTGTGCAAGGAGGGAGACGTGCGCATGCCCCCACACGTGTATATGAGTGCCCAGAGTTCAGGTGAAGTACCCAGAACACTGTCTTTTCTAGAAGGAGGAGAATGCATACGTGTTCAGAAATAAAAATGTAAATATGTATTCTAAGCACGGGAGCAAGTGCCTAAAATCACAAATGGAATAACTCCCATGGTGTAATTAAATGAAAGAAAACATTTCGGATTTACTGAGGTATAATTGACAAAAATTGTCTCTGTTTCACACGCACACCTTGCCGTCCTGACTTCTGTCTACGCTGTGAAAACAGTACAAATTGGTGTGCGGGCCTGGTGGGCACACTCCCGCCTACCCTCTGAGCAGGACTGAGTCTCCAGTAGAGGACGGTCAGCTCCAGTCTCATCACTGCACATGAGCTCTCCAGAAGTCACTCGCCGGCCTCCCTGAAACTTGTTCCCCGTGACCAGCCCCTCCCCGTCACCCCCGCTCCCAGCCTCTGGGGACTAGTTCTCCTCCGTCTCTCTGAGTCTGTTTTAGATTCCACAGGTCAGGGAGCTCCTGCTGCGTTTGCCTGTCTGTGTCCGGCTTGCTTTACTCGGCATGATGTCCTCCAGCTTCACCATGTTGTCTCAAAAGGAGGGGTTCCCGTTTTTAAAGGCTGGATAGACTCCATTGTGTGTGTGTGTGTGTGTGTGTGTGTGTGTGTGTGAGTGTGTGTGCGTGTGAGTGTGTGTGTGTGTGCGTGTGAGTGTGTGTGTGTCTGTGTGTGTGTGTGAGTATGTGTCTCTGTGTGTGTAATTGTGAGTGTGTGTGAGTGTGATTGTGTGTGAGTGTGAGTGTGTGTGATTGTGTGTGCGTGCGTGCGTGTGTGTGTGCGTGTCTGTGAGCATGTCTGGCATTTCCTCTGTGCATTTATCTGCTGGCAGACATCCGGGTTGTGGCCGTGTCCTGCTCCTGGGAATAGCGCTGCAGAGCTCAGGGGTGGAGACACGTCTGTGAGCTCCCGCCTCCTCTTTGGACACCTGCCCTGGAGTGGACTTGCTGGATCATGTGGCAGGTGGTTCTGTGTGTAGCTGTTTGAGGACACTCCATACTGCTTTCCGCAGTGGCTGCAGTGGTCGACTTCCCAACGCCCTTGCACCAGGTCTCTTCCCTCCGCGTTTCGGCAGCGCGCCCTTTTCCTGGCCGCCGGGTGTCTGTGACACGTGCCCTGACATCTCACCGGCTCTGGCGTGTGCTCCCCGCAGGTGGATGCTGGCTCCTTTCCAGGTCTGTTTGGTCATTTGGACGTCGTCTTTTGAGAGCTACCTGTTCGGGTCCTGTGCCCATTTAAAAGCCGGGTGGTGTTCCTTCGGGTTAAGCTGTGTGAGCTCCTTGTGTATTGGAGAAGCAGCCCCTTATCAGATGTGTGGTTTGCACTCAGTTCCCGTTGCATCCACTGCCTCTCCTGTGACGCTTTCCTTTGTTGCCCAGGAGGTTTTATTACCGGATCCCCTGGTCTGGTTCCGTTTTGCTGCCTGTGCTTTTGGTGTCATACCCAAAGAAACCTTGTCCTCAGGCAGGTCACGACGCTCCCTCGGTGTTTCCTCTTGTTCTTTCAGGCCCTGTGTTTAAGTGTCTGCTGCGTTTTGAGATGATTTCACGTACAGTGTGAGCTGCGGGTCCCGCTTCACCCTCCCGCCTGCTGTCACCTGGCTCCTCCAGCACCCTTTATTGAAGGGCCTGTCCTTTCCCCTCTGTGCTCTGGGCACCTCGTGGAGGAGCCGTTCACTGAGCTGCTTCGGGACAATTATTTTCCATAGCAAGGGAGCTCGTAGATCTCCCGTTTTCTTGCACTTTCTCTGGTGTCTTGGGCAGAGCCACGGTTCCCGGTTCTCGGGGTTTCTCTGCCGCCCTGGGCGGAGCCCCGGTCCCTGGTTCTCGCTGTTTCTTGTGGCTCTGCTTTGCTGTCTGTTGCCTGGGCGAAGCAGCCGCCTCCTCTCGGGTTTATGGTGGGATCTTGCCCCCAGCCCAGTTGGAGATTCTGGAGCCTCGGAGACGTGCTCTGTGGCGTGAGGCTCCCCTGCCCTCCCGTCAGGGAGACGACGCTGTGCCCCCGCCCCGTGGTGCCCCTGCCCTGAGGGAGAAGTCTGAGGACCCCGTGCTCCTCTAACCCCGGAGGCTGAGCCGGCCACACAGAGCCCCGTCCCCTCTCTTCCTTCTTTGCGGCCCCACGTGTGTCTGCGGCCTGGTGCGCTCGTGAGCTGAGCAGCGAGGCGGTCTGTGAGGCAGCGGCCCGGAGCCTGGGGACGTGGCGCAGCTGCACCCACTTGTCCTCCCGGGGAGGAGGGGGCCTGGGCCCAAGGGGGGCCTCTCAGCGCTGAGCTGCGCCAGCTTGGGGGAGGGCAGACAGGGAAACAGAACCTGCTCCGTTTATGCTTTTGCGTTGGTTCTTCTAGGTTTGCTGCTCATGGAGGTGTTGCCGCTCAGTAGCTGGATTCTGCAGTTTGCATAAAGGTCATTAGCCCCAAACAATCCCGGTTCATCAGTGCTCTCTGGGAGATGAGGGCTGGGACTTCCCGATCTGCCCTCCTGCGTTAAGCGCTGATTAAAGTTTCTGAAATGTGTCACAGTGAGGCCAGAAGTGGAGAGCAGAAACGATAGCTGGTGTGCGGGCTAGTTGCTGCAGCCGTGACCGACGCTTTGGGACCCCACGGCCTGTAGCCCGCCAGGCTCCTCTGCCCATGGGATTCTCCAGGCAGGAATACTGGAGGCTGGCCATGCCCTCCTCGGGGGATCTTCCCGGCCCAGGGATTGGACCCAAGTCTCTTACGTCTCCTGCCCTGGCAGGCGGGTTCTTCACCACGAGTGCCACCTGGGAAATCCTGAGAGTCCACACACACAGGGAAACCGAGAAGGGTGAGAAGGACATGGCGCCGTTTTCAGGTGAGAGAAACGGAGAGATGGTAGGCTACACTCGGGCTGCCCAGGCGGCTCAGGGGTAAAGAATCTGCCTGCCAGCACAGGAGGTGTAGAGACTCGAGTTCCATCCCGGGCGGGGAAGATCCCCTGGAGAAGGAAATGGCAACCCGCCTCCGTATTCTTGCCTGGAGAATCCATGGAGAGAGGAGCCTGGCAGGCTACCGTCTGTGGAGTCACACAGAGTTGGACATGACTGAGCACACGCGCGCGCACACACACACACCCACCCACACACACATGAAGAGACTGCCTCCCCACTCTGCAGACCAGGGTGCCCCCTCCCCGGTTCCGACAGTTCCTGTGTGCAGTCTTCAGGGTTTTGTAAACGGGGTATCACGTCATCCGCGTACAGCGACAGTTTTGCCTCCTTCCTGCCGCCAAGCTGAATCCTTTTTCCTCTTGTCTGATTGCTGTGCCTAGGGCTCCCACTGGTACGCTGAACGCAGATGGTGAGAGTGGGCGTCCTTGTCGTGTCCCAGAGTTTAGAGAGGCTTTCAGCTTCTGACCTGTGAGTCCTGTGCTGACGGTGTGCTTGTCTTGAATCGGTTTTCTTACGTTGAGATGTCTCCCCCTGCACTCACTTTGGGGAGACTTTGTGTGATGGATGGATGCTGAGCTTCATCAGCGCTCTCTCTGAGCCTGTGAGGACGAGCGTGCGCTTTGTCTTTCTCTTGTTGGGGTGCTGACTCACATCGATCCGTTTGCATGTGTTGAGTTATCCTTGTGACCCTGGTATGAGTGCGAGTTGATCCCGGTGTGTGATTCTTTTTGGTGGTGTTGACTCCGGCTAGCTAATGTTCTGTTGCGCATTTTGCACGTCTGTTACTAAGGCGCTCTGCTCTGTGCCTTTCCTTTTCTGGGCGTGTCTGTGTCTGGTTTAGGTAGCGGGTGGCGGTGGCTCTTAGAGAGACTCTGGGAGTGTCTCCTCCTCTCCAGCCTTCTGGAAAGGTTTGAAGAGGGTCACATAAGTTGCTCTTTGTCAGTTTGGTAGCGGTCCTCCATGAAGCCGTCCAGCTCTGGCCTTTGGTCTGCGTGGGGTTTTCACTGGTCTCATTACAGACTGTGGGCTCCCGCGGCCGGTCTGCTCGGGCTGTCTGCGTCTTCTGCCTCCGTCTGGCAGGCTGTGTCTCGGGACTCGTGCGTCTCTCCCAGGTTTGCTGGCGGACGGGTCAGCACACACTGGTTCTCAGTGCTCTCTCATCAACCTTTCTATCTCTGAGGTATCAGTTTTTAAAATTAGTTATGAATTAGTTCTGGCTGTGCTGGACTTCCCTGGTGGCTCAGATGGTAAAGAATCGGCCTGCAATGCGGGAAACCTGGGTTCGATCCCTGGGTGGGGAAGATCCCCTGGAGGAGGGCAGTGCAACCCACTCCAGTATTCTCGCTTGGAGAGCCTCTCGGACAGAGGAGTCTGGTGGGCTACAGCCCATGCGGTCGCAAAGAGTCGGCCATGCCTGAGAGACAGAGGCTGGTGCTGGGTCTTCCTCGCTGCCCAGGGGCTTTCCTCCTGTGGAGCTGAGCTCAGCGAAGCCCTCCTCTTCCCTGCGGTGCCTGGGCTCCTGGCTTTGATGGCGCGTCTGTCGCAGGGCATGGCTCTGGGCCCGCGGGCTCAGCATTTGCGGCCCGTGCGGGATCTTCTCGCAGCAGCGATGGGACCCGCGGCCCCTGCATTGGCGGCTGCATTCTTATCCGCCAAGCGCCCAGGGAAGCCTGGCAGCAGCTCTTGTTCCTCACGTTTCCTTTCCTGTTTTACTTACTTGGGTCCCAGGTTGGTGCCCTCTGACTTTGGTGTGAGGGACTGGTCTCCTACACCTTATTTCCCTGATTCTCCACGGCGCCTGGAGGCTGATCTGGGCTGCTCCGCAGTCCACCTCTGTGCACTTTCTGCATGAGTTCTGTTGCAAAAGTATACACCAAACATTCATTTTGGGGAAAGTGATTTCTGTACCTTTCTCTACTGCGACCTGCCCACGTGTACATATTCTGCTGCGCACTCGTGGCCGTGCACGCGTCTTCCTCTGGTTATACCCCTGTGGGCCCGCGCTGTGTCTCTCCCCTTTAACTGCGAGTTGCTGTCGACTCTCCAGAGTGACCGGGGTGATGAGTGCACCTGCCCGTGATGTGCGGGATTCGTCAGTCAGCCTTGTGTCCTCCATCGTTTTCTGTTTCCCTCTCTTGCAGATGAACTAGGAGGTGGGCATCTCATCTCAGGGAACCTGGGCATAAAGGTGAGGTGGAGACGACCCTCTGTGAGGTGTAATGAGGACACATCTGTGGGCATGGGGCCATTGGTGGGGGCTGGCTGGGCCAGACTGGCCCCTGTGGGAAAGTCCGCCTGCTCCTCCCTTCCCACCCGGCCTTGAGCGCGTTCACCCGGGCTCCTTGAGGCTGGCCTCGGAGTGCATTCGCCCCAGAGGAGACACACAGTCCACACTGGGCTCTGTAAGCATTTATTGCCTGATGGTTCTGTCTGTGCCGGGTCTGTGTTGCTGCGGGGTGTGTCTGGTTGTGTGAGCGGGGCTGCTCCCTCGCTGCGGTGTCTGGGCGTCTGCAGCCCTGGACTCGGGCAGCGCGGGCTCCAGGACGTGCCGGCCTCAGGCGCTGCGGCTCACGGACCCAGTTGCTCCTGGCGCGTGGGGTCCCCCGGATCACGGATGGAACCTGTGTCTCCCGCACTGCCTGGCGGATTCTTCAGCACCAGGGAAACCCCACATCGGGGCTCTTTACAAAACGATGCGCTCCTGAGCTCATTCACCCGCGTAGCCCTGACTGCCACTTCAGACGCCAGGCGGCCCTTCACACTGACAGTGTGTCCGGAGAGACTACACGGGGGTCCTCTGGCGAGGAGAGAGGGGCGTGAGGGGTCCAGAGGGGGCTCAGGGAAGAGTTTAGGATCCAAGTGTTCCAAACGGGGCCCCACTTCACCCATTTATTCAGTTACCTAAACGATGTTCTGTTTCTGAGAAGGGATGGAGGTCATTGCTCACACCAACAGTGTGTCCGGAGAGACTACACGGGGGTCCTCTGGCGAGGAGAGAGGGGCGTGAGGGGTCCAGAGGGGGCTCAGGGAAGAGTTTAGGATCCAAGTGTTCCAAACGGGGCCCCACTTCACCCATTTATTCAGTTACCTAAACGATGTTCTGTTTCTGAGAAGGGGTGGAGGTCATTGCTCACACCAGAGACGGAGGGCGTGAACAGTGGGGCTCACGTCCTCCATGAGAGTGGACAGAGCCTGCGGGCGTGCAGGGTGAGGACCTGCCCCTGTCATGTGGGACGCGCCTCGGGCCTGGGGTGAGCGGAGCTGGGAGTCGGGGTGTCCTCCCCAGAAAGGAGGGGGCCCCGGTGAGCAGAGGCCGAGCCCCCACCCCCCTCCTCCAGTCCCCGAGGCGTCTCTCCCCCGGGGTCAGAGGCTCTTCTGGGAGCTTCGGGGCTGGAAGCTAGCGTCCCTGGCTGCGGCGCTCCGGGCGGTGTGGGGTCCTCGTGTTCAGCTCTGGGCCACCTCTCGGGCTCCTCCACGGTCGTGCCAAGCCTGGCAGAGCAGGATCCCGAGGAGCAGCAGGACCAAGGCCGCGAGGCCCATCCGGATGAGATTCTGCACCGTGCAGTCTGGGGTGAGGGCGCACAGGTCAGCCCGGCCCCGTCACCCGGAAGCGGGGTGTGCGCCCAGGGCACCCGCCTCCCGGGAGACGACGTGGCCCCAGCCTCGGACGGGGACGCTGTCCTCGTTCCCACTCGCGGGTCTGACCGCGGTGATGGGGGCGGGTGTCAGCGGGGCCTGAGGGTCCTGAAGGGAGGCTGTGGGTGGGCCGTGTCCTCCTCGGGAGCCTCCCGGGGCCTCTGTATCTTACTGTCTCAGACGTTCCTGCTCAGGACCCTGAGCTGCCGGAGCTCAGACAGCACAGGGTGGGCCCGCCCCGAGCGGTGGTCTGCGGGGTCCCAGGAACCCACCCCCGCCCCCCACAGGCTCAGCCCTCTGTGTCAGCCTGCTTGGCTTGACTCTGTCTGGGGAGGGGGGTGATCCCTGCAGCCTCCGGGGGAAGCATGGGGCGGGGCGGGCCTGCCTCTCCGCAGACTGACCCCCATCCAGCAGCCTCAGGCCCCTGCAGCCTTTGGCTCCCGCGCCATCTCTGCCCGACTCCCCACCAGCCCTCGATGATCTGAGGGGTCTCGTCTCCCCAGAGAATCTCAAGGTGCCCCGGG
>SJYR01000924.1:13357-51155 GCA_006410655.1 Kobus ellipsiprymnus
GGGCTCCTTGAGGCTGGCCTCGGAGTGCATTCGCCCCAGAGGAGACACACAGTCCACACTGGGCTCTGTAAGCATTTATTGCCTGATGGTTCTGTCTGTGCCGGGTCTGTGTTGCTGCGGGGTGTGTCTGGTTGTGTGAGCGGGGCTGCTCCCTCGCTGCGGTGTCTGGGCGTCTGCAGCCCTGGACTCGGGCGGCGCGCGGGCTCCAGGACCTGCCGGCCTCAGGCGCTGCGGCTCACGGACCCAGTTGCTCCTGGCGCGTGGGGTCCCCAGGATCACGGATGGAACCTGTGTCTCCCGCACTGCCTGGCGGATTCTTCACCACCAGGGAAACCCCACATCGGGGCTCTTTACAAAACGGTGCGCTCCTGAGCTCATTCACCCGCGTAGCCCTGACTGCCACTTCAGACGCCAGGCGGCCCTTCACACTGACAGTGTTTCCGGAGAGACTACACCGGGGTCCTCTGGCGAGGAGAGAGGGGCGTGAGGGGTCCAGAGGGGGCTCAGGGAAGAGTTTAGGATCCAAGTGTTCCAAACGGGGCCCCACTTCACCCATTTATTCAGTTACCTAAACGATGTTCTGTTTCTGAGAAGGGATGGAGGTCATTGCTCACACCAGAGACGGAGGGCGTGAACAGTGGGGCTCACGTCCTCCATGAGAGTGGACAGAGCCTGCGGGCGTGCAGGGTGAGGACCCGCCCCTGCCATGTGGGATGCGCCGTGGGCTGGGGGTGAGCGGAGCTGGGAGTCGGGCATCCTCTCCGGGAGGGAGGGGGCCCCGGTGAGCAGAGGCCGAGCCCCCAGCCCCCTCCTCCAGTCCCCGAGGCGTCTCTCCCCCGGGGTCAGAGGCTCTTCTGGGAGCTTCGGGGCTGGAAGCTAGCGTCCCTGGCTGCGGCGCTCCAGGCAGTGTGGGGTCCTCGTGTTCAGCTCTGGGCCGCCTCTCGGGCTCCTCCACGGTCGTGCCAAGCCTGGCAGAGCAGGATCCCGAGGAGCAGCAGGACCGAGGCCGCGAGGCCCATCCGGATGAGATTCTGCACCGTGCAGTCTGGGGTGAGGGTGCACAGGTCAGCCCGGCCCCGTCACCCGGAAGCGGGGTGTGCGCCCGGGGCGCCCGCCTCCCGGGAGACGACCTGGCCCAGCCTCGGACGGGGACGCTGTCCTCGTTCCCACTCGCGGGTCTGACTGTGGTGATGGGGGAGTGTGTCAGCGGGGCCTGAGGGTCCTGAAGGGAGGCTGTGGGTGGGCCGTGTCCTCCTTGGGAGCCTCCCGGGGCCTCTGTATTTTACTGTCTCAGACGTTCCTACTCAGGACCCTGAGCTGCTGGAGCTCAGACAGCACAGGGTGGGCCCGCCCCGAGCGGTGGTCTGCGGGGTCCCAGGGTGGGACCCAACCGTGGCTCCCACGGACCCACCACCGCCCCCCACAGTCTCAGCCCTCTGCGTCGGCCTGCTTGGCTTGACTCTGCCTGGGGGAGGGGGTGATCCCTGCAGCCTCTGGGGGCCGAATGGGGTGGGGTGGGCCTGCTCCTCCGCAGACTGACCCCTATCCAGCAGCCTCAGGCCCCTGCAGCCTGTGGCTCCCGCGCCATCTCTGCCCGACTCCCCACCAGCCCTCGATGATCTGAGGGGTCTCATCCCCCCAGAGAATCTCAAGGCGCCCCGGGCTGGGGTGTGTCCCATGAGCACAGATCCCTGAGACTCCCCAGGTTCGGATCTGGGTCTGTGGCCAGGAGAAGGGGTCCTAGGAATGAGCCCAGGAAGGGGTGCTGGGCCGACCCGGGGTCCCCCCCTCACTCCCCTCTGCCCTGCCCCTCTGGCCTCCCCGAGACCCTCCCACTGCCCACCTGCCCCNCTGGGGTGTGTTCCATGAGCACAGAGCCCTGAGACTCCCCAGGTTCGGATCTGGGTCTGTGGCCAGGAGAAGGGGTCCTAGGAATGAGCCCAGGAAGGGGTGCTGGGCCGACCCGGGGTCCCCCACTCACTCCCCACTGCCCTGCCCCTCTGGCCTCCCCGAGACCCTCCCACTGCCCACCTGCCCCTCTGGGACCCCAGTGTGGGAGGAAGGGGCGGGGTGCGGGCTCTGAGGCCCCCCTCAGTGGGCCCTCCCTCAGCGCCCCTCCTCCACGACCCGACCACCCTGCGCTCCCAGGGCACAGAGCCCGGAGCTGCTGAGTCAGAAGGACAGACTGGGCCTCACCTGAGACCACGAGGGCCCGGGGCTCGCTGGGCGGGGACAGCAGGTAGGGGTCTGTGCTGAGTGAGCGGTAGCACCTGTAGGTGCCCCCGTGGGCTGAGGTCACGGGGCTCAAGGAGAACTCGGCCTGGTACCGCCCGTCTTGGTCCTGGGAGCGCAGACGCAGGGGGCGCTGGGCTGCCCCCTCCTTGGACAGAAGGAAAGTGTCCGTCCTGTTTCCTGACTGACACAGCAGGGTCACATTCGCCCCCGGGGCCACCGAGGGGCCGGGCCACACCGAGAGGGAGGGGCTGTCTCTGAGCAATCCTGCAGAGGGGAAGGGGGTGCGGGCACCAGGTGGGCGGGTTCTGATCGAGACTCCGCGGGCCTCTCTGGCCCCTCAGCGCTGTCTCTGTTTCTCCGAGTCTCTCCCCTCCCCCACCCCGTCTCTCTGTGTCCCTCCCTGGGACCCCTCCCCCTGGTCCCGGCATCACCCCTGGGGCTCCCCGGTGGGGCCTGTGCAGAGTCTGGTCCGGGACTCATCCGCTGGCCCCTCACCTGCCACCAGCAGGTCCAGGGGCTCGCTGGGGGCTGACCACTCGGAGGAGAGGCCGTGTCCACCGTAGCATCTGTACCGGCCCCCGTGGGTGGTGCCCACTGGGCCCAGGGGGAAGTCGGCCTGAGAGAGCCCCCCCTGGCGCCTCCGGGCAGGGCGCTGGGGGAGGTCCTGTGCCCCCTCCCTGGAGAGAGCGAATCTGGCGTAGCCGCCGTCAGAGCGACACTGGAGGGTCAGGTTCTGTCCATAGGTGATGACCGGGCCCTGCGGGGTCAGGAGAGAGGGCTTCCCAGACAGCCCTGGGGAGAGACATGGGCTGGGTTGTAGGGAGTGCTTCCCCTGTGGACCCCCCTCTCCCGGCGCGGCCCCAGGCCCCACTGTCTCTCAGTCTCTGTGTCTGTCCTGTGAGCCCCAAGCTCTTCCCCAAGCCATCTCACAGGGGCTCCCCTGGGAGCTGAGACCCCAGTACGTTGTCTGCACAAATGCATGGGGTCAGGTCGGGACTTCCTCACCTGGGACCAGGAGCTCCAGGGGGTTGCTGGGGGCTGACCACACCTGGGGGGTGTCCATGTTAAAGCCGTAGCATCTGAACGTCCACTCGTGTCCGGGGGTCACGGGGCCCACGGGGAACAGGGCCTGCGTCTGCCTGTCGCGGCGTCGCTCTCCATCCAGTGTCCAAGAGAACTTGTCTTCTCCTTCCTTGGTCAGAAGGAATCTGTTAAATCCCTGACGGGAGGCACACTGGAGGGTCACGTTCCCTCCCGAGGTCACCACAGGGCTCGGCAGGGCTGAGAGGCTGGGTTTGCCGTAGGGTCCTAGGAGAGAAGGAGGCAGCTGGTTCCCTGGGGCTCCCCCCTCACCCTCCAGGGTTTGGCTGGGAGAGAGACAGCCCCTGAGAGCAGACCCCCTCCAAGGGCAGAGCCCGAGGCCCCTGAGGGTCCCTCACCTGTCATCACCAGCTCCAGGGGGTCACTGCGCTCTGACCAGCCAGTGGGGGTTTTGTAGTAGCACCGATATCTCCCTGCGTGGTCCTGTCCCATGTGGTAGATGGAGAACCTGGCCTTGTCCCCAGGCTCCAGGGGCTTCTCTCTGTCCCAGTCATCCGGGATACCCTCTTTAACCAGATGGAACTCCAGGGCCCCTGGGATCCCCTGGCACCAGATGGTCACGGGGCTCCCCCAGGGGGCCACAGAGCCCGGCTCAGCCCAGATGGTGGGTTTGGGGAGGGTCGCTGGAAGGAAATGAGAGGCGGGCTCACCAGGCGTCTCCCCAGGCCCCGGCTCTCAGCCCAGACCTCCCAGACTCCCCCTCCGTGAGCCCCAAGCTGCCCTCCTTTTGCCCGTGGCCTGGGGGTGACCTTGTCCCCATGAGCGGAGGGAGCTGGGCCCTGGGATAGACTCACCGGCCTGCACCTGGGTCCTCAGGCCCACACTCAGCCCTGGAAGAGAGCGCCCTGTGAGAGGGGTGCCCTCAGCCCTGGGCAGCGCCTCTCCTCCCCGGGAGCCTCGGGGCCCTGGGGTGCCCTGACGGAGCAGGCTGGCTGGGGCGGCCCTCCAGACCAGGGCTCCCCCCGCCCCTCCCGTCTCACCGAGGCAGAGCAGGGCGGGGAGATCGGCAGGGCTGAGAGGCTGGGTTTGCCGTAGGGTCCTAGGAGAGAAGGAGGCAGCTGGTTCCCTGGGGCTCCCCCCTCACCCTCCAGGGCTGGGAGAGGGACATCCCCTGAGAGCAGACCCCCTCCCGAGGGCAGAGCCCGAGGCCCCCGAGGGTCCCTCACCTGTCACCACCAGCTCCAGGGGGTCACTGCGCTCTGACCAGCCAGTGGGGGTTTTGTAGTAGCACCGATATCTCCCTGCGTGGACCGGTCCCATGTGGTAGATGGAGAACCTGGCCTTGTCCCCGGGCTCCAGGGGTTTCTGTCTGTCCCAGGGAACTGGGCTTCCCTCTTTATCCAGATGGAACTCCTGGGCCCCCGGAGTCCCCCGGCACCAGATGGTCATGGGGCTCCCCCGGGGGACCACAGAACCTGGCTCAGCCCAGATGGTGGGTTTGGGGAGGGTCCCTGGAAGGAAATCAGAGGCAGGCTCACCAGGCATCTCCCCAGGCCCCGGCTCTCAGCCCAGACCTCCCAGACTCCCCCTCCGTGAGCCCCTGAGCTGCCCTCCCCCTGCCCGTGGCCTGGGGGTGACCTTGTCTTCACGAGAGGAGGGAGCTGGGCCCTGGGACAGACTCACCGGCCTGCACCTGGGTCCTCAGGCCCACACTCAGCCCTGGAAGAGAGCACCCTGTGAGAGGTGTGCCCTCAGCTCTGAGCAGCGCCTCTCCTCCTGGGGAGCCTCGGGGCCCTGGGGTCCCCTTTTGGAGCAGGCTGGCTGGGGCATCCCTCCAGACCAGGGCTCCCCCCGCCCCTCCCATCTCACCGAGGCAGAGCAGGGTAGGGAGCGCGGGGGCCATGGCGTCTCCTCTCTGCGGTCCCGGCCGTGAGGATGGAGGAGACCTGGGTGCCCTCCGGTCAGATAGACCACAGGGTGTGTCCTCTCCGGGGCTGGAGCTTCACGTCATATCAGCAACCCACAGGAAGGGGAACTACCTCTTCATGAGAACCTGTTCTTGTTCCTGGTCCAGTCCCAGTGTGTTCCTGAGATGCCCGTTCCAGGTGTGGACAAGCAGGGCATGTCCTTCCCTCTGAGGGCCTCACCTCAGGGTCTGCTTCCTCTTATGCCCGTACATCAGAAGGTCTCCGGGGGTCCTCGCCGTGGACGGGTCACCTGGCCCTGGAGATGGTTTGGGGAGGATGCCAGCCCCTGCTGCCCTGCAGGGCTCAGATCCCCAGAGACAGAGGTCAACAGCTTCCTGGGGCTCAGTGGAGTCCGCGTGGCCGAGAGCCCAGAGGAGACGCTCAGGGAACATGGAAGGAAACTGACTCCTGTCTTGCCTTGGAGTGTGGGTTTCCTCCATCACAGCCCCCTTCAGGGGCGTCTCTCTTTATCACATCACCATCCAGCCCGCCTTCCTGGGAACAAGCCCCTGGGTACCTTCCTCCACAGGGCACCAGGGTCCTTGGGCATAGTCTCCTGCCGATCTGGTCATCACCTGCAAGCTTTCAGTTCAGTCCAGTTCAGTCGCTCAGTCATGTCCGACTCTCTCCGACCCCATGAATTGCAGCACACCAGGCCTCCCTGTCCATCACCGGAGTTCACTCAAACTCACATCCATTGAATTGGTGATGCCATCCAGCCATCTCATCCTCTGTTGTCCCCTTGTCTTCCTCCCCCCAATCCCTCCCAGCGTCAGAGTCTTTTCCAATGAGTCAACTCTTCGCATGAGGTAACCAAAGTACTGGAGTTTCAGCTTTAGCATCATTCCTTCCAGAGAACACCCAGGACTGATCTCCTTTAGAATGGACTGGTTGGATCTCCTTGCAGTCCAAGGGACTCTCAAGAGTCTTCTCCAACACCACAGTTCAAAAGCATCAATTCTTCAGCACTCAGCTTTCTTCACAGTCTAATTCTCACATCCATACATGACCACAGGAAAAACCATAGCCTTGACTAGACGGACCTTAGTCGGCAAAGTAATGTCTCTGCTTTTGAACATACTATCTAGGTTGGTCATAACTTTTCTTCCAAGGAGTAAGCGTCTTTTAATTTCATGGCTGCAGTCACCATCTGCAGTGATTTTGGAGCCCCCCAAAATAAAGTCTGACACTGTTTCCACTGTTTCCCCATCTATTTCCCATGGAATGATGGGACTGGATGCCATGATCTTCGTTTTCTGAATGTTGAGCTTTAAGCCAACTTTTTCACTTTCCTCTTTCACTTTCATCAAGAGGCTTTTTAGTTCCTCTTCACTTTCTGCCATAAGGGTGGTGTCATCTGCATATCTGAGGTTATTGATATTTCTCCCGGCAATCTTGATTCCAGCATGTGCTTCTTCCAGTCCAGCGTTTCTCATGATGTACTCTGCAAGCTTTAGGGGATATTGACTGGGGTCAGAGCTCTCTCTCTGATGGAGAACAGATGCGCCTGTAGATGCATGCCCGCTGCTCATGTCCCTGGGGTGGTGGTGCCCTTTCTCTGCACTTGAGGTTCCTCCTCTGCAGGCTGTCCCAACCCCAGGCCTCCGAGGGGCTGCGGGCTCTTGCTGCCATCGTCGTGGTCAATTTCCAGACGAGGTGACGGCGGGAGAGGGTGGCCTGAAGGGCTGCGGGCTGAGACTGCACCGAAGAGGGTGAGTGTGGTGCCCACCAGAGCCTCCTCTGCTCCTAACGCTGAGACGTGCTTGGAGCGTGTTTCTGAAGCACGTAGCCACAGACACGCACAGCAAGAAAGTTCCCCAAATGGAGGGGAACCACCGCGGAGCCCGAGAGGTAGGCGGTGTGGCCCCGGCGGCGGGATCGGCTCGGGGTCAGAGGCAGAGGATTCCCCTGTGTGCACAGAGGCACCCATCCTCACAGGCAGGGTGGGTCAGGCCTCTGGATGGAGGCTGGTGCCCGGAGCCCCCCTCCCGCAGTGTCTGGCGGGCACTGGGAGCCGTCCCCTCACAGCCTCGGGCCTGTGGTCAGCACCACGCAGCCTCCCACGTGTGGCAGGAAACACACTCGGGCCCACTCTACCAGCCATGGCGTCCACCCGCGGGAGGCTGTGGGGCCCCATCCTGAGGGCACAGCTCTGAGCAGGGGCAGAGTCTGCGGCCGTGGACTCCGGGGCGTGGTGTGGCTGCAGGGGGCCCCCCATCAGCCTGCCTCCCAGGTCCGTCCCGGGAGAAACTTATGAGAGGTGGTCAGTGTGAGAGGGGCGGACCTCGGCCTGACCGCCGAATGAGGACAGCGCTGTGGAGAGCAGACTGCTGGGACGTGGGGTGTCCGAGGCAACGAAAGCGGCAACAGGAAAAGGTGACGCTTATTGTAAATACACTGTTCAGTCACTAAGCCGTGTCTGAGACTTTGCGACCCTCAAGGACTGCAGGAAGCCAGGCCCCCTGTCCATCACTGTGTCCCAGAGCCTGCTCAAACTGATGTCCATTGAGATGGTCATGCCGTCCAACCCCTCATCCTCTTTCGCCCCTAATTCTTCTGTCCTCGACGTTTCCCAGCATCGGGGGCTTTCCCAGTGACTTGCCTGTTCACATTAGGTGACCACAGTATTGGTGTTTCAGCTTCAACATCAGTCCTTCCAAAGAACACCTAGGGTTGATCTCCTTCAGAATGGACTGATTGGATCTCCTTGCAGTCCAAGGGACTCTCAAGAGTCTTCTCCAGCACCACAGTTCAAAGGCACCAGTTCTTCGGCGCTCAGCTTTCTCTGTAGTCCAACTCTCACATCCATGCATGACCACTGGAAAGACCATAGCTTTGACTAGACGGACCTTTGTCAGCACAGTAATGTCTCTGCTTTTCAATACACTGTTTAGGTTTGTCATAGCTTTTCTTCCAAGGAGCAAGCATCTTAATTTCATGGCTGCAGTCACTGTCTGCAGTGATTTTGGAGCCCAGGAAAATAAAGTCTGTCGCTGCTTCCATTGTTTCCTCATCTATTTGCCATGAGCTGATGGGCCCGGATGCCATGATGTTAGTTTTCTGAAGTTTAGTTTTAAACTAGCTTTTCTACTGTCCCCATTCACCTTTATCAAGATGCTCTTTAGCTCCTCTTTGCTTTTTGCCATTAGGGTGATGTCATCTGGGTATCTGAGGTTACTAATATTTCCCCCAGCAATGTTGAATCCATGTTGTGCCCAGCATTTCGCATGATGTACTCTGCATACCAGTTAAATAAGCAAGGGGACTATATACAGCCTTGACGTACTCCTTTCCCAGTTTTGAACCAGTCAGTTGTCCCATGTCCGGCTCTAACTGTTGCTTCTTGTCCTGCATACAGGTTTCTCAGGAGGCAGGTCAGATGGTCTGGTGTTCCCATCTCTTTAAGAGTTTTCTCCAGTTTGTTGTGATCCACACAGTCAAAGGCTTTCGTGTAGTCAATGAAGCAGAAGTAGATGTTTTTCTGGAATTCGTTTGCTTTTTCTGTGCTCGAGCAGATGTTGGCAGTTTGATGTCTGGCTCCTCTGCCTTTTTCTAAATCCACCCTGCACACCTGTTCTCGGTTCGGGTACAGCTGAGGCCTAGACTGGAGGATTTTGAGCGTTACCTTGCTAGCATGTGAAATGAGACCACTTGTACGGTAGTTTGAACATTCTTTGGTATTGCCCTGCATTGAGATTGGAATGAAAACTGACCTTTTTCAGTTATCAAGAGAATGACAAGCTCATTGGGATCAGACTACTTCCTACAAAAAAGGTGATGCCAGGAGATATTGGAGAAACACCTTCAGGGAGTTCATTAGGAACAATTGTATACTGAGTCAAAACATTATTTGTAAGGGAGAAACGTGAAAGGGTCATTAGAGGGGGACGTCTCTGAATCCTGAAATTCGGGCACCACTTGTGACCTGTGGGCGGAATCTCAGCCACTAAAGCCACCAGCTCAGGCTGCTGCTTCCTCAGAGAGAAGGGGTGCTGCGGGAGGATGGGTCCCTTAACCTTCACCTGTATCTTCCTCTCCTCAGAGTCACACACACTTCGTTAAAAATCTAAAATGTTTTCAAGTCACTTGACAGAGAATGAGGGTGAAAGATGGCCTCACCAGAGGAGCCGGGGCTTAGACATGGACTGTCTTCACCCGGAAAGGAATACTGACATGTGGAGCAAGTGAGACGCAGCAGCGAGGAGCACGTGGCCGAAACTCGAGCTTTGGAAGGTTACGCTGGCACACACCAGCACGGCCACGGATGCCCGAGCGTGCAGGCGCACAGGTGTGCACACACGCACACCTATCCGCGAGTGCCGCGTTCAGGTGGAGCATAACTGGGACCTTGTTTTCTTCAGTGGAGGAGGGGAATGCACATTTGTTCAGATATAAAAGTGTCAGTTCATATATTAAACATGGGAGTAACTGGGTTCAGTTAGAAATGGAATCACTTACGACATGTCTGGTGTACTGAAATGAAAGAAAACTTTTCGGCTTTCTTGAGGTATAACTGACAAGACGTGTGTATTTCAGCTGCAGAGCCTGATGTTCTGATACACGCTTACACTGTGAAACAGCACGATCCTGCGAATTAGCGTGCCTGTCAGTTCCCGTAGTCACCCTGGTGTGCGGGTCTGGTGAGGACCCTTCCGGGCTACCCTCCAACCAGGACTGAGTCTACAGCAGAGTGTGGTCAGCGCTAGTGACGTCGCTGCCCATCAGGTCTCCGGCACTTACTCGTCTGCATCCCTGGAACTTTGACCCCGTGACCAGCCCCTCCCCATTTCCACCCCCACTTTCCCAGCCTCTGACAACCACCAGTCTCTGTTTCAGAGTCTGGCTACTGGATTCCGCGGGTCAGTGGGCTCCTGCTCGGCGTGGCTGCTGTCTGTCTTGCTTTGCTAGGCGTAATGTCCTCCAGGTTCGTCGATGGCGTCTCGAAAGGAAGGGTTTCCTTTTCAAAGGCGGGAAAACACTCCACTGTGTGTGTGTGTGTGTGTGTGTGTGTGTCTGTGAGTGTGTGTCTCATTTTTCTTTTATCCCTTTATGTATTGACAGACCCTGAGACTGATTCCACATCTTGGCCACTGTGAGCAATGCTTTACTGAACACAAAGGGCAGACACGTCTGTGAGCTCCTGGCCTCCTCTTTGGACACCTGCCCCGGAGTGGACTTGCTGGATCATGTGGCAGGTGGTTCTGTGTGTAGCTGTTTGAGGACACTCCATACTGCTTTCCGCAGTGGCTGCAGCGGTCGCCTTCCCAACGCCCTTGCGCCAGGTCTCTTCCCTCCGCGTTTCGGCAGCGCGTCCTTTTCTTGGCCGCCGGGTGTCTGTGACACGTGCCCTGACATCTCACCGGCTCTGGCGTGTGCTCCCCGCAGGTGGATGCTGGCTCCTTTCCATGTCTGTTTGGTCACTTGGACGTCGTCTTTTGAGAGCTACCTGTTCGGGTCCTGTGCCCATTTAAAAGCCGGGTGGTGTTCCTTTGGGTTGAGCTGTGTGAGCTCCCTGTATATTGGAGAAGTAGCCCCTTATCAGATGTGAGGTTTGCACTCAGTTGCCGTTGCATCCACTGCCTCTCCTGTGACGCTTTCCTTGTTGTGCGGGAGGGTTTATTACCGGATCCCCTGGTCTGCTTCCATTTTGCTGCCTGTGCTTTTGGTGTCATACCCAAAGAAACCTTGTCCTCACGCATGTCATAAGCTCCCCGTGTTTCTTCGTGTTCCTTCATGGTTTCAGGCCCTGTGTTTAAGTGTCTGCTGCGTTTTGAGATGATTTCACATGCAGTGTGAGCTGCGGGTCCCGCTTCACCCTCCCGCCTGCTGTCACCTGGCTCCTCCAGCACCCTTTATTGAAGGGCCTGTCCTTTCCCCTCTGTGCTCTGGGCACCTTGTGGAGGAGCTGTTCACTGAGCTGCTTCAAGACATTATTGTTTTCACTAATTAGGAACTCCTAGTCTGCATTTCTGGACGGCCGTCTCTTGCCCTGGGTGGAGGCACAGGGCCCCGGTTCTCGAGGCGCACTACTCCGTAGAATCATAGCTGCTTTTTTGTTAAACAGAGGCAGCACCTGCCGTGGAAGGGAAATGCGATTTATCCACATTCAGCATACCAGCCCATGGTGCTCTTTCTGAAACCTCGTGGTTCAAACTCCCAGTCCAGGGCTTTCTGCTGAATTCATTACCTTGAAGCCTGTGGTGCTATGATGTGGCAGAGACGTGGGAATTAGCAGGTTAGGTGGGAGGTTCGTTTAAGGAGTGAAGTGTGAGGACTCTCACTGAGGGGTCCTTAAGAGCCTCGTTGGACCGGCTGGGCACGTCGTCTCTCCTGGGCTCAGCTGGCTCTTTCTGGAGGCAGAGGCGCCGGTTCAGCGGGAAGTCCGGGCGCCTCCTGAACAGGGTCTTATCCCGAGGACAGATCTCTCCTGGACTCAGCTGGCTCTTTCTGAGGGCAGGCGCTGGTTTGGGGGAAGGATGCACCGGTTCAGCGGGAAGTCCGGGCGCCTCCGCGAGGACAGACTCTGCCGTGCCTCTCATGTGCCCTCTAGTGGCCACGGGCAGGATGGCTCTAAGCCGGGAGAAAAGCGCCTTTCAAGGTCCGAGAAGTGAAGCTAGTGGTAAAGAAGCCGCCTGCCAATGCAGGAAACCAGAGAGTCGCGCGTTCAGTCCCTGGGCGGGGAAGATGCCCTGGAGGAGGGCATGACAACCCACTCCAGTATTCTTGCCTGGAGAATCTCATGGACAGAGGAGCCTGGCGGGCCACACTCCATGGGTTCGCAAACAGTCGGAGACGACTGAAGCACACACGTCCCAATGGTGTCGGAAGGTTCTCTTTTCTCCATACCCTCTCCAGCATTTATTACCTGTAGATTTTGTTGATATCCATTTCAACTGGTGTGTGGTGGTAACTCATTGCAGGTTTGATCTGCATTTTCCTAAAAATCGACAGTGTTGAGCATCTTCTCATGTGCCTGTTGGCCATCTGTGTGTCTTTGGGAAAATGTCTTTTCAGTTCTTCTGCCCAGTTTTGATGGGCCGTTTGTTTCTTTGACTTTGAGTCATATGAGCAGTTTATATATTTTGGTCGTATCATTTGCAGATGTTTCTACCATTCCCTATGTAGTCTTTTCTAGTTGAAGGTTCCTTTGCTGTGGTAGAGTCTATAGGTTTGGTGAGGTCCCATCTGTTAATTTTTGCTTTTATTTACTTTGCCTCGGGAGACTGATGTGTGAAAATATTGATACAGTGTATATCAGAGAGTGCTTGGCCCACGTTCTCTCCCGGCAGTTTCACGATGTCAGCTCTAACATTTAGGTCTTCACACCATTTTGAGTTTATTTTTTATACAGTGTGGGAGAATGTCCTAGTTTCATTGATTTACATGTAACTGTCCAGTGAACCTTCCCATCTCTTTGACCTGGAAATGAGAGGCCGCCTTCACTCTGCCCTGCGCACTGTGGGGTTATTCTCTTGGTATCCGCACACTCCCAGAAATCAGCACCACGGACAGAGGCCAGGAGGCCGCCTTCACTCTGCCCTGCGCGCTGTGGGGCTGATTCTCTTGGTATCCGCACACTCCCAGAAATCAGCACCACGGACAGAGGCGGGGAGGCCGCCGCCTCTTCTCTCCCTGCCCAGCTGGGTGGCTTCCCCTTCACGCAATTCTTCTCACTCTGAGCAGCCAATAGGGACCCGTGAGCTCAGTTATACTTGGGACCTGAAGCCCACTCCCTTCATCCCCACCCCACCCTAGACCCCGTGGGAAGCAACCTGTACAGGTTTAGTAGGGAAGGCGAACAGCAGGTCGCCCAGGGCCGGGGAGACTTCATCTCCTCTGGGCTAGGAGGACTCGGTTGTGGGTGGGGTCTGCAGGCCCCAGCTGCTCCCTGGAACAAGGACAGGAGGGTGTGGGGGTGTGTCTGGGTCTTCATGCTGCTTTTAGCTCCATGTCTTCCCTCAAAGCCCAGAGCTTTCCACTCTCCAGTCCCCTCTCTGCACAGCCAGCACCGCCTGGACCCTGGGGAGGGGGTATGTGGAGTAGACAGAGAGGGATCCCCTCGTATTATTCATCCCTCCATGAGGTGGGGTCACCTGTGTCTGACGTCACCGTGTCTCCCTTCTTTGCAAGCATCCCGGAGCTCCCTGGGGGCAGGGCTGAGCTGTGGGTCTGACTCCTCAGTGGGTATGGGCAGGGGTCTCCTCACCTGAGACCTGGAGCTCCAGGGGGTCGCTGGGGAGCGACAGCAGGTGAGGGGCGGTGCTCTGTGAGCTGTAGCATCTGTAGGTACCACTGTGGGCTGAGGTCACAGCGCGCAGGGTGAAGTTGGCCTGAACGGGTGGAGCCGGGCCCTGCAGATGAAGGCGCTGGGGAGCAGCGAGCGACCCCTCCTTGGACAGATGGAAGGTCTCAGAGCGACACTGCAGGGTCACGTTCTCTCCCCGGGGCACTGAGGCTCCCAGGCGGGCAGAGAGGGAGGGTTTCCTGTGCATTCCTGGGGAGCACGGGGGTGATGAGTACAGAGCCCCTCCCCACACCCCAGACCCTGAGCTGTGGGCCTCCCTGTGAGCCCTCCAGCTCCTCTCGGCCCGTCTGTGTGGGTCTCCTTAATCTCCGTGCCTCTCACTCCTGGTTTCACGTTGCCCCCCTGCCCCACCTGGGCCTCTGCTCCAGGACCCTCTCCCTGGACCCGTCACCACCAGGGCCGACCCTGTCCAGCGCCCTGAGCAGACAGTCGGGACCTGGGCCAGGACAGGGGCGCCTCACCCGCGATCAGGATGTCCAGGGGGCACTGGGGGCCGACCACGCGTAGGAGTTGTGTCCGCTGTAGCATCTGTACCAGCCCCCGTGGGCACGGCTCACGCGGCCCAGGGGGAAGTCGGGGCTCTGCTGCCCTTCTAGACGGAGGGGCAGGCTGAGCCCCTCATCCTTGGTCAGAGCAAGTCTGCTAAGGCTGGCCTGAGCGACACTGGAGGGTCAGGTTGTCTCCGGGGGAGCAGGAGCGAGCCGGGCTGGGTCGAGAGCGAGGGTTTCCTATACATTCCTGGGGGCGAGGGGCTGTGTTAAAGCGGGACCACTCTGCTCCTCTGCCTGTGATGTGGAGCCCACAGTGGGAGGGACCCGGCCCTCCCTTTTACCTGTCACCACCAGGGGCAGGGGGTCACTCCGCTCTGACCAGCCGTTCCTGCTCTGATATGCACACTGATACTGCCCGGCCTCGCTTGAGCTCGAGGATGCAAAGTGGAACCCGGCCTTGTTTCTGGAGCCCTGTGGGGCCTTAGCCTCCCAGTGTACAGAGCCCTTCTCTTTATACAGATGGTAGGCATCTGCCAGCAGAGACCCCTGATACCAGATGGTCACCGGGCTCCCCTGGGCGACCATGGTGCCTGGGTCGGCCCGGATGGAGGGTTTGGGGAGAACCTCTGGAAAGGAATCAGACCCGAAGAGTCAGGGCGCCTTCTCCCCCAGGTTCCCCAGCTGTCACCCGGGCCCCTCCCTGATGGGCCACCCTCGGCCCCGACCCGCTGTGCTCCCCAGTGACCAGGGGTGGTGGGTGGAAGCAGGAGGTCTGGGGGCTCACCTGGTTGTCCCTGGTCCCACAGGCCCCAGCACAGCCCTGGAAGAGAGTTCCCCGTGAGCACCCAGCCCCGCCACACGTCCTGGACGCTCCAGGTCTGCTCTGGGCCCTGAGGGCTGGGGTCAGATCTGGGCTGAAGACAGTCCCCTCTCCCCCAAGAAAGTGTGTCCCCACTGAGCCTCCTGCGTCCCGGGGCCTCTGTCTCTGTGCTGTGGACAGAATGCCACCTGAAAGCAGTGAATGGAGTCTTTGTGTGCCCGCTCACCAGCGACGGCCGTCTGGGTTGCTGTCCTGTTTTGTCTCCTGTGCCCACCTCATGAGCACACCCGCATAAAGGTCTGAGTATCTGTTGGCGGCTTTTTGTTTTTTAATCGTGGTAGGAGCGCTTAACAGGGGGTCTGCTCTGTGCCGCCTGGTGCACAGCACGGTGTGGCCAGCCACAGGCCAGCACTCTGTGCTGCAGCCGGTCTCCAGAGCCTATTCATCTTGCAGAGCTGAAACTGCACCACAGAGCAGGCCTTCTAGGTCAAATGCTAATTCCGGTTTGCTTTTCCAGGAACTGCCGTCTTGCTTTGCACAGTGGTGGGGCCATTTCCCATTCTCACCCACAATGTCACGGCTTTAGGTTTCTCCACTGCCTCATCACCAGCTGTTAATTTCTCAAATCATGGTCTATCTCATTGGGTTCAAACGGTATCTCGTCGTGGTTTAACTTTCATTTCCCTAATGACAGATGTTCTAAACATCCTTTCATGTGCTAGCCATCCACTTGTATATCTTCTCTGTAGAAATATCTATTTAAGCCTTTGACTGGTTTAAAAATATTGGGTCATTTGTTGTTATTGAGTTAAAAATAGTCTTCATGTCTCAGGATACTATACTCTGACTAGACGACGTGCTAATATTTTTTTCAAATTTTGTTGGCTGTCTTTTATACTCTGGAGAGTGTTTTTGAGGTGCCACCATGTTGAATTTTGGTGAAATCCATCTTTTTTTTTTTCTTTCTTTTCTTCTGGCCCTTTTCCTGTCATAGCAAACAATCTACTCTCAAGTCAACAGATGAAGATTGACTGTTCTCTCTTAGAGAATTCTAGCTTTCACATGGGTCCATTCTGAGCTGATCTTTTCATGTGGCGTGTGTCATATCCATCTTCGTTCGGCGGGTGGTTATCCAGATTTCCCAGCTCCGTTCGTCTCAGAGAATGTCCTCTCCCCCTTGAGTCATCTTGACCCTGTCAGAAAGCCCCAGGTCGTCTGTTTGTGGGTCAGCTTCCATTTTACCCCCGAGGACAGAAGCAGAGAGCAGCGGAGGGCTCCGGGCCCCTGCCCTGCCCGCACCACCTCCAGAGGCCCTTCCCGGTGCCCGAACTCGCTGCCTGCCTGCAGGCACTGGGGCAGCTGTCCTGTCTGGGGGTCTCAGGGCACCTGCTGCTGCTGGAGCTCAGAGCGTCCCTCCTTCCGCCGCCCCGAGTCGTCACCTGCTCAGTGCTTGGCACACGAGGCCGCACACCCGGGATGCTGGTGCAGAGAGATCCTCTGATCAGGAGGCCCCGGGCTTCCTCCTCTCCGCCCGCAAGTTCTCCCCGGGAAGGGAGACTCGTGTCGGGCCAGTTATTTCAGGGCCTGTCATCGGAGCTCTCCTTCTCCTGGGGTCTCTCCATTCGCCCGATGACAGCACCGAGGCTCAGGGTCACTGGGTCTGGTTCTTCAGGCTCAGATCTCCAGAAGTTTCCATCTGGGAATGGACGCCTGGCAAACCTGACCCCAGGGCCTGACTCCCCTGCGCGCGGCTGCCGGCCTTGGGTAGAGAGCCTGGGGTTGAGATGGACATCCAACCACGCTGGCGGGCCTCAGTGTCCTGCCAGCTCCTCAGGGCGGCGCTGGGTAGGTCTGAGCTGGGAGCTGCGCGGCGGAGCAGGCAGGTTCCTGGAGTCAGACGTGTCAGTGGTTTAGACCGTTGCCCTAATCCCCTGTGTTTTAGGTAAATTCCTGCATGAGCCTGGGAGCACCCTCACAAAATAGACGCCCCAACCTGCTAGTTTCGTGGTGGAGTGCGTGTGGAGTGCGCGGTGTGCGCGGTGTGCTGCGGCACCCACGTGGGCGGGGCCCAGGAGGCACCCCGGAAGCGCTGGGGGCACCGCGGTGTGCACCGGCTGCCCACTGCTCCGCGCGGCCGCTCGTGGGCGGGGCGCTGTGCGATCAGACAGGCTTCCACCTGGCCTTAGTGCTCTCCGGCTACCCTCTTGACATGTGAACGTGGGGCCGTGCATTCTCGATTTTCACTGTTCCCGCCCCTACAGCTGCGCTTCTGTATTTGATCGGCTCATCCTAGTTCGTCGCTGCGAGGACCTGGGCACAGGAACTCCAGAGGAGAGGGACGCCCTTCCGTCCATGAGCGTTCTCCTCCACCCGCTCCCCTCACTGGGGACCAGATAAGAGTCCAGGCTTACTGATATAGTTCAGTCTGGAACCAAACATTCTGTGACCCCACCCTACTGCCTGTAGGGTTGAACCCTTCAGGTCCATAGTGGCGGCCTCCAGCAAGACTGAGATTCTTGATTTTTATGTTCAGAAACTGACATGGACCCCATTTAAATTCTGCACCGCATGTCGTCCAGTGGTAGACTGTGTGTCCGAGGCCCCGTCTCCCCCTGGTCAGCGGCTCATCGTCTGGCTGGATTCAGTGATGCCGACTGGGCAGCTGAGGCCATGGTGTGTGGAAACACGCTGAGAGTGTGCGGAGTGTTTGCCGTGACTGATGGATGGCCACTTTGCTGTGAATCGGCCCCTGCGCAGGGGTTGGCCTTCCCCAGCCTGCTTCAGCCCCGCCTCACTCAGGGGTGAGAAGCTAGGGAGGGTGATGGAGCAAAGGGACGCTCACCAGTAAGGACCCGCAGACAGGAGGCAGTCCCCAAGGGTCAGGAGGGACAGGACTGCGTTCCAGCAGCCCCTGAGCTTCCCTCTGACAGCGCCTCGCCCCCTCCCCGGTGTGTGAGGACCAGGAGGTCATGTGGGAGCCTTCCTTTCTCTAGTTGTCAGTTCAGTTCAGTCGCTCAGTCGTGTCCGACTCTGTGACCCCATGGACTGCAGCACGCCAGGCCGCCCTGTCCATCACCAACTCCCAGAGCTCACTCAAACTCATGTCCATTGGGTCAGTGATGCCATCCAACCATCTCATCCTCTGTCGTCCCCTTCTCCTCCCGCCTTCACTCTTTCCCAGCATCAGGGTCTTTTCCAATGAGTCAGCTCTTCGCATCAGGTGGCCAAAGAATTGGAGTTTCAGCTTCAGCATCAGTCCTTCCAATGAATATTCAGGAGCGGTTGGATCTCCTTGAGGTCCCAGGGACTCTCAAGAGTCTTCTCTAACAGCATCATTTAAAAACATCATTCTTTGGCACTCAGCTTTCTTCATAGTCCATCTCTCACATTGATACATGACTATTGGAAAATAGTCATTACTTTGTTGGCAAAGTAATGTCTCTGCTTTTTAATATGCTGTCTAGGTTGGTCATAACTTTTCTTCCAAGGATCATCTTTTAATTTCATGGCTGTAGTCACCATCTACAATGATTTTGGAGCCCCCCAAATAAAGTCTGTCACTGTTTCCACTGTTTCCCCATCTATTTGCCATGAAGTGATCGGACCGGATGCCATGATCTTAGTTTTCTGAATGTTGAGTTTTAAGCCAACTTTGTCACTGTCCTCTTTCACTTTCAAGACGCTCTTTAGTTCTTCACTTTCTGCCATAAGGATGGTGCCATCTGCATATCTGAGGTGACAGATATTTCTCCCGGCTGTCTTGATTCCAGCTTGTTCTTCATCCAGCACATCTTTCTCTAGTCCTAAGATTCCACGAAGTTCTTCCTCCCCAAGTAACACGTGTGTCTCCTCGTGACCTGGATGCAGTGGAAAACACACACACACACACACACACGTTTCTTCCCCGTTTCGCTATCATGCTTGAAAATTGGTCTGTATTACTGTAGTAGTTGAACTTGGTGACTGTCTGTCATTTAAAACTCCACCGCAGGGCGGGTCGGAGCTCGTTGGTGGCTGTGCGGGTGAGCTGAGGGCGCTGCGGTCCGGGCGGGGCAGTGCTGGGCGCGCGGAGAGGGGCGGTGCGGGGCGATGCGGGGCGGGCGCGCGGCTGCCGGGAGGGGCTGGGCCTCATTGAGCCCGTCTGTCTCCACGCCTCACGCAGCCTGAGCATCGGTTCCGCAAGGGTGAACGTGGGTGCCTGGTCAAGTGGCGTGACGGGCTCCCCAGACCCAACGGCTGGGCGCCAAGGAAGACACCCCGACCCGAGCCTGCCTCGGCTTTGCAGAAGAGGACCCCGAGGGGCAGGTGAAGGGCCGGAAGGGCGGCCAGCGCCCTGGGCAGGCCGGGCACGCGCGTGGGGATGTCCTCCTGCAGGCGGCGCTCCAGGCCCAGGAACCCGGTGCCCCCTCCAGTCCGAAGCCTCCTTCCTCGCCGTCCTCTCCGTCCTCCTAGTCCTCAGAAGGAGAGGAAGAGCCGACTTAGACGCCCGAGGGCCCCGGCCTGGCGACTCACCCGGTGCCTCAGAGGCCGCCCGGATCCTGGCAGGCAAGCCGAAACTGAAGCATCCCGTCCCGAAGAAGCGGGCCGCAAGTCGGCCCGGAGGCGCACGAGCCGGCCAGGGTGCCGAAGACCTCCGAAGGGACCTGGGGGCGCTGGGCGGCCAGCTGCCCCATCCCTGCAGGCAAGAGAGACCATGTCCACGGCCGCACACCCCGGGCAGGAGGGCCGCCCGACCTCGGGAGAAGCTGGGAAGACGGGGGAGAAGAGCAGCTCCGCCTGGGGCCCTGCCTGGCGCCCGCAGGGCCTCTCCAAGCAGCTCCGCCTGGAGCCCTGCCCGGCGCCCGCAGGGCCTCTCCGAGTCCGTCCAGACCAGCGGGGTCTGGGGGCCCACCCGCGGCCTCACAGAGCGGTCTCGGTCACCGACGTCACCGCCAGCCTGCTCACGGCCCTGTGAGGGAGTCTCTCGCCGCCCTGGGCTTCTTCAGCCTGCGGTGTTTCTGACAGCGCCTGGGCGCCGGGCTCCCCGGCCCTTCTCTGGCCCGTGGCTCTGCTCTGATCCGGGGGCTGGCATCCCAAACTCTCCAGGGCCGGTGGCCTCCTTCACGGGCAGGCTTGGGGGGAACCCGCCCAGGCCTGGCCCTGCCGGTGACTTCAGCAGGGCTCACAGTGACGCCCTGCTGCCTGGCCCCGCCCTGGTTCCTGCCCCTGAGTATTCACTCTGCTGCGCGTTCGCCTCAGGCAGTCTCGGTGGCCCGGGGCTCAGCAAAATGGCTCAGCAAAATGTTCCCCAAGAGCGTCCTGTGTTTTTCAAGCCCCACTGTGTTCGCTCTTTGAACTGCCTCCGGGGTCTATGATGGCCGTGGTGGTTAGCTTGCCTCCCAGTCTCCCTCGGGCAGGGGTGTTAGAGCAGGGGGCTTCTCCAGGTCAGCTTGACTGCCCAGCAGCAGGAAGAGAAGGGGTACTTAAGGCTGGGGGGAGGCAAGGCCTGGGGGTTGCTCCAGAGAGGGCTCTGCTCAGTGTGTGGAAGCGGGCAGGGGAACGGGAATGGGCCATGCTGGTGAGAGCTCCCCTTCAGAGCATCGCCTGAGCCCGAAAGGGTGGCACTGTTCCCCGTCGTGGCCCGGCCCCACCTCCTGACAGCTGAGGACTGCGGCCTTCACGCAGAGGAGGGGGTGGCAGCCGGGCTCAGGAACCCTGGCGAGTGGGCGTGGGGGCCGTCTCACCCCGATTCGGGTCAGCAGCTGCAGTCCCCAGGTGATGACCCCGAGTGCACCCGAGGGTGGGGAGTGTTCCAGAACTGCTCCACCTGAAGCCCCTGAGGCTGGGGGACAGGAGGGGAGGGTGTGCTTCCACTGCCGTCCTTCCTGCCGCCTCTGCAAGGACTGCCTTAGTCCTAAGGGTGGCCTCGCAAACTGCCCCAGACGCCCGGGGCGGTGGGCGGTTGCTGGAAGGTCTCCCCTCCGGACCTCCGCCCCTCCCCGCCCTCCCCTAACAGTCCTCCCGCCTCTGGGCCCCAGGTGCTCTCTCCCAGCCGAGAGGCTGTATCCGTGTACCGCCTGGGAAGTGGGCCAGGTCAGAGCGGTCCAGCTGGTGGAGGGCCGCCAGACAGGCCAGCGCTGCCAGCCCGACCGCCTCCCACAGACAGCTGAGTCCCAGGGCTCTGCCGGCCGTTCAGACCAGCCACAGAATCCCCGCTGCTGACTTGGGGCTGAGAGGAGCCCGGGTAGTGGGTCATTGGTCTTCGATGCAGAGAAGTAGGAGTACAGGATGATGGTGGGCTCCGGTTTCTGTGCGTGGGCCCGCCAGAACTCTGGTCCCCTCTGTCTCTCAGCCTCCAGGCCAAACAGGAAG
Source organism: Kobus ellipsiprymnus (assembly GCA_006410655.1). Taxonomy (NCBI): domain Eukaryota; kingdom Metazoa; phylum Chordata; class Mammalia; order Artiodactyla; family Bovidae; genus Kobus; species Kobus ellipsiprymnus. The sequence goes on from SJYR01000924.1 coordinate 34,568, forward strand.
AGATGGTGTGCGTAGCCAAGGCGGTTTCAGCAGCGTGCCTTTGGGGACAGAGGCACCCCCAGGACCTGGTTGAGGGGCGTCCACCTGCAGCTCCGGCTCCTGCAGGTGGTGGCCGTGCTGGCTGCAGCAGGAATGGGCCCCCCACCCCGGCAGACCCGAGGGCCTGAAGGCGGGCAGTGCCGGGAAGAGCGTGCCCTCCGGGGCCCCAGCAGGAGATGCAGGGAGGCCAGCCCTGAACGCCCCATCCTGTCCCCCGAGGCCCCGCTTGGCACCGCAGCGGTTCCCCGGGCTGCCTCGACCGCGAGGTGAGCTCCGCGTCCTGCCGCCATGGAGCCCACCGGAGCCGGCCCCTCCCGGCCCTCAGGGCGCCCCCACCTCGTGCTCACAATGGCCCTGCTGCCAGGGCTCCAGACCCAGCTACGAGAGCCCGGGGTCTGACTCTGCGCACCCCTCACTCCAGCCACTCTGCCTTCCAGGGGGTTTGTGTGTAAGAGCGTGTGTGTGTGCGCGTGCATGCACGTGTGCAGGCGTGACCGCCTTCGGGAAGGGCTGGACGGGTGTGCAGAGCTGGCCGGCACGTCTCCTGAGCAGCGGGAGCAGCGCTGGCCTATTCGCTGCTCCGTGTGGCTGGGCGCCGCTCACACATCTGGCCGGTGTCCTTGTCCCGCAGCGCTCCCCTCGTGAGCTGCGTCACGGCGCATATTGAGTCGGGATTTCAGTCCTGGTTTGTTTTTCGGTTTGCTTTTGTAATGGATGGGAAGAAGCGGCCTCCCAGATGGCACAAGGGGAAAGAATCTGCCTGTCAGGACCCAGAGGAGACACGGGTTCAGTCCCTGAGGCAGGAGGATCCCTGGAGGAGGAAATGGCACCCACCCCAGTGCTCTTGCCTGGAAAATCCCATGGACAGAGGAGCCTGGTGGGCTGCAGTCCACGGGGTCGCAAGAGTCGGACATCAGTGAGCACACAAGCTTACACGTACATATATACTTATATGTATATGTGTATATATATGTGTGTATAATATATATATATGTGTATGTGTGTGCACGTGTATCTGTATACATGTATGTGTGTCTGTGTATATATGAATGTGTGTATTTCTGTGTGTATATATGTATGCGTGTGTGTATATGTGTGTGTGTAGATATGTGTGTATGTATATATGTGTATTTGTGTGTTACATGTGTGTACATGTGTGTGCGCACGTATAGATATGTGTGTATGTATATATGTGTATTTGTGTATATATGTGTGTTATATGTGTGTGTTGTATGTGTGTATATGTGTGTATGTGTGTATAGATATGTGTGTATGTATATATATGTATGTGTGTATATATGTATGTATGTGTATGTGTGTGTATATGTGTGTGTGTATAGATATGTGTGTATGTGTGTTATGTGTATGTATGTGTGTATATGCATGTGTGTATGTGTGTTATATGTATATGTATACATGTGTATGTGTATGTGTATGTGTGTGTTTATATGTGTGTGTTATGTGTGTATAGATATGTGTGTATGTATATATATGTATGTGCATGTATATGTGTGTTTATGTGTGTATGTTTATATGTGTGTGTGTATTTGTGTGAGTATATGTGTGTGTGTGCATGTATAGATATGTGTATGTGTATAGATGTGTATGTATATATATGTGTGTGTGTATATGTGTGTGTATGTGTGTATATATGTATGTGTATGTGTATATGTGTGTGCGTATAGATATGTGTGTATGTATATATGTGTGTGATATGTATGTGTGTATGTGTGTATAGATATGTGTGTATGTATATGTGTATGTATATATATATGTATGTGTGTATGTGTGTGTGTATAGATGTGTATGTATGTATATGTATGTGTGTGTATGTGTGTGTGCGTATAGATATGTGTGTATGTATATATGTGTGTGATGTGTATGTGTGTATGTGCGTATATATGTGTGTGTATTGTGTATAGATATGTGTGTATGTATATGTGTGTGTGATATGTATGCGCGTATATATATGTATGTATATATGTGAGTCTGTGTGTGTATGTGTGTATATATATGTGTGTGTTGTATGTATGTGTTATATGTGTGTATATATGTATGTGTATGTGTATATGTGTGTGTGTTTATATGTATATGTGTGTGTGTACATGTATATATGGCACTAAAGAGGGTCCTTGTTTCTGTTTGCACTCAAACTCTGATCTGAGTAAGAGGGCACTGGGCTCCGAGGTTTCAATACGGAACCTTCGGGGAGGACCAGAGCTTTGGACCGTTGCCAAGCACTGGCTGGGTTTGTGTTCACACTAAAAAGGAAAGCCAGATCACTCGTGTGTGCCACTTCCAGCTCCTCTCAACTACGGCTGTCTGTCTGCTCCACTGAGAGAGAAAACAGAGGTGGACATGCTGCCGCCCTGGGAAGCCTGAGTTCCTTGCTGACCCAGCACAGCAACCCGGCGCCCGTCATCGTTCAGACCAGCGGGTCGGGGAAGGGCCCCCACGCCCCGGGAAACCGCAGTGGTTTGGGGGAAGGTGAGGGAGGAAGGGAGAGGCATGCCCGGCAGACCAGAGGTTTCCAAGTGCAGCAGCCGATTCGCGGTTTCCCAGCAGTTTTGGAAAGCTAACACTAGCAACAGGTTGCAGATCTTTCTAGACTGGTGTTAATTTATTTTGCAAGGGAGAATCACTAGCCAGTTTCCAAGGAGTTTTGTCTTAACTTTTTGTTAACTCTTAGTATGTCAGTACAGTCTTCTCTTAACTCAAAAAAAGCTCCATCGCATGTATACACCAAAGCATCCCGGTTTGAGAGTTTGTTTTCTGTGATCTGTCTGATATGAGGACCCTCTGTCCTTGCTCTCCTGCGTGTGTACCGGAGGTCATGCACAATTTCCCCCTCGGTTGCGTAACTCTGGGTGGGGGCTGTGTGTCTCTCCCTTTTCGCTGGTGGTAGTTATTTCCTCCCGCCCCCTTGGAGGCGATTTGCACTCCAAGCTGTAAGGTATTGGAGCCGAAGTCCTCCGTGCTTTCTCCCGCAATTGGTACTTGCGCCGTTTTCTCTTTCCCGATCGTCTGAATGGACTAAGGTTTTGGCATCTGAATTCGTGGAAAGTGGGGCTTGAAACTGACATGGAAATGATCTAACCGTGGTGTGTAATGCAAAGGACACATCTGTGCGCGTGGGGCCATTGGTGGGGGCTGGCTGGACCAGACTCCCTCCTGTGGGAAAGTCAGCCTGCTCCTTCCTTCCCACCCTGCCTTCAGCGCGCTCAGCCGGGCTCCTTGAGGTTGGCCACGGAGGGCGTTTGCACCAAAGGAGACACACAGTTCTCACACCTGGGCTCCTCATAAAATGTTGTATTCCTTAGCCATTTACCAGCACAGCACCTGGCTGTCACTTCAAATGTCAGGGCATCCCCTCGCAGCGATGGTGTCTGCAGAAATGACACCAGGTGTCATCTGATGAGGAGAGCAGGGCGTGAGGGGTCCGGGGGGTTCAGGGAAGAGTTCTGGATCCATCTGTTCCCAATGGGCCCACTTTCACCCATTTATTCAGTTTCTTACATGACAATCTGTTTTATATAAAAAAGGTTTTATTTGAGTATTTGTTTTTGGCTGTGCTGGGTCTTCACTCCTGCTGCCCCCAGGCTTTTCTCTGGTTGTGAAGAGTGGCGGTTACTCTCCAGTTGCAGCCCAGGGCTTCCCTGCTGCAGAGTGCACGGGCACGGGGGCTCAGAGGTTGGGGGCACACAGGCTTAGCTGGGATCTTCCGGAACCAGGGCTGAGACCCGAGCTCCTGCACTGGCAGGCGGAGTTTTAACCTCTGGAACCCTGGAGGAGTCTACATCATTCTGTTTCTGAGCGAAGGCATGGAGGTCTTTGCGCACACCAGAGGCGGCTGCATTAACAATGAAGCTCACGTCTTCCATGAGTGGACAGAGCCTGCGGGGTGAGCAGGGCGAGGACCCGCCCCTGGCATTGGGATGCGCCTTGAGCCTTGGGGAGGGGGGGTGAGCGGAGCCGGGAGTCTGCGCATCCTCCCCGGGAGGGAGGGAGGGAGGGGGCCCCGTGAGCCGAGCCCCCAGCGCCCACGCCCCCCCACCCACCAACCGGGGACTCCCGGGCCTCCTTCTGCCCAGCGGCACATCTCCCCCGGCGTCAAAGGCTCTTCCAGAAGCTTCGGGGCTGGAAGCTAGCGTCCCTGGCTGCGGCGCTCCGGGCGGTGCGGGGTCCTCGTGTTCAGCTCTGGGCCGCCTCTCGGGCTCCTCCGCGGTCATGCCGAGCCTGGCAGACCAGGATTCCGAGGAGCAGCAGGACCGAGGCCGCGAGGCCCATCCGGATGAGATTCTGCACCGTGTAGTCTTACCTCCTTCTGCCCAGCGGCACATCTCCCCCGGCGTCAAAGGCTCTTCCAGAAGCTTCGGGGCTGGAAGCTAGCGTCCCTGGCTGCGGCGCTCCGGGCGGTGCGGGGTCCTCGTGTTCAGCTCTGGGCCGCCTCTCGGGCTCCTCCGCGGTCATGCCGAGCCTGGCAGAGCAGGATTCCGAGGAGCAGCAGGACCGAGGCCGCGAGGCCCATCCGGATGAGATTCTGCACCGTGTAGTCTTCTGGGGTGAGGGCACACAGGTCAGCCCGGCCCCGTCACCCCGAAGCAGGGTGTGCGCCCAGGGCACCCGCCTCCCGGGAGACGACGTGGCCCCAGCCTCGGACGGGGACGCTGTCCTCGTTCCCACTCGCGGGTCTGACCGCGGTGATGGGGGCGGGTGTCAGCGGGGCCTGAGGGACCTGAAGGGAGGCGGTGGGTGGGCCGTGTCCTCCTCGAGAGCCTCCCGGGGCCTCTGTATTTTACTGTCTCAGACGTTCCTGCTCAGGACCCTGAGCTGCCGGAGCTCAGACAGCACAGGGTGGGCCCGCCCCGAGCGGTGGTCTGCGGGGTCCCAGGAACCCACCCCCGCCCCCCACAGGCTCAGCCCTCTGTGTCAGCCTGCTTGGCTTGACTCTGTCTGGGGGAGGGGGCGATCCCTGCAGCCTCGGGGGGCAGGATGGAGTGGGGCGGGCCTGCTCCTCCGCAGACTGACCCCCATCCAGCAGCCTCAGGCCCCTGCAGCCTGTGGCTCCCGCGCCATCTCTGCCCGACTCCCCACCAGCCCTCGATGATCTGAGGGGTCTCGTCTCCCCAGGGAATCTCAAGGCGCCCTGGGCTGGGGTGTGTCCCATGAGCACAGAGCCCCGAGACTCCCCAGGGTCGGATCTGGGTCTGTGGCCAGGAGAATGGGTCCTGGGAATGATCTGCGGTCCCCATCTCACTCCCCTCTGCACGGCCCTGTGGCCTTCCTGAGACCCTCCCACTGCCCACCTGCCCCTCCGGGACCCCAGTGTGGGAGGAAGGGGCGGGGCGCAGGCTCCGAGGCCCCTCCCTCAGAGGGCCCTCCCTCAGCGCCCCTCCTCCACGACCGCCCTGCGCTCCCAGGGCACAGAGCCCAAGTCCTGCAGAGGGGAAGGGGGTGCGGGCACCAGGTGGGCGGGTTCTGAGCGAGACTCCGCGGGCCTCTCTGGCCCTCAGCGCTGTCTCTCTTTCTCTGAGTCTCTCCCCTCCCCACCCCGTCTCTCTGTGCCTCCCTGGGACCCCTCCCCCTGGTCCCAGCATCACCCCTGGGGCCCCTCGGTGGGGCCTGTGCAGAGTCTGGTCCGGGACTCACCCGCTGGCCCCTCAGCTGCCACCAGCAGCTCCAGGGGCTCGCTGGGCTCTGACCAGTTAACTCCGATGAAGTGGGAACAGTGGTATCTCCCTGCATCCTGCTCTGTGACAGGCGTGATGGGGAAGCTGGCCTTGTCCCAGGGCTTCAGTTGGGGCTGTGTGTTCCAGGGGGCTGAGGTGCCCTCTTTGTTCAGACTGAACCTTTTGGCATTCAGGGGCCCTTGACACCAGATGGTCACAGGGCTCCCCTGGGGGACCACAGAGCCTGGCTCAGCCCAGATGGTGGGTTTGCGGAGGGTCCCTGGAAGGAAATCAGAGGCAGGCTCACCAGGCGTCCTGCCCCCAGGCCCTGGCTCTCAGCCCAGACCTCCCAGACTTCCCCTCTGTGAGACCCAAGCTGCCCTCCCCTTGCCCGTGGCCTGGGGGTGACCCTTGTCCCCACGAGAGGAGGGAGCTGGGCCCTGGGACAGACTCACCGGCCTGCACCTGGGTCCTCAGGCCCACAGTCAGCCCTGGAAGAGAGCGCCCTGTGAGAGGTGTGCCCTCAGCTCTGAGCAGCGCCTCTCCTCTTCGGGAGCCTCGGGGCCCTGGGGTGCCCTGATGGAGCAGGCTGGCTGGGGCGTCCCTCCAGACCAGGGCTCCCCCCGCCCCTCCCGTCTCACCGAGGCAGAGCAGGGCGGGGAGGGTGGGGGCCATGGCGTCTCCTCCCTGGGGTCCCGGCCGTGAGGATGGAGGAGGCCCGGGTGTCCTCCGGACAGACAGACCGCAGGGTGCTGACCGTCTGAGGTGGATTTTTCTCTTCAAGGCTGCACATCAGTGTCCCCACAGAAAGGAGAACTGTCCCTCCCAGGAAGCCTGGCGTTTGTCTCCATGACAGAGCAGGAAGCCAGCCCCGTGACTTCCTGAGACGCCCCTTCCAGATGAGGAAGGCCAGGCCCCTGCCCTCTGCGAGCCTCGCCTCGGGGTCTGCTTCCTCCTCTGCCCGCCTGTCAGCAGGTCCCCGTGGGGTCACGAGGCCCTGGAGATGCTTCGAGGAGGGCTCACATCCCCAGAGACGTTGTTTTAAATTGGAGGATGGTTACTTTCCAAAATGGTGCTGGTTTCTGCGTCACATCAGCATGGGTCGGCCGCGTGTGTCACATGCCCTCCCCCCATCCCTCCCCTCTAGGCTGTGCAGAGCCCTGTGTGAGCTCCCCGAGTCACACGGCACGTTCCCCGCGGTCTCTTTTACAGGAGCTGCTGTGCGCGTTTCCACGCCACTCTCTCCCTTCGTCCCGCCCTCTCCTCCCCTCCTTGTCCACAAGGCTGCTCTTTATGAGGGACACACGGTCAGCGTCTCCCTGGGCTCAGTGGCGTCCGCGTGGCCGAGGGCCCAGAGGAGACGCTCAGGGAATAAGGTGGGAAACGAACTCCTCCCCTGCCCGAGTGTGGGTTCCCCTGTCACAGCCCTCTTCAGGGCCTTGTCTTTTTCTCGTATCGCTGTCCTCTGCCCTCCTGGGAAGTAGTCCCCGGGTCCTTCCTGTCTCCTTGGGGCTCCATGACCCTTGGGCAGGGCTTTCTTCTTCATTCTGTGCTTTTTGTCTAAAACTTCCAAGACAGTAAGCTGAGTTAGATCTCTGAGTTATCCGGAGAAATTGATATTTACTTGTTGAGTTGCTAAGTTGTGTCTGACTCTTTGCGACCCCACGGACTGCAGCACTCCAGGCTTCCCTGTCCTTCACTGTCTCCCAGAGTTTACTCAAACTCATGTCCATTGAGTCGGCGATGCCATCCAACCATCTCATCCTCTGCTGCCCCCCTTCTCCTCCCGCCTTCAATCTTTCCCAGCATCAGGGTGTTTTCCAATGAGTCCTCTTCACACAGGTGACGAAAATATTGGAGCTGCACCTTCAGCGTCAGTCCTTCCAATGAATATTCAGGGTTGATTTCCTTTAGGATGGACTGGTTGGATCTCCTTGCAGTCCAAGAGACTCTCAAGAGTCTTCTCCAACACCACAGTTCAAAAAAACCCAGTTCTTTGATATTCAGCTTTCTTTATGGTCCCGCTCTCACATCCATACATGACTACTGGAAAAACCATAGCCTTGACTAGACGGACATTTGTTGGCTGAGAGATGTCTCTGCTCTTTAATATGCTGTCTAGGTTGGTCATAGCTTTTCTTTCAGAGACCAACCCTCATTTAATTTCGTGGCTGCAGTCACTGTCTGCAGTGATATTTATTTAGATATATGTTAATCACCCACTGCTTGTGTGAACTGAGCAATCAGGTTACAATCGGACCACCCCCCCCGGCCACCATTTTTAAAAGTTCTTTTCCATCTAGGTTGATTTGGGAGCCTGAGATTCGAGGTTTCCTCCCTTGAAATAGCCTTGTCAGATATTCATGGTGTTCACGGCATCCTATGGAAATGTGTGGCAGTCTGTTTAGGATAATGGCTGGAAGTCAAGAGTGTAGCCAATATTGTATAATAACTTTAGCTATAGTCTATAACACTTTGAGCATAATCTGTAAACATTTGGATCACTAGACTGTACACCTGAAACGTCTATAATATTGCACATCAAGGATACCGCAATAGGGATGAAGAAGGCCTTCCCTGGTGGTCCAGTGGTTAAGGATCCGCTCTGCGAGGCGGGGGCACGGGTTCGACCCCTGGCTGGGGAGCTAAGACCCCGCGCGCCGCGGAGCACCCGGGCCCACGTGCTGCGGCTGCCGCGGCCACAGACCGCAGCTGGAGCGGCAGCCCCACAGCGTGAGACCCGCGTACTGCGGCGCGGGCGGCGGGACAGTCATACGCAAACACGGGGATGTGTCAGTCAGCCCACCGCACCAGCCAGTCAGTGTCTAGACGCTGGCATGACGCGGGGAAGGAAAGGATGAGAGCAGCGTTTGGGTGTTTGGGAGTGATGAGCCCTGCAGAGCAGGAGGCCTTTGCGAGATGTCTGTGAGTCGTCCGTGTGCTACAGAGCTGCCTGCTGGGAGGACTGGGCGGGCAGCTTGTGGGCCGCTGATTGCACAAGGCTGGCTCTCGGGAAGGAGGCGGGGAGGAAATACTCGTGAGTGATGAGCGTACAGAGGGTGCAGCTGTACCCTGGGATCTGACAGCCGAAAATACAGTCTGGCCTCATGTGTGAACGCAGTGGCGGGGGTGCGCGTCCTGTGAGAGGAGGTGCCCATGCCTATAGGTACCGCCCGGGGCACATTGTTGGGTGGTTCCAGTGTATCTAAGTCCACAGGGCCGGAAGGAAGAGGAAATGGAGTGAAGGGGACCCAGAGGGTCCTAGGCTAGGGTCAGGCTAGTCTGCAGGGGTTTCCGTGTGAATAAGAACGGGCAAGCGCCTCAGACCCCGGGACTGCCTGGTGCAGGGCACACAGTATGCCGCCATCCCTGGCAGCAGTTCCATCTGAGACATGGCCACACCACCAAGTCGAAGGAACCGCGGTAGGAGGACCAGGAAGGCGGGGCCCACTTGGCATCAGGAGGGCCCCCCTGAGGAGTGGCGGCCCAGCAGCCCGGGGGTGTCCTATGTCAAGAGGAAGGCTGAGGTCCGGTGCTGCTGGGAGTTGAGTGACAGGAGGGGCAGTGTCCCCCGGCTTTGGCTTATTCAGAAGAGCGGGGCAGCCCTCCCCTGGTGGTCCAGTTGCTAAGACTCAGCGCTTCCACTTCAGGGGGGCAGCAGTGTCGACCCCTGGCCGGGGACCTCAGAGCCCACATGCCGAACCAAGCAAGACCGTGTGGGGCCCCCATGGCGAGCCGGGACTCACTGGGCTGCCCAGCTGTTTGCCCTCCTCAGCGAATCGCGCACGGCTGCGTCTGGGGAGTGATAAACTCCACCTCATGCCGAGATTCCCGAAACCGTGCCGCCCTGCACACTCCTCTCGTCCTTAGCTGGGGAGACCAGGTCCAGCACAGGCAGGGCTGTGTCTGGGATCACAGAGACAGCCGTGTCCACGCTTCCTCGTCCCGAAGCGCAGACCCTCCCCACCCAGTCCTCCTGCCAGGACCCAGGACCCGCATCCTCTCCAGTTACACTTGTTCACCTCCTGGGCATGAACTGTGGAGCTGGAGTGAGGGGATTACAAAGCTGGGCAGCGCTGGAGGAGCTTCAGTGAGAGGTGGGAGGTCGGTGGAGGCGGGGCGGGGAGCGGGTAAGGCTTGAGGAGAAATGACGTTTCTCTGGGGCCCCTCATCTTAGCTTCAGGGTCTGAGGCAAGCACCTGCATAACGTTAGAAATTGGCTTCCACGATATCCCAGACCCAGTGCTCAGGCTGCGCTAAGATCTCAGAGGATCTCAGCCCTGACAAGGTCATAGTCGCGCCCAGCTCTGCCCACGCGGGCTTCAAGGTAAACAGGAGCAGCCTGCAGCACATGTAACCTACACAGAAGTTTAAAAAAATGTATTAGTGCCCCCCGCAAGAACATTTTCAAATGCCTTACTCTCTTATTAAATCTCCTCATTCAAAGTGATCTTATAGTAATTTTATTGTTTTACGGGGAAACTTACGAGCATTGCCTTTTCCCCCACATCATCTTGACCTACATTCCCAGTTGAGAAACATTTTACCCAAGTGAGACAGAGATAGACACAGAAGCAGATGTAGAGAGAAAGCTGCCGGGAGAGAACAACGTGGTCAGGGAGGGGCGCGGCGGGAGAGTGCGCCTGCTACATATGTGTACACGCACAGAAACATGTAGACATACAGATGCTTTCTGATATAAAACACGGATGTGCTCAGTCGCTCAGCTGTGTCCAGCTCTTTGCGACCCCATGGACTGTCGCCCACCAGGCTCTTTAGTCCGTGGGAATTCTCCAGGCAAGAATACTGGAGAGGGTCGCCATTTCCTAGGGGATCTTCCCAACCCTCGGCTTCCCTCATAGCTCAGTCGGAAAGGAATCTGCCTGCAGTGCAGGAGACCCGGGTTTGATTCCTGGGTCAGGAAGATGCCCTGGAGAAGGAAATTGCAACCCACTCCAGTATTCTTGCCTGGAGAATCCCATGGATGGCGGGCTACAGTCCACGGGGTCGCAAGAGTCGGACATGACTTGGTGTCTAAACCACCACACCCGACTCAGGGATTGAACCCACATCTCCTCCGCCTCCCGCATTGGCAGGCAGATTCTTTACCACTGCACCACCTGGGAAGCCCCGAGATAAAGCATCGTTACCGTAAATGCACCAGCGTGTGCCTCCCATAGACATGAACACTCGTCTGCGTGACCCTGACTCTGCCCCTTTGGAGGTCTTCACTGATGTGGATTTCACCGAGTCCTCAGTCCCAGTTCCCAGTAACTCAGCTGCCGGACAGCCTCGGTTTTCCCTTTTGGCCCAGGGTTTCACCTGGAAGCATATGTGGCCTGTGGTTGTCCTGTCCTGTCGTCCCCCGGAGTCTGCACGACCCCCAGTCTTGGTGCCTTGGGCCCCAGACCGTCTTCAGGGGCACAGGATTTGTAGATGACCCAGGTCACGCCTGTTGGACGACACCCGGAAAAGAGGCTGTGGCCGTCTCCATGGTGTCAGGAGCCCAGGTGGCCCCCCTTCCCCACCCTGGCCATGCATGCTCTTCGCCTGGTCACGTCAAGCAGGCATCCGCCCGGCTTCTCACGGCGAAGTCCCCAGTTCTCCCTTGGAATTCGGTCGGCGTCGGGATAGATGCTGGGTTCTCATCCAGTGCTGGGAGATGTACAACGTACGTCTGGCAGACACACACTTGCCCTTGTTAGCAGTTGCGGGTGAGTCTCCCCTGACATGAGGGGACTAAATGATGGTGATCTCTTTCCACGCCTCCCTCTGTATTGATAAGGTGGCAGTCTACTCTAAAGTGTCCTCTTTCTCCCATGTAATGATTTATTTTTTCATTCATTTGCATATATTACTATGAACAGGCTACAATCCACAGGGTCGCAGTCAGACACAACTGAAGTGACTTAGCAGGCAGGCTCGTAGTCCACCAGGCTCCTCTGTCCGTGGGATTTCCCAGGCAAGAACACTGGAGTGGGTGGCCCTTCCCTTCTCCAGGAGATCTTCCCGACCCAGGGAGCGAACCTGGGTCTCTCCCATCGTGGACACATTCTTGACCCTCTGAGCCACCAGGAAAGCCCTAACAAACACTTAAGCCTGTAACAGTTTCCATGCCAGTCAAGGGACATGTAACATATGTCTATATTATAGACACATAATGTATATTAATTAAACATAGTTGACTTAACACATACAGTATTATATACAGTGTATATATTATACAGTGATTCAATTTTTGCTATAGATTATACTCCACTCAGAATTATAAAATATTGGCTATATTCCCCATGCTATATGAGATATCCTTATGACTTATTAATTTATTTTTTATCTCCAAAGGGTCCTTTGTTGACAGAGCAGGACCATGGTGTTTATATATATATATATGTATATAATATATGATGTTTGAAGATTTGGCAGGCAGTAACCCCGTTGCCCACCCACCATGCCCAGATTTTTCTGCCCCCCACCACCTGCCTGGCACGTGGAAGGCAGGTGACTGCCCCACCCAGGCCATAAGGCCATACTCCCCTGCAGACAGCGGAAAATTGGGGATTTTTCCATGGCCGCCCCTTGGACATCAGAAATCAGCAAGTATTCTCTCAAAGAAAACAAAAATACAGAAATCAGTTAAAGCATTTAAATATGGAAAACCAAAGGGAACTGGGTGGAAAGAGGCCAGAGACCAAAGGAAGTGGAGCTGCTCGGGAAGGGTCTCGCACGTTCTGCTGCCCGTTAACGACAGGCCTGAGGCCTGGGCCCCGAGGCTGGCCCCGAGTCTGCGGACACGGCTCCTCCTAGATTGGCCGCCGAAGCTCGGGCACGTCCTGCTGAGCAGAGCTGAGGGGCCGAGGCAGGGCCAGGCGCCGCAGTCCTGCAGCACAGAGGCGCGGCAGTCGCTGGTGTTGTTCTGCCGGCCACATTCGCGTTGAAGGAACCTTTCAGCCCTGCTGGAGGTCCAGCCGGTGTGTCTTCCTGGCCTCTGCCTGCAGATACCTGGCCATAGGCTGAGGGCAGCGGCAGTGCAGGGTGCGCTGCGAGTCAGAACAGGTGCGCCGCCTGACGTCAGCAGGGATGAGGGCCCACGGGGCTAGCAGCAGCTCCCTGCCGAAGACGTCCCCGTTTTCGGCCCGCCCTTTCACCCCGTCATGACCCGTGGCATGGAGTTCATCGTAGAAGAAACTGCTGGAGAAGTGTACCTTTTCAGGGACCATGTCCATTGCCAAGTCTCCACCCACGTCCGCCACGGGGTCTCTGAGCCAGTTCTGTCCATGGGCAGAGTCCCCGCATCACCTGTGGTGGGCACCTGCCTTTATGGGTGACAGGAAGCCCCTCAGCCCGGCATTGCCTGGCATCCGCAGAGATGGCTGGCTCCACTGCCGCCCCAGGCCCTTCCTGGAAGGTGCAGACAATTCTGGCAGGAAAATGTCTTCTGGTTCCTCCACGCCCTCACCCGTGCTGAGGGGGACAAGGCTGCCATCTGTCTGAAGGAAGTCATCTGAGACCCTCTGCATGCAGGAGATGGTCCTCCCGCGGGGCGCTGTCCTGCCCAGCTTCCCCCGGGCCGCTCGGCCTCTCCTGCAGCGCCCACGTCCGGGCCTGGACGAGCTCCTGGGCCACGCGGTCCCCGGCCCTTCATGTGCTGCTGATGAGGATGCTGGCCTCAGGGCGTGCCAGACTTCACTGTCCTTGGGGCCCAGGTGATTCCTCCAAAGCCACTGAGCAGAGTCCAGGAGACGAGACCCGGGCCAGGGCCCAGAGGAGACGTTGGAGTCCAGCTTAATCCACCTTCCTCCCCGGGGGCCCCAGAGGGCCCTGGTGGAGACCCTGTCACGCCCTCCTCAGCCATGAGGGCGCCTAGCGGACCGGCCGGGGAGGTGGCCCCCGTGGGGAAGTCAAGCGACAGCAGGGGAGGGCACCTGTGGCGTCGCAGCCCCTTCCCGGGGTGGAAGGTGGCTCTTGGGGTGTGCGAGGTTCCCCGCTGGGCCTGGTGGCGCCCCAAAGCTTGCAGTGGGGTATCAGCGCGGTGCTTCTCTGAGTACAGCACCATCCAGGAGACTCTCACAGCTCTGTGAGGTCGGCGCTGCGGACAGGTGAGTAGGGCGGGAAGGGCGAGGCCGCCGGGATGCCTCCAAGCTGCCGCTTCCCCGCCTCATCTGCACCTTCGGAGTCCCCTTCTTCACGAGCTGAGGCGTCAAAAGCGGCCCGAGGGACAGGGAGGCGTCCGGGGGGCACTGTGGTCCCTGACCCAGTGTCCAGCCCAAACCCTCCACCTGATTTGAGTCCGGGTTTGGGAGACTCTCTTGTGGCTCTGAAGGCAAAGAGTTTGCCCACAGTGCGGGAGACCTGAGTTCGACCCCTGGGTTGGGAAGAGCCCCTGGAGGAGGAAGTGGCAACCCACTCCAGTGTTGTTGGCTGGAGAATCCCAGGGTCGGAGGAGCCCGGCCCGCTACAGTCCACGGGGTCGCAAAGAGTCGGACACGACTGAGCGACTTCACTTTCTTTCCTTCCTTCTTTGGGGGCCTGGGGGCCGCCTGGGACTTGGATGAGCGGGTCTGAGCGGGTCCAGGAGGCTGAGGCTAGTCTTGCAGAGTCTCCTTCATCCTCCCGCAGCCCGGCGTGGGGAAGCCGGGCAGACGGGCCCCAGGGCGAGGGCGGGCGCCTCCAGCCTCCAAGCTGCCGCTTCCCCGCCTCATCTGCACCTTCGGAGTCCCCTTCTTCACGAGCTGAGGCGTCAAAAGCGGCCCGAGGGTCAGGGAGGCGTCCGGGGGGCACTGTGGTCCCTGACCCAGTGTCCAGCCCAAACCCTCCACCTGATTTGAGTCCGGGTTTGGGAGACTCTCTTGTGGCTCTGAAGGCAAAGAGTTTGCCCACAGTGCGGGAGACCTGAGTTCGACCCCTGGGTTGGGAAGAGCCCCTGGAGGAGGAAGTGGCAACCCACTCCAGTGTTGTTGGCTGGAGAATCCCAGGGTCGGAGGAGCCCGGCCCGCTACAGTCCACGGGGTCGCAAAGAGTCGGACACGACTGAGCGACTTCACTTTCTTTCCTTCCTTCTTTGGGGGCCTGGGGGCCGCCTGGGACTTGGATGAGCGGGTCTGAGCGGGTCCAGGAGGCTGAGGCTAGTCTTGCAGAGTCTCCTTCATCCTCCCGCAGCCCGGCGTGGGGAAGCCGGGCAGACGGGCCCCAGGGCGAGGGCGGGCGCCTCCCCTCAGGCCCCCGGCTCGCCGCTCCCGCGGCCGCCCCTCCTGCTGTCTCAGCTCGGGGCTCCCGCGCTTCCGGCTCGCCCTTGCTTTACGCAGAGCGGTTTGTGCCTCTGGTCCCCCGCCCGCTCCCCTCCCCGCCGGCAGCCACTGGGCTGTTGTCTTCATCTGTCACTGTTTCTCTGTGTTACAGTCATTCATAGAAGTTATCTGCTAAAAATGAGGTTGTTCTGACATTTCGAAATCCAGTAGGCCCCCTCCGAGCCTTCTTTGCTAACTGCGTTAGCAAGTCTGAGGATTTCCTCACAGCCGTTGCGCAACTCGGCTCCTTGGACGCCGGCACTCACGTTCTCGCTGAAAGCCGCCGACCCCCCATCCCGCCGCCGCTCCTCACCCCTGCGCCCGCTCCCGCTGAGCCGCGGCACCCTCCCGGGGCGCCCCTGCAGTCCCGGGGCGGCCCCTCGGGTGCCAGCCCGCCCCCTGCCACCTCCATGCGGGAGCGCCTTCCCCGCTCTCCCCCTTCCCAGGAATCCCGGACCTCTGTCCAGAGGATCAGGGAATGAGTGGGGATGGAAGGAGCTTTCTAGGAACTCTAGACTGTTTAGTGGGTAGGGCGCTCAGAACCGAACGCAGGCCCCTCTCCTCGGTGCGGGGCTCCGGAGGGCGCCCTCCTGGGTCTCTGGCGCCAGGCCTCCCCATCCCCCGCTCCCCTGACTTGCTGCATTTGCTGTGGGGCTCGCGTCAGAAGAGGGGGGTGAGGGGAGCAGGGGACGAAGGGCACCGAGCCACGGGTCAGAACGTTCTGGTGCTTTCCAAGGCCCTGGGCACAGTGATGGTCTGCTGAATGCCCCGTGAAGCCATGCAGCTAAGCACTCCCGGGTGCGGACTCAGGCTGCAGCCCCAGCGTCCACCTCCACCAACTCTCCCAGCAGACAGGCGATGGGCGACTGCCGCCCGGCTCCACCCACTGTGCAGACCAGTACGCTGAGGGTCAGAGAGGGACATCGTGGAAGTGGAGCCCAGGACTGTGCCCCAGGTGGACACCGGAGTGGGGCCTGGGGACTCCTTGTCGGCGGGCGTGGCCTGTCCCCTTGGCGCTGTGTGCCCCGGCCTGTCCTGAACGAGAACTGAATGCACCCGTCACTGCCACTCCTGTTCACCAACCAGCAGAGGCTTTGGGGACCCCAACACGAACGGCTGGGGGGCCTCTGCGTGGGGTGGAGTCTGTATCCTCCGCAGGCCAGCCAAGAGCGCTCTTCCGCCGGGAGACCAGCCTGTCCTCAGATATCTGAGGGGCCCTGGCTCCCCTGAGAGACTCTGAAACTGCCCCCGTGGCCTGGCATCTCCCTGAGCAAAGAGGACTGGACTCCCCAGTTGTTGAATGGAGCCTTGGGGGTGGGGGCCGGGCCCTGAGAGTGTCCTGGGGATGAGCCCAGGAGGGGCTGCGCCGGGCTGACCCAGGGTCCCCACCTCACTCCTCCCGAGACCCTCCCATTGGCCGCCTGCCCCCTCAGGACCCCAGGCGAGAGGAAAGGCAATGGCGGGGGCAGGAGGCCTCTGAGGCCAGAGTGGACTGGGGTTTAGGGAGTGGCTTTCTGAGGAGGCAGAGCCCTGGGGTGAGAGTGAGACCATTCCAGAGAGGAAGGAGCGGAGCTTTCCAGAGAGCCCTAGAGACAC
>SJYR01000924.1:51225-64380 GCA_006410655.1 Kobus ellipsiprymnus
GCTCCAGGCTGCAGGGGCCCTAGATTAAGGCAGAGACACGCTGGACCGTGAGGCTCCGATTGCTTCATGAGAATCACGCGTGCCACTGTATTGCAGATAGGCTAGAGAAAGCCAGTGTGTAAATTGGACACTCAGCAGCACCTGAACTGCAGCAATGCGTAAAACACCGTAGAGAAATGCTCATGTGGGTTTACTGCGCGTCTCTGGTGGACCCCCGTACCCCGTAGCAGTCACGAAGATTCTGAAAAGACAAAGCAGTAATCCCGGTTTTACTCTTACATGGAGTTTCAGCTGGAGGCATGGGGATGGGTCTGCCAGGTCCAGATAACCCTAAAAAAAGCAGATGTGGGAAAGCACACGTGTGTTGAACGGCTCACCACTGTGTGAAGTCGTCTGAGTGTGTGTGTGTGTGTGTGTGTGTGTGTGTGGTGTGACCGCAGCCTTCGGGTTTGGAGCAGAACAGAAGTGAGAGCTGAGGCTGGGGGTCTCCTCTGGGGCATGACGAACAGCCTTGAGTTCACTTAGAAGAGTTTGGAGCTCGCCCTGAAACTGGTGAGGTGTTTGAGCAGGACACGGTTCTGAAGGGGCAGGTGGCAAGGTGCTGTGTGGAGGGTGGCCTCAGGTCGGGAGCCCAGACCCGGGAGCGTGGGCTTCAGCGGCTGCCTCGGCGGGCGGAGACCCGGTGAGCCCCGAGGTGGGGGGAGCAGGCCCCCGGGTTGGGGTGGCGCGATGCTCCTGGGCCTGGGAGCCAGGTTTTACCTCGCACAGTTCCTGCCCAGCGGGCTGGTCTCACCACCTGCTTGGAGAAATCACTTGAGGTATTTTTCTTTAGCGCCCCCTTCAAAGCTGGGTGTCACCCTTCACGCCAGACTGTGGAGACCTTTCAGGATTCAGGCCCAAATGGCCCTCCTGTTGGAAGGCATTAAAACACACACACACACACACACACACACACATGTGCCTGTGCACACACACACACAGTCACACGCTAAAGCAGGGCGTGGTGTCACCACTTCCGAGATGAGGAAGGCCGCTTCCTCCCTTTCCTCACTCGGTTGCTCTGAAATGACAACCCCCAGCCCCACACGTGTCGTGTCGTAAGAGCTCACTTTGCCCGAATCAGGGAGGAACAAAAGCAGGCGTTTTCGGAGTTTGGGAGGAGGCATCTGGGGGTCTGAGAAATGAAAAGGAGGCGCTCACCGCACTCCGGGAAACAGAAGCAAGAATTCCCACACGGAGCGCGGCTGTGGCGTCACCGCAGCGAGTCTTGCACTGCAGGGGAGGGTTATGGTCTTCCCAAACCCATCTGGATAAGCCTGTGGGCAGATGCTGACTTGGGCAGATGCTGACTTGGGCAGATGCTGACTTGGGCAGCTGCTTCCCACGTGGGCGTCAGATGCAGTCGTCGGTGACAGAGGAGGGGACGACAGATAGAGTGCCGCAGAGGGACCCCCGCGTGGCGGGTGAGGTGCGCCTTCGCCTCTCCGCTTCCGTCTATAACCAGGGGAATACCCGCAGCTCAACCAAGGGGCGCACGCGGGGTGCCGGGTGAGAAGGGAGGCGCACAGGACGCCTCGGGAGGGTCCCAGCTGGGCGGGCGCCCGCCCTCCCCGCCCTCCGGCCGCAGCTGCGGGTCCCGAAGCCCCAGAGGACCCGGCGGCAGTGGGGAGGCAGCGCAGGAGACCTGGGCCTCCTGTCCTCGGGGCCGCGCGATCCCAGGGAGCCAGCCGCGTGCCCGGGCCGTGTCCCAGCAGGCGCGGAGATCCCCGGGACTTCCCCATCCGCAGCGGGGAGCCCGCAACCCCGGCACTGGGCGCGCGCACGTCCCCCCGCTCCGCTCCGGGGACAGACCCTGCGGCTCGGAGGCCCCAGGCTGGGGCGGGAGCCCGCCGTCCTGGGGACCCTGGCGCCACCAGCTTGGTGTCAGAGGTGGGACCTCCGACAGAGGCGCTGGAGCGTGGGAGGCGCGCGTCCTCAGGTACATTCTGGCGACTCAGGCGAGAGAAGCCCCAGACCCGTGCTGCACCTCCACCCCTACTGGGAAGCAGAAGCAAGCGCTCGGGTTTCCACGGTGTCGCGGCCTCGAATCAGGCAGAAAGGGGCCGGGACAGGCGCCCCTGGAGGCGGCGGCGGGAGGAAGCACCGCGATGCTGTGCCGCAAACGGGAGAATGGCAGCCCTCGAGAAGGGAGCCGGAGGTCACGGAACGCGCCGACCTGGCGGGGACTCCAGAGGCGCTGCCGTGAAGGTCGGATGCGCTGTACCGAAGCTCAGCGAGGCCGCTCAGCGAGCTCGGGGCAGTGACGAATGCGCTGAAACAGCGCATCACCAAGGAGACGGAGACTCCAAACAAAGGGAAGCGGAAACGGTGCAGCCGAAGACCCCAAGGAGACTGATTCAAAAGAAAGGAAACGGAAGCGGTGGAGCTGAAGACCTCAGCGAGCAAGATGAAGACTGCTCGCAGAGCTCTGGCAGTTGGCAGCCAGATTGCCAGCGGTGGCTGGATGACAGAGAAAGCAAGGGAGTTCCAGGAAAACATCTGCTTCATTGACTACGCTGGAGCCGTTGACTGTGTGGGTCGCCACAGACTGCAAAATTCTTAAAGAGGTGGGAGCACCAGACTGCCTTGTTTCCTGAAAAACGTGTATTCAGGTCAAGAAGCAACAGTTAGAACAGGACGTGGAACGACGGACAGGTTCCAAGTTGGGAAAGGAGTACGTCAAGGTTGTATGTATATTGTCACCCTGCTTATTTAACTTATATGCAGAGTACATGCCAAATACTGGGCTGGATGAAGCTCAAGCTGGAATCAGAATTGCCGGGAGAAATATCAACAACCTGAGATACGCAGATGACACCACCCTAATGGCAGAAAGTGAAGAGGAACTAAAGAGCCTCTTGATGAAGGGGAAAGAGGAGAGTGAAAAAGCTGGCTTAAAAATCACCATTCAAAAAACGAAGATCATGGCATCCGGTCCCATCACATCGTGGTGAATAGATGGGGAAACTGGAAACAGTGTCAGCCTTTGTTTTCTCAGGCTCTAAAATCATTGTGGACAGTGACTGCAGCCATACTCCTCGGAAGTAAAGCCATGACAAGCCTAGAGAGCGTATTAAAAGGTCCACCTAGCAAAGCTATGGTTCCTCCAGTAGTGACATACAGATGCGAGAGCTGGGCCCTAAAGAAGGCTGAGCGCCAAAGAACTGACGCTTTTGAACTGTGGCGTTGGAGACGGCTCTCGAGAGTCCCTTGGACGGCAAGGAGATCCAACCAGTCAGTCCTAAAGGAAATCAACCTTGAATATTCATTGTAAGGACTGATGCTAGAGCCGAAACTCCGAAACTTTGGCCACCTGATGTGAGGAGCTGACTCACTGGAAGACCCCTGTAGCTGGGAAGGATTGAAGGCCAGAAGAGAAGGGGGCGGCAGATGAGGAGGTGGCTGGATGGCATCACCAGTTCTGTGGATATGAGTCTGAGCAAGCTCCAGGAGATAGTGGAGGACAGGGAAGCCTGGCGTGCTGCAGTCCACGCGGCCACAGAGTGAGACGCGACTGAGCAACTGAACCAACAGCTGGGAACACAGAGGAGAGCTGACCAGAGGAGGGGACGGCGGGCCCGGGACGCGCCTCTGTGTCCCTGCCTCCCTCCAGCAGGCAGGCGGGCTGCAGGCCCCCAGGAGGGGACGGACCCCAGCAGGCAGGCGGGCTGCAGGCCCCCAGGAGGGGATGGACACTTTGGTGAACCCCCGAGATCGAAACTAAGGTGGGGAGGTGCCCCCCTTCCTTCCTCCCTGTCGGGGGGATTGCTGGACAGGAAGGACAGGCAGGGGAACAGGACAGACAGACGGTTGGTCCCACCATCAGTAGATGGGTCCCTCCTCTCCGGGCCCCCAGGCGCCCCATCTCACACACCTTCCCTCCCTCCGCAGGCTGCCACGTCCGAAACCCCCCAGGACGTGACCTACGCCCAGCTGAACCACTTGACCCTCAGAAGGGGGACGGCCGCACCCGCTGGCCCCCCGGTGGGGAGCCCCCAGCAGACCCCAGTGAGCACGCTGCTCTCAACGTTCGCTAGCCCAGGAAGGACCCAGACCCCAGGCTCCAGGGACCAGACCTCAGGCACCCCAGGAGGCACGGGAGCTGCCAGCAGTGGACACCACCTAGCCGCCAGCAGCCAGTCCTAAGAGGCCACCAGGAGCCCCTGGGACCCTTTGGGAATCACCTAATTCTACCCTCAAGGATACCTAATATCCTCATATTTGGGAAACAATGCCACAGACATCTCAAAATCAGTATGTTATTTGAAAACCAAAACCCAAAATCCAAACAACAAAAGAGACGATAGAAAATGCTTTTGATGAATGATAAAATGCATAACACACATGGAACCTATGAATTGAGAAAATCGAGGACCGTGAATGACTATATCAGGGAATCCTAAAAGAAACCCGATGACCTGGTTTATCATACCAAGAATTTAGGGGAAAGTGGAAAAAAATTTCAAATAAAGGTGCCATTCAGGAATAACAGTGACAAAGGTAGCTGAAAACAAAGGCAACCACAGGGCAGAAAAAATCAGTAAAGGCAAAAACAAATTCCGTCTTGACAACGTTCATAAACCCTGGCCACCAGGCCCGAGGTAAAAAGAGAGAAACCGCACATTTCTAACATTATGAAAGGAATTGCCAGGACCACCACAGACTCTATGGACCTTATAAAGACAGTGACAGAACGCTACGAAACACTTTGAAACGTGCCGACAGAAGGTACAGATGAGACGGTCACCTTCACGTGTACGATTTCAGATGGTAAGCTGCGAATGTAAGACTGACCGGATCTTCTGTCCCTCAAGCACTGACTCGAGTCAAACGCCCGCGACTGCGGTAGGTAGAGGCTACAGAAGTCAGACTGAAGCGAATGGGGTAGAATGCCGGTTCCCAGGGCTGGAGCGCGGGAGAAAGAGGGGGCCGTTCTGGACAAGGTCAGAGTCTCCCAGTTACAAGCTGAGTAAGTTCTGGGCATCAGATATACAGCGCGGCAGTTAGAGCTGGTAACACCGTATCGCATTTTCGAGTAGATCTTTACATGTTCTCATCACGAAGAAATGGCAACCAAGTGCAGAGCCAGAGGCCTTAAGTAAAGCTACGTGGAAACCATTTTCCCATGCGTGTGTCAGTTCAGGAAGCTTCCCTGGGGAGTTCTCCCAAACACTTAAGTACTAGAAAACCTGAGATATTTCCCTGTGTAATTCAGCTGGCTGAGCTGGGCCCTCACGGCGGCGCGCGAAGCCTCCGCTCTCCAGCGGCAGCTGGGGTCTTCAGCTGCGGTTTGCGGATCCTTAGTGTGACAAGCGGCATCCAGCTCCCTGACCGGGGATGGCACCTGGGCCCCTGCACTGGGGCGTCGAGGCTTAGTCGCTGGACCGCCAGGGAAGTCCCAAGCAATTATGTACTTACTAAGCACACACACACACTCCGTAACTGCATAAACTTCTCCTTCAAACAGAAAAGGAAGGCATATACCNAACCTGGGCCCCTGCACTGGGGCGTTGAGGCTTAGTCGCTGGACCGCCAGGGAAGTCCCAAACAATTATGTACTTACTAAGCACACACACACACTCCGTAACTGCATAAACTTCTCCTTCAAACAGAAAAAGAAGGCATATACCTCAACACTTCAACACATGTATCAGGCCAGAAGGATCTATTCACCAAAATCTGACAAGGGAATTTTAAACGGGAAAGGGAAAGGAAGATCTCTTCCATGGGCTTGGATGTAAATCCATGAACAGTGTACACAAGTCAGATTTAGTGACATGTTCAAGGGATGTTACTCATGACCGTACTGTGGGTTTGTTTGTTTTCTTTTGGATGGACAGAGTAACTTAACCTTTTAAGCATCTATCACACCATGCAATATATCGAAACCACAGGTGAAAGAATAATCACCTCAACACACGTAGGCAAAGCCGTTGATACAATATGCTAACGGTTTCTGCTGGAAATAAAAACATCAGCAGTAAAAGGGGATTTCCTTTCATCAGTGAAGGCGTGTTTAACCAGCCCTAGACGCCGCTTGTAAAGGTGAGGACGGGGTCCTCTCCTCTGTGCCTGGCAAGGATCCACGTACGTGCCCACAGCCACGCCTCTCACCCGCACACGGGCGGCTCGGAGGAGGGCGAGAAGCAGACTGCGTTACCAGGAGACTGCGCTCCTGTGCGCACAGAAGACAAAGTAACACAGAGGTGTTCTGCTCTAGTCGGGAAGGAGTTCTCCGGGCGCTCCCTGCTGGTGAGTGCCTAAGACTCCACACCCCAGTGCAACGGGGCCCGGGTTTGATCCCTGGTCGGGGGACTAGACCCCACAGGCCACACCAAAGACCTGGTACAGTGAAAGAAAGAAAGAAAAAAGGTTTAAAAGTGGTTTTCCAACTTTGCTGGACACATGATCAATATTTAGAATTCAGCTGCTTTCCAGAATTCCGGTCCTGGGCTGAGACGAACTAAATGAAGCTTCTTGTTTCTTGACTTCACGCTGGTGAGCCCGATTCCATACTCCTGACCTCTGGAGCTGTAAGGCCATGGAAGTCTTTCAATTCACCAAGTCTGTGGCCATTCGGGGTAAACGGCAACCAGCAGAACCACGTAAGTTTTCTTTGGGTTAGACTTTGCATAGTAAATTTTAAATCCTTCTCCTTTTTTTAATGGTATAAAACCTACACACTGATATTTTCCACTGCTGAAACATGATTAAAGCGTGTAGTTCAGTGGCCTTAAGCACATTTACCATGCCGGCATTCACGGCCACCGTCCATCTTCCAGAACATTCTGGTAATCCCAAACAGAAGGTCTGTACCCGTTAAGCGAGAATCCCTCAGGTCCTCTTAGAACCAGCCCCTGGTCAGCTCCATTCCGGTTCCTGCCTTTAGGGATCTGCCTGTCCCCAGCAGGTCAGGTCAGGGAAATCACGCAATGGGGGCTGCTTTGCATCAGGCTGACGCCACATGGAGCACTGTTCCCCAGACCCCTTCATATCTTTCGTATGTTGTGTTCAAAGTGGGCTTTTTCTAACCTTCATAGTGTGGGGTCTTGCTGGCGGTGGTCCTCCTTGGATTGCTGTGTTTGGCCCATTCTCATGTAATGTTGCGACTGATAAGATTGTTGTTTGGGTTTACCATCTCACCTTTTACACTGCTCTTCCTCTTTTTTCTTGTTCTTCTGTTTACCCTTTCCTGCTTTTCCTCGGATTTAAAACTGTTTTTAGCATTCTGTTGTAATTTTTCCATGGTGTGGTAACTGTACCTCTTTGCTGTTTAAGCGGCTGTCCTGGAGATTGTCAGGTCCATACCCAGCTTTACACGGAAAGAGAGCTTCACCTCTTCACGGGAAATGTAGAGGCCTTATACATCTGTAGGTCACACTGTTCTCACCCCCTTCATTTTCTGGCTGTTATGTATATTATCCCTACACTCGATTCCAGGGCCCTGTCGGGGCCTATGGGACCAGGTCGAGCTGGGTGAGTTCTCCCCCGAGCCCCTGCTTCAGCCCCTCGACAGGCCCCAGCCCTGCCATTGGGGGGGAGTACAGTGCGTGTGGACGGATGGTGACTGGTCTGGGGACAGCCTTGCAGTGACATCTGGGGGAACCGAGGGCAGAAGGGGGCCCGACCCTTCAGCTCTGCATGCTTTCCAGGAATCCCCCGACACCCTCCATCTGGGCCGACCCAGGGAGCCCTGTGACCCTCTGTGTCAGGGGTATCTACAGGCTGAAGCCTTCTGTCCATAAAGGGAGGGTCTCCGGACCCTTGGAAATGGGCCCCACAGGACTCCAGTAACGGAGCCAATTTCTCCTTGAAATCCAGGAGCTCACGCTGCAGGGCTGTGTCAGTGTGCACACCACAGTGGTCAGAGAAGAGGGACCCCTGCCCCTGGTGGGGACGGCGGAGAGGGAGGAGCCGGTCCTCAGGGAGGGGCTCCTCCTCAGAGGCAGAGGGCCGGAGTGGGGGCTCCCGGGACCCCTCCATGCCCAACTGCATGTCCCGCTTGCTTCGAGAAGACCCAAGATCCTGCGGGCCCCGCCTCAGGCCCAGCACAGCTGGATAAAGACTGGCAGTGATTTGTTAAGAAAATGAACACAGAATCTCCAGCAAGGAACCCGAACTGATACACATGTGGCATTAGCCACCTCCACAGCTTCACTTAACCGCCCCGTATCGTCACAGCTACTATTTCCCTTTCTGTGGTTAGAGCACTTAATATCTGCTCTCCTCACAAGACTCGAAATGTGATACAGTGTTACTCGCTGTCATCACCCTGCTGTATGCCGAATGCCCAGAACTTACTCAGCTTATAACCACGAGTTTGTGCCCTTTGACCAAAGTATCCCCCCCCCCCACTCACACCAACCCTAGTGACCACGATCCTACCTTCCTTGTCTCACATTTTGACTTTTTTGGATTCTACATAGCTCAGTCATGGACATTTGATTACCGAGTCAATGAACAAAGTGACCAATATTCCATTTAATCTTAAGTCCATTTAGTAAAGTGTACACTCGAATATTTCCGTTTCCTCTTCATTTTCTGGATGCTGGTATCAAATGTTTCATGTTCTGTCACCAGATACATTCTGTAGGATTTGTGCTGCTGCCTGCGATTTTGTTCATGATGTTAAAAAATGTGATTTCTCCCTTTTTGCCTGGGTTGTGGTGGTTAGGATTTATGACCATTGTCAAGAATGAGTGTGGCTTTTTCACCTTAACTGATTTCCTCTACTTCTTGATTGTTTTCATTATTAGCTACCCTTGTCCTTATTATTCCCACCTTCTACCTTCAAGTGAAATAATTTACTCTCTCTTCCTAAATTCTTGGTGTGAGTGGTGAGGTCACTGATTTTTTAAGGCTTTTGTAATATATTCATTTATGGTTCTAAATTTTCCAAATTCATCATCGTTTTCCTGCACATATCGGTGTTTTAGTTCATACATTGGGTGCTGTCTGCATTATCATTTATTGGAAACAGCTTCCAGCTTCTGTGTTGTCCTGTTGTTTGTTATGGTTTGCTTTTGGTTTTGGTTCTCGATACACACATTTATCTTTGCACAGGCACAGACATAGGTGGAACATTTTTTGCAAGCTTATTCATCATAGTCAACAATTGGATGCAATTCAAATGGTTATTAATTGGTAAACGAATGAGCAAAACATAGTACATGCAATCCATGGAATATAGTCAACAGTAAAAAAAGAAACTATAGGTCAATGCTAAACACGGAAAAAAATTAAAAAGAAATTATTCTCCCCCGAGCCCCTGCTTCAGCCCCTCGACAGGCCCCAGCCCTGCCATTGGGGGGGAGTACAGTGCGTGTGGACGGATGGTGACCGGTCTGGGGACAGCCTTGCAGTGACATCTGGGGGAACCGAGGGCAGAAGGGGGCCCGACCCTTCAGCTCTGCATGCTTTCCAGGAATCCCCCGACACCCTCCATCTGGGCCGACCCAGGGAGCCCTGTGACCCTCTGTGTCAGGGGTATCTACAGGCTGAAGCCTTCTGTCCATAAAGGGAGGGTCTCCGGACCCTTGGAAATGGGCCCCACAGGATTCCAGTAACGGAGCCAATTTCTCCTTGAAATCCAGGAGCTCACGCTGCAGGGCTGTGTCAGTGTGCACACCACAGTGGTCAGAGAAGAGGGACCCCTGCCCCTGGTGGGGACGGCGGAGAGGGAGGAGCCGGTCCTCAGGGAGGGGCTCCTCCTCAGAGGCAGAGGGCCGGAGTGGGGGCTCCCGGGACCCCTCCATGCCCAACTGCATGTCCCGCTTGCTTCGAGAAGACCCAAGATCCTGCGGGCCCCGCCTCAGGCCCAGCACAGCTGGATAAAGACTGGCAGTGATTTGTTAAGAAAATGAACACAGAATCTCCAGCAAGGAACCCGAACTGATACACATGTGGCATTAGCCACCTCCACAGCTTCACTTAACCGCCCCGTATCGTCACAGCTACTATTTCCCTTTCTGTGGTTAGAGCACTTAATATCTGCTCTCCTCACAAGACTCGAAATGTGATACAGTGTTACTCGCTGTCATCACCCTGCTGTATGCCGAATGCCCAGAACTTACTCAGCTTATAACCACGAGTTTGTGCCCTTTGACCAAAGTATCCCCCCCCCCCACTCACACCAACCCTAGTGACCACGATCCTACCTTCCTTGTCTCACATTTTGACTTTTTTGGATTCTACATAGCTCAGTCATGGACATTTGATTACCGAGTCAATGAACAAAGTGACCAATATTCCATTTAATCTTAAGTCCATTTAGTAAAGTGTACACTCGAATATTTCCGTTTCCTCTTCATTTTCTGGATGCTGGTATCAAATGTTTCATGTTCTGTCACCAGATACATTCTGTAGGATTTGTGCTGCTGCCTGCGATTTTGTTCATGATGTTAAAAAATGTGATTTCTCCCTTTTTGCCTGGGTTGTGGTGGTTAGGATTTATGACCATTGTCAAGAATGAGTGTGGCTTTTTCACCTTAACTGATTTCCTCTACTTCTTGATTGTTTTCATTATTAGCTACCCTTGTCCTTATTATTCCCACCTTCTACCTTCAAGTGAAATAATTTACTCTCTCTTCCTAAATTCTTGGTGTGAGTGGTGAGGTCACTGATTTTTTAAGGCTTTTGTAATATATTCATTTATGGTTCTAAATTTTCCAAATTCATCATCGTTTTCCTGCACGTATCGGTGTTTTAGTTCATACATTGGGTGCTGTCTGCATTATCATTTATTGGAAACAGCTTCCAGCTTCTGTGTTGTCCTGTTGTTTGTTATGGTTTGCTTTTGGTTTTGGTTCTCGATACACACATTTATCTTTGCACAGGCACAGACATAGGTGGAACATTTTTTGCAAGCTTATTCATCATAGTCAACAATTGGATGCAATTCAAATGGTTATTAATTGGTAAACGAATGAGCAAAACATAGTACATGCAATCCATGGAATATAGTCAACAGTAAAAAAAGAAACTATAGGTCAATGCTAAACACGGAAAAAAATTAAAAAGAAATTGTGCTAAATTTAGGGAAACAGCCTGAATGAAGACTAAATCTTTTAAATCTTATCTGTGTGAAATATCCTAAAAAGCAAATTTATAAACACGAAAAGCAAATCAGTGGCCACCTCAGGCAGAGATCAGAGCACACGTGCAGACAGGCAAGCAGAGTCTGAGGGATGGTGAAATGTGATCTGCGACTGGTGTGTGATGGCTGCACAACTGTATACGTTTACTAGTCACCGCTGAATGGTGCACACACTTACAATGTGTGATGGGCAGAATAAAGACCCCCCCAAAAAAGATACCTACTTTCCTATCCCCCAAGCCTGTGGCATGTTACCTCACGTGGCAAGAAGGATCATGAGGCTGTGGCTGAGAGGAGAACGGGACCTGATCCTAAATTAAGTGGGGGGGTCTGCAGAGTTACCCACATCCTCAGCAGTGGGAGAGGAAAGCCGCAGACGCGGTCAGAGAGAGGCAGCAAGTGTCGTCTTCCGTTTGGGCTTCAAAGGCGAAGCGCAGACCCACAAGGTAAGGACTGGGACAGCTGCTGGAAGCTGGGCAGGACCCTCAGCCGACAGGGAGCCTGATTCCCGCCAGCCTAAGTTCCATTATTCCGAGAAACTCGGTGAGACTGCCCCCTTCAGCCTCCAGGAGGGAGTAGAGCTTAGAGCCAGTTTACTTTTCATCCACACACTGATTTTAGACAAGTCTGGGGCATTATTTCACGAATGTCAGGGTGTTGGTTGTCTTTGAGGGTACAACCAGTTGACCTGAAAGGGTCCAGGGGCTCCTGGTGGTCTGTTAGGAGCCCAGGGACTGGCTGCTGGTGGCTAGGTGGTGTCCACTGCTGGCAGCTCCCATGCCTCCTGGGGTCCCTGAGATCTGGTCCCTGGAGCCTGGTGTCGGGTCCTTCCTGGGCTAGCGAACGGCGAGAGCCGCGTGCTCACTGGGCTCTGCTGGGGGCTCCCCCACCGGGGAGCTGGGGGGTGTGGCCGTCCCCCTTCTGAGGGTCGAGTGGTTCAGCTGGGCGTAGGTCACATCCTGGGGGGCTTTGGACATGGCAGCCTGCGGAGGGGGAGGTGTGTGAGATGGGGCGCCTGGGGACCCAGAGAGGAGGAACCCATCTGCTGCGCGTGTGTACATCCTTCCCAGAATCCCCCCCACTGGGAGGACAGGGGGGCACCTCCCGCCTTCGCCTTGATCTCGGGGGCTCACAGGCACCCGTCCCCTCCTGAGGGCCTGCCTCCTGCCTGTTCTGTTGGAGGGAGACAGTGAGGCAGGACAGGCACCTCCTGGGTCTGCCGCCCTCCTCCAGCCAGCTCCCCGCTGTGCCCAGATGAGGCTTGGAACCTCGGGTCAGGTCAGCTCTCTCTCCTGGTGGAAACTCCAGGGGCCTCCTGATGCCCGGGAGCCTCTGGGTGCTTTGTGCGGCCCTGGTTTCTGGCTGTCTTCCTGCTAAAGCGTGTCCCTCCCGCCTCAGGACCTTCCTACCGAGTGTGCCCGCCCCATGCGCCCAGTCCCGTCTCTTGATTTACTTTCCTTGTCAGCACCTTGCATTCTGGGACTCCGCCAGCTTGTTGGCGTGGGGCCCCTCTCACCTGCTGTACCTGCAGGGCCTGGGGGGTGGCGCCCGCTCTCCTGCGCCCTTTGCTGGGGGAGTGAAGGAGGGGGCCTGGGGCGTGTGGGCCATCCACTGATGCTCGCTTCCTCATGAGCCCTGGGGCTGCACCCCCACACCAGAAGGTCAGCCAGAGGCCACGGAGCTGGGAAAGGCGCCCCGCAGGAGGGGCTGTGAGGTCACAGGGCAAGGGGAGGGTGGGGTCACAGCAGGACCCAGGGAGCCGGGAAGGAGGGGTGGGGTGGGCGTGGCTGGAGCTCGAGTGTGAGCACAGCGACGTGTGCGCTGGGCTGAGTTTGGCAACAGGAGGTCTGTGGTCTCACCCGAGGGTCCAGCTGCAGCCCCACCTCAGAGTGCGCGTCGCTCACGGCAGCATCTGCAGCAGAGCAGGGGCACCGCTGGGCGGGTTCCGAGGGCCTCGGGGCTGGAGCCCCCGCCCTGCACCCTGGGGGGAGGTGCTGTGTGGTCCCCCAGCCTTCTGAGCA
>SJYR01000924.1:67724-78057 GCA_006410655.1 Kobus ellipsiprymnus
CGGGGGCTCCCTGTGCTCCTCGCCCGACGGGGGTCACACCCAGCTCAGAACGGAAGAAATCTAAGATTTGGGCCATGGTTCTCTCCTTTTACACTGGGAGAAACTGAGGCCCACACGCGGGTGTGGTGAGGGTGAGGGAGTCCACATCAGAGTCTCCAGAGGCATCTGAACCAGGGGCATATTCAGCCCTGCTTTCCCCGGACCCACCACCACCTCCCCAAGAGCCTCACTCTTCCTCTGCATTTCCTGACTCCACTGAGGGGCGGGCTGATCCTCTGAACCTCCTGTGGAATCAGGAACGGGGTGGGGGTGGGGCTGCTTCTCCCCTCCTCAACCCTGCAGCTTTCCCCACCAGGCTGGGCCCCAGCATCTCCCCCTCCATGACCCCTGACCCTTCATCCATCAGCCTCAGAGCCCCTGGAGGCTGCAATTGCCCCGCTTCTCTGCCCAACTTCCAGACTGCCCCCAGGACACCAGGAAGCAGAGTTTGATCAGATCAGCCAAGGACCCAGGGACAGGCCTGGGGCCAGTCGTCCACTCACTTTACAGAGACCCCCTTGTTTCAGGAGCTGTTACGTTTAGCCCCTGTCAGGGGGCAGGTGTCCCCAGAGGATTCTGGATGACCCCTGTGGCTGGGGAGGGGCTGCAGCTACCTGGAACCCACTCTGCTCAGCGCGTCTCTGAAATGGCCCCACGGCTGCCCCTGGCTCTCTGCCTTCTCCCCCCATCCCCGAGAAGTCCGGTGATAGGATGTGGGAAAGGGTGTGGGGGAGTGTTTCCCTCCGTCCCTCTGAAGCCTGGGTCCCCATCTGCGTGACCCTCCTTGACTCTCTGGGGAGCCCCCCAACTCCCACCCTAGAAAGGGGTCTCCTTCAGAGCTGACCTCTGGGCCTCACCTGAGACCACGAGGGCCCGGGGCTCGCTGGGCGGGGACAGCAGGTAGGGGTCTGTGCTGAGTGAGCGGTAGCACCTGTAGGTGCCCCCGTGGGCTGAGGTCACGGGGCTCAAGGAGAACTCGGCCTGGTACCACCCATCTTGGTCCTGGGAGTGCAGATGCAGGGGGCGATGGGCTGCCCCCTCCTTGGACAGAAGGAAAGTGTCTGTCCTGTCTCCTGACTGACACAGCAGGGTCACAGTCTCCCGCGGGGCCACCGAGGGGCCGGGCTGCACCGAGAGGGAGGGGCTGTCTCTGAGCCATCCTGCAGAGGGGAAGGGGGTGCGGGCACCAGGTGGGCGGGTTCTGAGCGAGACTCCACGGACCTCTCTGGCCCCTCAGCGCTGTCTCTGTTTCTCTGAGTCTCTCCCCTCCCCCACCCCGTCTCTGTGTCCCTCCCTGGGACCCCTCCCCCTGGTCCCGGCATCAACCCTGGGGCTCCCCGGTGGGGCCTGTGCAGAGTCTGGTCCCCGACTGACCCGCTGTCCCCTCACCTGCCACCAGCAGCTCCAGGGGCTCGCTGGGGGCTGACCACTCGGAGGAGAGGATGCCTCCACCGTAGCATCTGTACTGGCCCCCGTGGACGGTGCCCACCGGGCCCAGGGGGAAGTCAGCCTGAGAGAGCCCCCCCTGGGGCCTGCGGGCAGGGCACTGGGGGAGGTCCTGTGCCCCCTCCCTGGACAGAGCGAATCTGGTGTAACCGCCGTCAGAGCGACACTGGAGGGTCAGGTTCTGTCCAGAGGTGATGACAGGGCCCTGAGGGGTCAGGAGGGAGGGCTTCCCAGACGGCCCTGGGGAGAGACATGGGCTGGGTTGTTGGGACTGCTTCCCCTGTGGACCCCCCTCTCCCGGCCCGGCCCCAGGCCTCACCGTCTCACAGGGGCTCCCCTGGGAGCAGAGATCCCAGTATGTTGTCTTGTCTGCACAAATGCATGGGGCCTGGACGGGACTTCCTCACCTGAGACCTGGAGCTCCAGGGGGTCGCTGGGGGCTGACCACAACTGGGGGGTGTCCTTGTAAAAGCCGTAGCATATGAACGTCCACCTGTGTCCGGGGGTCACGGGGCCACAGGGAACAGGGCCTGGGTCTGCCCGTCGGGGCGTCGCTCTCCATCCAGGGTCCAAGAGGCCTCGTCTTCTCCTTCCTCGGTCAGAAGGAATCTGTTAAATCCCTGGCGGGAGGCACACTGGAGGGTCACGTTCCCTCCCGAGGTCACCACAGGGCTCGGCAGGGCTGAGAGGCTGGGTTTGCCGTAGGGTCCTAGGAGAGAAGGAGGCAGCTGGTTCCCTGGGGCTCCCGCCCTCACCCCCCAGGGCTGGGCTGGGAGAGGGACAGCCCCTGAGAGCAGACCCCCTCCGAGGGCAGAGCCCAAGGCCCCCGAGGGTCCCTCACCTGTCACCACCAGCTCCAGGGGGTCACTGCGCTCTGACCAGCCAGTGGGGGTTTTGTAGTAGCACCGATATCTCCCTGCGTGGTCCTGCCCCACGTGTTGGATGGAGAACCTGGCCTTGTCCCCGGGCCCCAGGGGTTTCTGTCTGTCCCAGGGAACTGGGCTTCCCTCTTTATCCAGATGGAACTCCTGGGCCTCCAGGGTTCCCCGGCACCAGATGGTCATGGGGCTCCCCCAGGGGACCACAGAGCCTGGCTCGGCCTATATGGTGGGTTTGGGGAGGGTCCCTGGAAGGAAATGAGAGGCGGGCTCACCAGGCATCCCCCCCAGGCCCTGGCTCTCATCTTAGCGGAGAATCACCACGCAACACAATTCTCACATTTTGGAGAATCCAGAGAAGGCAATGGCACCCCACTCCGGGTCTCTTGCCTGGAAAATCCCAGAGACGGGGGCGCCTGTGGGCTGCCGCCTGTGGGGTCGCACAGAGTCGGACTCGCCTGAAGCGACTCAGCAGCCGCCGCAGCAGAGGAGAATCACCACACAGCGCAGTTCACTCTCTGGCTTCTTTTTCTTGTTGGAAACTCGCACCGTTGTTCGGCCCTCGCCCGTCCCAGGGGCGGAGAGAGCAGACCCCCTCCGAGGGCAGAGCCCAAGGCCCCCGAGGGTCCCTCACCTGTCACCACCAGCTCCAGGGGGTCACTGCGCTCTGACCAGCCAGTGGGGGTTTTGTAGTAGCACCGATATCTCCCTGCGTGGTCCTGCCCCACGTGTTGGATGGAGAACCTGGCCTTGTCCCCGGGCCCCAGGGGTTTCTGTCTGTCCCAGGGAACTGGGCTTCCCTCTTTATCCAGATGGAACTCCTGGGCCTCCAGGGTTCCCCGGCACCAGATGGTCATGGGGCTCCCCCAGGGGACCACAGAGCCTGGCTCGGCCTATATGGTGGGTTTGGGGAGGGTCCCTGGAAGGAAATGAGAGGCGGGCTCACCAGGCATCCCCCCCAGGCCCTGGCTCTCATCTTAGCGGAGAATCACCACGCAACACAATTCTCACATTTTGGAGAATCCAGAGAAGGCAATGGCACCCCACTCCGGGTCTCTTGCCTGGAAAATCCCAGAGACGGGGGCGCCTGTGGGCTGCCGCCTGTGGGGTCGCACAGAGTCGGACTCGCCTGAAGCGACTCAGCAGCCGCCGCAGCAGAGGAGAATCACCACACAGCGCAGTTCACTCTCTGGCTTCTTTTTCTTGTTGGAAACTCGCACCGTTGTTCGGCCCTCGCCCGTCCCAGGGGCGGCTGAATCCCGGCCACTGCGGTTAGCCTCCCCACTGCTGTAAGGACCCTGAGGCTCGGTCACAGCTTCCTCAGGATGACACGGAGGCGGCAGAGAAGCCAGGGGCGGCTCCCTCCCTGCCCACGGCCACTCCAGAGAGAGGGGCAGGGGGACCCGGGGGGGGTGCCCGGGTCATTCCTGGGACGAGGAAAGCAGGGCTCTGAGTGGGAGGGAGTGACTTGTGCTGGGTCTGAAGGGAAGGGCTGCTGCCTGTGCTGGGAGAGGTGTGTGTGTGGGTGGGGGTAGGTGTGGGTGCCGGTGTGTGTGTGGGGGGTGTATATATGTGTGTGGGTATGCGGGGGTGTGTGTGGGTGTATGTGTGTGTGTGCATGTATATGTGTGTGTGTGTGTGCACGTGCAGGTGTGTCTGTATATTTGTGTGCACACGTGTATGTGCATGGGTGCGTGTGTGTGCAGGTGTGTGTGTGTGCAGGTGTGTGTGCAGGTGTGTATATGTGCAGGCGTGTCTGTATATTTGTGTGCACATGTGTATGTGCATGGGTGCATGTGTGTGCAGGTGTGTGTGTGCAGGTGTGTGTGTGTGCAGGCGTGTCTGTATATTTGTGTGCACATGTGTATGTGCATGGGTGCATGTGTGTGCAGGGGTGTGTGTGTGTGCATGTGTATATGTGGGTGTGTGTGTGCATGTGTGTGTGCTCATGTATGTGCATGAGTGTGTGTGTATGTGTGTGTTTGTGGAGGAGTTGGAGCACAGGTCTGGTCCCGCGTTCCCTGGCGGGTGAGGGTCACTGTGTCCAGGGTGAGTCTGCAGAGACCATCCCTGGGTTTTCTCAGTATTCTCTTCCTCCATCCCAGTGTATTTCCACGTCCTTGTCACTGAGGCTTCTGGAAACCCCACGTGTCTCAACTAGGCAGGGGCGCTCTGGGAGTTTGGGGGGGTCGGGGAGGGCTTGCAGCCCTGAAGCAGAAAGTTGGCCTCAGTTAGCGGAGTCCCCACAGAGGCAGGGGCCGGCAGAGGGCACTCCTCACTCACTCACTCACCCCTCCCTCTTTCTTTCCGCCACGTCTAGTCCCCGTCCATCCATCCATCTGTTTACTGAGGCCTCCGTGTGCCTCTGGCTCCACAAATACGGGAAACACCCCGGCGCCTGCCCCCTTGGGGCTGACAGTCCAGAGGGACGACAGATGTTCACAGACAGTTGTGCGAACACACGGGTATGGGCGGTGACGCGTGCCCTCGGGGTGAGTGTGGGAATCTCGGGGAGGGGGGCAGCAGGAGGCCGAGCTGCCCCTGGGAGTGGAAGGAGGGGGTTCCTGAGCTGACAGCAGACGTGGAGGACGGTCCCCGGGCAGAGGGGCAGGGCGCAGGAGTCACCGTGGGGAGGGCTGGGCTGGGCGGCGAGATTCAGAAAGTGAAAGAAAACCCAGTGAGCGGCCAGCCTCATGCGGGACTGTGCAGGGGAGGCTGGAGGAGATGGCCAGGCTAGTCTTCGGCTTCCGCTCCTGCCTGGGGTGAACACTGTTCTCCGCACGGGGCTGCGGCGGGGGGAGGGCGGGGTCAGTCTGGGCTCATGGGGGTGCGAGCTGGTGGGCTCAGCCAGGTCCTGAGGGTCAGGTCGTCCCTGCGGGGCCATCGAGGGCAGAGAGGGCACAGGGGAGACCTGGGCCAGGGTCCCGCACTGGGGCTGTTAGCAGCTCGGGGTATTAGCCAGGGCCTCCAGGCCCCCGGGTCCGCTCCACTCTCATCGAGGTCCGTATTGGGGAGATGGGGGTTTGGGGGAGACTCACCCTGCTGGGTGCAGGCCGTCTGGGCCAGACAGAGCGCTGGAAGAGAAGCTCTAGTGAGAAGATGCCCAGCTGGCGGTTTCCTCACGGGCTGCAGTCCCGGGGCCCTCGAGGAGCCATGGGGCGGGCGGGTGTCTTCCCATGATTTCCCAACACCGCCCCACTCCAACATTACGTCTGAGTGCAAGCCCTCTCCTCGCTCTGAAGTAATCTCAGACAACCCGACCCTCTCCTCCAGGCCAGCCCGGCTCAGTCTGCACTCACCCCACACCCGGCCTGCGTCCAGGACCGAACCTTCCCCATCACTTGGGTTGGGGCCAAAGCTGAGGGCACAGTCCCAGGGATGGAGGGGGAACCACATTGCCCCCCGCCCCCCGCCAGGACTCTGGCATCTCCTGGGCTGGAGTCAGGGCTGAGCGGAGCCCTTCTGCCCCTAGAATCCGGCCCGGCACCCCCAGACTCACCCAGGGCCAGGAGAGTGGAGGGCCCGGGCGCCATGGCCCAGCCCTGTCCCGGCGCGCCCTGGAGTTGGTCCTGAGGGACGGAGCCTGCAGCCTGCGGGGGAGAAGGGATGTGCCCCGGGCCTTTATGGGGCGGTCTCCAACCAACAGCCTCTCACAAAGGGGAAGAGTGCCCTCCCCGCCCGTCACACACTTCCCGCTAAGGGGCCGCAGGGCCGGCTCCCAGCTGTTCCTCCCTCTGGGCTCCCACGAGGCTCAACTGCTCTCCGGGTGCACCCTGAGGGGGGAGCCCCAATCTCCACTCGTGAACAGAACACACTTTGTGCAGCACACCGACATGACCATCAGTCCCGATTCTGTTCTTGGGCAAAGAGTTACATCACTTTATGCCAATGGTTCCTTGTATTGAAAATAAAACCCGGAAATCTGAGGGTCCAGGGTTTAGGTCCCTGTTCGGGCGCCACTTGCCGGGGTCCAGCCCTGATGGATCCAGGCAATTCGAAGGGGAGATGGTGTCGGTGATCAGGAAAACAATAGCTTAATTAAGTATTAATTAAAGATATAAAGAGGGGTTAAATAAGGATAGCTCAGTGAGGGAATTCAGTGGAGAAAAGGGGCTGAATACCTTTGTTTACATGAAAAACCAATAAAACCCCAAGACAGGCGTTTGCACCATCACGTAGGCCACCAGTGCCTGCTTGAATAGCGGAGGGTGCCTGGCCTTGAGCTCCCTCTCACGTGGGTCTTAGAAGCCGGGGCAAGTAAGTAGACATGGCGAGCCTCCGTGCTCCAGATGGGAATTCAGCCAGAAAAGAAGAGAACGAGAAAGACCACATGGGGGAAACCAGTCTTTCCAGGAACTGGTCCTTTTTCTTTATTTTCCAGGTTTGCTTATATAGTTTTTGTTACACACAGAGATAAAATACAAAGTCATGCAGGGTCAGCAGACCTGACGTTTATCAAAATCAGGTGCTTCATATAAATGTATACAAAAGTCTTAGGGGCTTTACATCATCTTCTGGCCATGAGGCCTGCTGACATTTTATGGCCCTTTCTTTCTGATAATTGTCAGTCAACCAGAAAACTTATTTTCCCAGGGGTGAATTTTCTTAAACCAAGTGCCAGATAAAGTTGCATTCCTATAGGGTGAAGGTACAGTGGGTTACAATTAAGAAAGGAATTTAGTTAGCCTAAAGTTTAACATGATTAATATCAAAGGTTAATACCTATTTCTCCTATATGCTAGTTATATTCATTTATGTGTATAAGGACAGGGAATCTGGAGACTTGGCAGCAAATATTGGCCCAACAAATGAAAACCCTCCACCACTAATACTATACTAATAATTTTCTAACTTCTCAAAAGAGTCTGTATTTAGAAAGTTTAAAGCATCTCGTGCCTCTCACGGTTGGGAGGCTGTGAACAATCACATGTGGCCAGACGAACCTGTCAGGCAAGCTACAGAACTTTCAGAGGAGTTTGTAAGTTGAAACACTCTTGTCATGCCCAGGAATTTATTAGCTGGAGCTGTAAGTTAACTCCTTCTCCGAGAGAGGTGGTGGGGGACAGCCCCCGTAAAGTCAGAGCTGTAGGTGAGAGCATGAAGCATAAAGTAGGCAGACTCTGGCTTTGGGGGTAGATGCTGGGGAACAGGGGGTCTCCTGAGGCTCGGCCCGCCTTTGCGTATGCCGAGCCTCCTTCCTCATGACATTTGCCACGGGCAGAGTTACTCACGCTGGCTCCTGGCACTCCTCTGAGTGTTTAATATTGAGATGTATGTTACATTCCCGGGAGGTATTGAGTGCATTAAAAATGTCTTATCAGCCCCTTTCCCCAGGCGGTGCTGGAACCGGGGGAGGCGGGGCTGGCCCGTGAGCACACACAAAATCCCAGAGCTGAGTGATGGGGACACAGACCTTGGGACCTGGCCTGGGCTTGGGACCCGGTGGGGCTCTCAGCTGGGAGCTGAAATGAGAGCAGGGCTGGGGGGTGGGAGGGCGCATGTGCACACGGAGCCTGCAGGACAGGAGCCCCGTCGTGGAATCCCTTGTCCTCTGTCCCTGAGGCCAGGGAACAGCTGCTTCTCCCGGGAGGAGCTCTGCCAGACGGTGATGGTGGTCTACACAGCAGCCGGTGCTCAATCTTCCTATTAACAGAAACCTAGTTCTATCCGAGGGGCTGTGTTCCAACCCTGGACTGGGGAAGCGGAGTGGAGAGGATGCAGTTTGGGCTGAGAAAGCCTGGCAGTCTGTTGGCGATGGATACAGTTTCTCACTGCCCACCGAGATGTCTTCATTTCAGTTCCAGTTCTGAAGGATGGATGTTTCCTGTGTCCTTGAGCTCCAGGCTGGCAGTCAGCTTTTCCAGTATGAAACGTGGCAGTAATCACTTCTGTTCAGATAAACAGTACCTCCTCTTGTTCCTCCTTTGAAAATTAGATGTCTTTCCCTGCTCTTAAGGTTTTGTCTTTGGGTTTTTAGCAGTTTTTCACTGATGTGTTTCTGTGTGTGTGTGTGTGTGTTGACTTTTATTGCACATGTTGAATGCACAGTTTGGTGAATTTTCACAAATTGAGCACTCACGTTTTCCAGTAACTTCTCTCCAAAGGTAATGACTTTGCTGACTTCCAACAGCACGGGTTAAATTTGCGTGTTTTGGTTCTTTATCTCAGGGTGGATATTCTCTGCAGCCTCTTGTGTGTGTGTGTGAGTGTGTGTGTGTGTGTGTGTGTGTGTGTGTGTGTGGCTTCCTCTGCTCAGCCGAATATTTTAAGATTTGTCTAACACTCTGGGTGCTGTGGAGTATTTTATTGTGTGAATCCCCACCATGCGTACATCCCCTCTAGTGTAAAGAGGCATTTGCTCAGCTTCCAGTTTACGTTAGGATGGAAAGTGTTGCGTTGACTGTCTTAATTCATGTCCAGTGACGAGCGTATATGTTTGTTTCTGTTGGAATAAACCTCGGGGTGTAGTTGCCGTGCATTTATGCAGCTCTAGTAGGTACTTCTGAATGTTTCGAAGTGAGGGCATCAGTTCACACTCTGAGCATTCCGGTTACCCCGCATCCTCACCCACCCCTCCGCTTTCCCACGTTCTTATTTTCGCCTCGCTGTGAAGGGCAGTGATACCTTTGTGGTCTTACTTTGCATGTCTCTGGTAGCTAATGGACTTGTGAAATTTTTCATCTGTCCTTGGCCATTTGGATATTAATTTTATTTTTGTGAAATGTCTATTTGAATAATTTTCTCATTTAAAAATTGGGGCTAACTAACTTTATTCTTATTTTTTTTAACTAAATAATGGGATGCTTTCTCTTTTTCTTTTTAGGCGTGTGACTTTTTTTTTTGTCAGATGTGTTTATTGTGAATATTCCTGTTCTAGTGGAGGTTCGCTTTTTTTTGGCCACATGGTGTGTGGGGATCTTAGTTCCCTAACCAGAGAGCCAAAGCTCTCCCCCCCACCCCCGGAAGTGGAAGCGCAGAGTTGTAACCACTGGACTGCCAGGAAGTCTCCTCATTTCTCTTATTGAAATATATCTGGTGTGCAGTGTTATGTTAGTTTCAGGTCCACCTTGTAAGGATTCTACACTTGCATATGTTCTGAAATGATGAGCACCGTAAGTCTGGTGACCATCCGTTCCTACACAGATTCGTTACATTACTGGCCACACTTCCCTCTGCTAAGCGCCCACCTGTCCACCTGTCTGCCTGGGGTCAGGGTCAGGCCAGGTTTTAGGGGAAATGCATCATTCTCACCGTGACTGTTAATTTATATGTCAGCCTGCCTGGGCTGAGGAGCCTCGAGAGCTGGTAAAACAGTATTTCTGGGCGTGTCTGCGAAGGACACTCTGGAAGAGATGAGCTGAGAGAAGCGGTCCACCCTCACAATGTGGGCATCCTCAGTCCTCAGACTCAGAGCCCCTGGTTCCCACCTCCCCAGCCCCAGGCCAGGCCTGACACCGCCGCCCTCCGGGTCTCGGCCTTCACACCCACACTGACTCTGTCCCAGACGCACACTGATGCTGTCACACGTGCACACTGACGCTGCCACACACGCACACACTGACGCTGTCACACACGCACGCTGACGCTGTCACACGTGCACACTGACGCTGCCACACACGCACACACTGACGCTGTCACACACGCACACTGACGCTGTCACACACACACGCTGACGCTGTCACACACACACACTGACGCTGTCACACGCACACTGACGCTGTTACACGTGCACACTGACGCTGCCACACACGCACACACTGATGCTGTCACACACGCATGCTGACACTGTCACACCCACACTGACGCTGTCACACACACACACATGCACACTGATGCTGTCACACCCACACTGACTCTGTCACACACGCACACTGACGCTGTCACACACACACACTGATGCTGTCACACGCACACTGACTCTGTCACACACGCACACTGACACTGTCACACCCACACTGACGCTGTCACAC
>SJYR01000924.1:78717-92651 GCA_006410655.1 Kobus ellipsiprymnus
TGACGCTGTCACACACGCACACTGACGCTGTGACACACCCACACTGACGCTGTCACACACCCACGCTGACGCTGCCACACACACACGCTGACTCTGTCACACACACACGCTGACACTGTCACACACGCACACTGACGCTGTCACACATGCACGCTGACGCTGTCACACCCACCCTGATGTCACACACGCACACTGATGCTGTCACACACCCACACTGACGCTGTCACACACTCACACTGACGCTGTCACACCTGCACACTGACGCTGTCACACCCACACTGCCGCTGTCACACACCCACACTGACTCTGTCACACACCCACACTGACGCTGTCACACTCACACTGACGCTGTCACACCTGCACACTGACGCTGTCACGCCCACACTGCCGCTGTCACACACCCACACTGACTCTCAGCCACCCTCCTGGGTCTGCAGCAGGTCCTGCGCGGACTCCCCACCTCCTGAACCCCGAGAGTCTATTCCCGTGATGGCCTCCTCTCAGAAATCCCCATACAACCATGTGATGACCCGGCCGTCCTGGAGAGTCCTGAATAATACGGTAACAGTGGGAAAACAACAGAGACAGAGAGGAACACAGAGAGAGGCAGAGGGAGAAGAGAACAGAGAAACTGAGCGGAAGAATGGAACCGGAGGAGACGAAGACGAAGACGGCCGAGTTAGGACGCAGGTCTCGGCAGGAACTAACCGCGAGTGTAAAGAAGAAATGAAAGATCAGGACTAATAATGAGTTGGCGGCTGGGCGCCCTCCTCTGAGCCAGGACAGAAACCTCCCGGCTGGTGAGATACAGCCCGCCCTGAGGTCGGGGCAGGGCGTCAGGTGTCCACGCGGGTCTGTGGCCCCGTCACGCGGAGCTGGCCGACCTTGGGCACGTCATCTAATGCTTCAGTCCCTGGTTCTTGCAGAAAAGGGCAGAAGAGAGTAGGACATCCTGTGGAGGGTTCCTGCCAGGGTTAAATGTGCCAGTGTCTGTGCAGAACTAAAACAGCCATCGTAGGAGCTGGCTGAGGAGAAGGGAATGGCAACCCACTCCAGGGTTCTTGCCTGGAGAACCCCGTGGACAGGGGAGCCTGGTGGGCTGCCGTCTATGGGGTCGCACAGAGTCGGACACGACTGAAGCGACTTAGCAGCATCAGCAGGAGCTGGCTGAATCTAGGATGAATTATTAAAATATGCTTCGGATGTATGAGGACATTTGAAAATACCAGATCTGCAACAGGCATGCTGGCTTCTTGTGTGTGCTCACTCATGTCTGACTCTGCGACCCCAGGGACAGTGTCCCCCAAGCTCCTCTTTCTGTGGACTTTTCCAGGCAAGAATACTGGAGCGGGTTGCCATGCGCTCCTCCAGGGCATCTTTCCCGCCCAGGGATCCAACGCGAGTCTCTTGCGCCTCCTGCATTGGTAGGCTGGATTATTTACGTATCTATTAAAAATGATAAAAAAAAACTCAAAAATTGTGAACTGAACTCTGCTGTGCCCTAGCGGGCTTTGGGGGTAATGTTCCCATTTGCACTGAGTGGGAACCACAGGTCTGACTGCGCAATAGGCAGGACAGTGACCACGCGTGGGATCGGAGGTCTCCTGGCGAGGGGCTCCTGGTGACCCCACATCCTTGGCGGCACTGCTGGTCCCGCTCCGGGGCCATGGTCGTGTGGACCCCAAGTGTTTCTTTGTTGAGACAGCATGGAGCAGCCTCGTTTAGAAGCCCTGTTACTTCAGCAGTGACGCGAAGTGATCAAGTGGGCAATTGTGGCCGGACCTGAATCTGTGGGAAGTGATGTTAGGAAAGAACATGGAGACCCGGGAGAGGAAGGAGGGGATCTGTTCCTGTAACACGTACGTGAGGTCCGTCCATGTGTCTGTGATGGCAGTGTGGGTGGGGATAGGGGTCAGGGGGAAAGGTATGAAGTTCCCAGGTGTGGGATTCAGAGAGCACTGGGCGGGCTGACATCATGCACGGGGAACCGAAGGTGAAGCTCTGACCCAGGCAGAGACGGGGGTCTACGTTCTGCACACCCAAGGCCGGGTCACCCCTTACCGTTCTCACGGTTGGAATGTGTGTTTCAGCTGTGTAATTATTACAACCAATAGACCCCCAAAGTCTAAGGCCTCTTGATAGGAATTAGTTCCTCCCCCAGTAAACAGGTGAAGCTGATTCCAGCTCAGCACGGTGGTGATTTAAAATGCTGTGTGTTTTTAAAATGTGAGGGATAGTGAGGGAGCCATCAGGAGACGCCTGACTGTTGAAAAGATATTTTGCAACTCACAGTTCCCAGGAGGAGGGTGCATGGATGCCACCCACCAGGGTCACATGAGGACGCTCCAGGGACAGAAAGGAGATGGAGTGGGAGGGGAATGTGGGCAAGAGCCTTTATTGTGGTTGCCACAAGAAGGAATGGACAAAAAAAGGTAAGCAGCTTGGGATTGGCTGGTTTAATGATTTCAGCGGGTTGTGGGGTGGAGGAGGTGTCCCTCGTTGGCCTGTACCTGGCCCCGGAGTGTCAAGGGCAGGTGGATAGTGGCCCAGACTGTGGAGGCCTGTAAAAGAGGTGATGGGGGTGTGGACTCTGGATTGACTGTTTTGTGTTGGGTAATTGCTTGGCTCGGTAGTAAAGAATCTCTCTGCCAATGCAAGAGGCTCGGGTTCAATTCTTGGGCTGGCAAGGTCCCCTGGAGAAGGCAATGTCAAGTCACTCCAGTATTCCCTCCGGGGAAATCCCACGGATAGAGGAACCTGGCGGGCTACAGCCCATGGAGCTGCAAAAGAGTCTAACACGACTTTGCAACTAAACGACAACAGTTTGATAAGAGCACCAGGAAGCGGATTCCTGGTAAGAAGTGGGTAGGGGGGTAGGGAGCGGGGGAGGAAGAGGGAGGCAGGAGGCCAGAGCAAGTGACTCAGACATATTATTGGCTCATCCAGGAAAAGGTGTGTCCAGTTTGAACCCTAAAATTAAAGGTCCAGTTATTTGCAGGCAAAATGAGTTTATTTAGGAACGGCCGAGGAATTCCACTTCAGGACATTCAAACTGTGGCAAACCAGCGTCAAGTCCAGAGAGCAGTGGAGAGGAATGTTGCTTTATACAGAAAAAATGAGGATCCTTTAAATTCAACTCTGTTAGAGAAAAGCAAGCTA
Source organism: Kobus ellipsiprymnus (assembly GCA_006410655.1). NCBI lineage: Eukaryota > Metazoa > Chordata > Mammalia > Artiodactyla > Bovidae > Kobus > Kobus ellipsiprymnus. The sequence continues at coordinate 81,877 of SJYR01000924.1, forward strand.
TGCAGATGGGATGATTTCTCATTGGTTGGACTATGGCTTTTGCTGATTGGCTAAAATTTCAGTGTTTCTGATTGGCTCATCTGTGGCTGTTTCTCATTGGACTGTGGCTCTTTCTCATTGGCTACAATTTTGCTGCTTCTAATTGGCTCAGCTGTGGCTGTTTCTGACTGGCTGGTCTGTGGCTGTATCTCATTGGCTGGACTGTGGATGTTACTCACTGGCTAAAATTTTGCTGTTTCTGATTGGCTCATCTGTGGCTGTGTCTCATTGGCTGTACTGTGGCTGATTCTGATTGGCTACAATTTTGCTGCTTCTGATTGGCTCACCTGTGACTGTTTCTGATTGGCTGGCCTATGGCTGTTTCTCATTGGCTAAAATTTTGCTGTTTCTGATTGGCTCATCTGTAGCCATTTCTCATTGGCTGACTTTTCACTGTTACTCATTGGCTCATCTGTGGCTGTCTCATTGGCTAAAATTTTGCTGTTTCTGATTGGCTCATCTGTGGCTTTCTCACTGGTGTGTGGCTGTATCTCACTGGCTGGACTGTGACTGTTTCTCATTGACTAAAATTTGGCTGTTTCTGATTGGCTCATCTGTGGCTTTCTCACTGGCTGGTCTGTGGCTGTATCTCATTGGCTGGACTGTGGCTGTTTCTCATTGGCTAAAATTTCACTGTTTCTGATCAGTTCATCTGTGCCTGTACCTCATTGGCTGGATTGTGCTGTTTCTCATTGGCTAAAATTTTGCTGCTTCTGATTGGCTCATCTGTGGCTATTTCTTATTAGCTGAATTTTCACTGTTTCTTATTGCCTGGGCTGTGGCTATTTCCAAATTGGGAAAGGAGTACTTCAAGTCTGTATATTGTCACCCTGCTTATTTAACTTATATACAGAGTACATCATGCAAAATGCTGGACTGAATGAAGCACAAGCTGCATATCAATAAGCTCAGATATGCAGATGACATCACCCTTATGGCAGAAAGCATAGAAGAACTAAAGAGCCTCTTGGTGAAAGTGGAGAGTGAAAAAAAATGGCTTAAAACTCAACATTCAAAAAACTTAGATCATGGCATCTGGTCCCATCACTTCATGGCAAATAGATGGGGAAACAATGGAAACAATGAGAGACTTTATTTTATCACTGTAGATGGTGATTGTAGCCATGAAATTAAGACACTTGCTCCTTGGAAGAAAAGTTGTGACTAATCTAGACAGCATATTAAAAAGCAGAGACATTACTTTGCTAACAAAGGTCTGTCTAGTCAAAGTTATGGCTTTTCCAGTAGTCATCTATGGATGTGAGAGTTGGACTATAAAGAAAGCTGAGTGCTGAAGAATTGATGCTTTTGAACTGTGGTTTCTTGAGAGTCCCCTGGACTGCAAGGAGATCCAACCAGTCCATCCTAAAGGAAATCAGTCCTGAATGTTCATTGGAATGACTGGTGCTGAAGCTGAAACTCCAATACTTTGGCCAACTACTGCGAAGAACTGACTTATTTGAAAAGACCCTGTTGCTGATTGAAGATTGAAAGATTGAAGCCAGGAGAAGTGACGACCGAGGATGAGATGGTTGGATGGCATCACCGACTGGATGGACATGAGTTTTGAGCAAACTCTGAGACTTGGTGATGGGCAGGGAGGCCTGACGTACTGCAGTCCATGGGGTCGCAAAGAGTCCGCTAGACTGAGCAACTGAACTGAACTGTGGATGTTTCTCATTGGTGGGACATTCACCATGTCTCATTGGCTGAAACTTCCCTCTTTTTCATTGGCTGGGCTGTGACGGCTGTTTCTTATTAGCTCGTCTGTGGCTGTTTCTCATTGGCTGGACTGTGGCTGTGTCTCATTGGCTGGACAGTCACTGTGTCGCATAGGCTGAAATTCCCTGTATCTCATTGGCTGGGCTGTGGCTGTTTCCCATTGGCTGAACTGCTTCTCATTGGCCAGGCCGGCCTATTTTTCATTGGCTGTACCATGACTGCTTCTTATTGGTGGCTGTTGCTGGACAAGAAGAAAAAAATCATCTTTTTTCTACTGGATTGTAAAGTAACCATCTTTCTACCCAGCAACGTAAGGTAAGCTGCAGCAGAGAGCAATGGTGAAAGAGCTCCACCGCGGGGCTTCCCAACTCCATTTTCAATTCATTTTTACTGTACAGGTATCACACATGTTAAAGTATCAACTTTACAGAAACCTGAAACAGGACTACTACAAGAGGTACCGGGAGCGCTACTCCACTGTCATCCCGGCAGCCAGGCACCACGCTCAGCATGCTGCCAAGGTCGCCCAGGGCATCCGCATCCACCAGCAGAAGGACCAACAGAGAGGATCTGGTGAGGGAGGGTTTGGGGCCAGGCCTGGAAGCAGCTCCATGCATCCTGCTCACTGTGAACGTCATCCCAGGACACACATCACTGCAAGGAGGCTGGGAGATCATCTCGCTGGGAGCCCAGGAAGGGAGGACACGGTGCTGTGGGCAGCCACAGTCCTGTCACACAGGGGCCACCTGCCCCTATGGGCACCTGGGGGTCACACGGTGGGGGTGTTTCTAGTCTCCACTGCTTCCTACCCGACCTCCTCTTACACAGAGGTTCTAGGGACACAGGAAATAGACTCTCAAGAATTCGTTATTTCACAAGCTAGTGGAAACAGAGGAAACATCCCTGCAAGGAGATGCGTAGAATTCAGAGTGAGGCATTCAAGCCCAGAGGAGCCCACGAACGGAGGTGGTGCTGCGGATGGACACCCACTCAGGATGGCAGGAACCAGCTGCTGTGTTACCTTAGGTGCAAAAAAGGGTCTTTGCAGGCGTGGCGGAGTTAAGGCTCTTGTGAAGGGGAGATGAGCTTGGATATTCTAGGTGGACCCAATGGAATCACCAGAGTCCTTATAAGAGCGAAGCAGGCGGTCAGAGAGTGAGGAGATGAGACGTGACCGCAGAAGCAGGAGTCCCAGTCGGAGGCAGGATCCGCAGGTGGAGGAAGGGGCCGCGCGCCAAGGAGTGCGGGTGGCCCCCAGATGCTGCACAAGGCACAGGAATGGAGCCTCCCGTGGAGCCTCCAGCAGGACCGCAGCCCTGCCCACCCGGCCCTCAGCCCCGGGTAGCTGGTCTCAGACTCTGGCTTCCTGAACTGTGGGGAGAGAGCTGCGCTGTTCAGCGCTGCTGTGTGAGTGGTGATTGGTTACAGCGGCAGGTGCACGCTTGTTGGGATGAAAGGCCTCCAATCCCAAATCTGACGGGCATTAGCCCGGTGAGGGTGAGGGTCAGGTCAAGGACAGTGTCCTACAGCTGCTGGGCCCTCTCGTGTGTGCGGGATGCACGGCGTCCAGTGGGGCGGAGCTGGGGTGGGGTGGGAGACGGGGGCTGCCGGCTCCTCGGGGTGGACCTAAAGCCCAGGGGGCCTCCCTGTGCAGCCACGGCCTCACCAACTCCCTCAGCCAGCCCACCGTGCCCACACGCGTGTGGGTGTCTGCATGCGTATGGTGTGTGCATGTGTGCATGTGTGCAAGTCTATCTGTGTGTGCGTGCCTGCATGGACCTGTGCATGGGGCGGATGGGAGCTGTATGCGTGGGGCAGCTCTGCGCCTTCACCCAGACGCGAGTCCCCTCAGACACTCTTGGGCCAGAAAACACTGATCGCCTTGTTTTTGTCTTGTTTCCCTCACTGAGGTTTGGGGGACGGTGGAGCAGAGACCGGGACCTAGAACCTGTGTACCCAGCGCCACATGCGGGGCTGGTGCTCTTGGACCTGTGAGAACACTGACTGATGAACAAGGTGAAGTGTGATGCAGAAAACTGGGTGTCAGCTGTGAGCTGCGTGAGTGCAGCCCAGACTCAAGACCACCACCCGCACTTAGGAAGGTTTGCAGTCAGCTCAGAAGACAAAATGGTTCTCCAGGGGCAGTGGAGGATTCACAGGACACGTCAGGAATCCACTGGGCAACTGTAGGAACATAGCTAGGTCTCTGGAAACAGCCAAGCACCATAGCTGGGTCTCTGGAAACAGCCAAGCGCCAAAGCTGGGGCTCCAGAAACAGGTGCTACACCTTCTCTCCAAGGAGCTAGTTGACTGTGGGAGGGACCACATGGATGCTGAATCTCCTAGAAGCTGATGGCAGGTCTCAGGACTCTTAGTTCTTGCCTGTGGCAGAATAGACTAGATGACTTTCCAGAAAGGAATGATTCCACAGGGAAACCCTCTCAAAGTCCAGTTTAGGCTTTTGCAAGAGTGGCTTCCCTTCTAGGCTGCTCAGGCCTGACCATCAGCGGTCCCTTCCCTCTCCTGGCGCGCCAGGCCCCCGTCCCTTTCTCAGCGCGGAGCCGGGCCCGCCGCGACCCTGACCACAAGGGGGCGGTGCGGAACTGCGGCCAAACCCCGAGTCTGGGGTCCAGTCTGGCTGCCCTGGGCTGGTTCCTCCCTTCCAATCCCTGTCCTTTTGGACAAGAACCTGTAAGCTCCTTTCTGCATGGAAAAACGGGCGGAGGCTCTGAGAAGGTCCGCCTGGCATTACTGCCATCAGGCGCCCGGTGCAGGGTCATCTATCCAGGTGGGTGCGGTTCCAGGGGTCCTTATGAGTGTCAGAGACACCCCGGTGCCCTGAGCCTGCCAGCCCCATGCTGCGCTCTCACAGTCCCTGAGCCAAGTCTGGGAGAGGGCTGTGCCCTGATCCCAGCACAGAGCCCCCCGCCCCGACACCCCTCCAGGCGGGGGTCAGCCGAGGAGCAGCACTGAGTAGTGGGGGAGCTGACGCCTCCAGGGGGTCCTGAGATGGTGAGGGGACAGGAGAAGGACTGGTGCTGCGGGGGGGCTGCCCAGGGTCTGTCCCACTCAGCCTGGCGCCTCTCCATCCTGAGCATCCAGCCATGGGCCACACACGGCCTTCACTCCACCCGGGACAACACTGAGATTCCTGAGAAAAGGGGGCTGGGGCCAGACAAGGCAGAGCCCCCCTGCTCCATCTTGCTGGGGTCACACCCTCTGCACCTCCCAGAGCTGTGCCCCACATCACTGCCCAGACTTTTCATGGTGACCTTCTCTGAAGGTGGGGGGTCAGAGTGTGCTGGACGGGCCCCAACTCCAGGACACCCTGGGGGCTGACCACACAATGGACAGGGATGGCCTCACCCCAAAGGTGCCCTGAAGCACCATCCAGCCCTGGTCAGGGGTCCCCTGGACCTTGTGACTTGCCCGGTGAAGGGTGGACCTCACCACGGGGGGCACTCGGCCTGGAGGAGCCGCACATTCTGACCCTTGTCTGGGGGACAAGACACAGGTTCCCCTGAAGGGGTGTGTCTCCGCCATCTCCGGAAGCCCATTCCCAGCAGCTCAGCAAGGTCGGATCTGTGCGCCCCCCTCCACTGCTGCTGGGGCTCAGCGTCCAGGCCCCCGTGGTGTCCAGGTGAGACCAGGCTGAGGCAGCTGAGCCAGGCGCGGAGGTGGGGGCTGCTCTTCATTGCGTTGCATGGACTTCTCACTGCAGCGGCTTCTCTTGCTGTGCAGCACAAGCTCTAGGGCGCGTGGCCTCAGTAGTTGTGGCGTACAGGCTTTATTTGCTCCGTGGCATGTAGACTGTCCCCTGGGGCCAGGAGCCGAGCCCACGTCCCCTGCATCAGCAGGTGGATTCTTATCCACGGGACCAGCAGGAAGTCCAAGGAGCTGTCTTCTGATGGCAGTACTATGCGGTCAGTCTGATCCTCATGTCCTGCGTTATTGAGTTTCCCTCCCTCCTGAACAGTTCTGGCGCCTCCTTTGGGTGGCCCCCATACCTCCCTACCTGTATCTGGACACCCTCCCTCTTTGACCCGCCAGGATCCAACCCCAGGGAGGCAGGCTCCGTGGCTGCTGTCCGCGGTGCTGACCGGGATTCGACGGTTGAGACTGGTTTCAGCACCAAGGTCAGAGTCTATGAAGGCAAGGCAGCCTCCACCATTTCCTGCTGTCTCGGTCGGCCAGTTTTCATCAGCTGAGCCCCATCCGTGGTCCTCTTGTGTGGTCTCCACGCAGGAGTTAAACAAAACTTCCAACCAGCGCACGCGGGTAAACTGGACAAACACCAGGTAGTAGTAGTTGACAGTGCCTCAGATCCCTTTCATGATCTGCGCACCCCGAAGAGGAGTGCAGTGCAGAAGCTCATGGTGCCGGCGCCGCGCTCAGTGTCACCACCGCTGAGCAGTCATGTGATGTTCGTTTTCCTCTACCCCCTCAGAACTGTCTTCTACCAGACCAGGGTCAGCATACCAGATATCTAGGTGTGGCCCAAAAGTAACAGACTGGGCTCACACCAAAGTAGGTAGGTTTCAAAACCTAGACCTGCCTCTCGCTAGCTCTGTGTCCTTGGGAGCGTCGTTATGCCTCCCTGAGGCTCACTTTGCCTTTCTGTGAAATGGCAGTAACAATGGTGTCTGCTTAATGGGAAGCAGATGGCCAGAGACTATTATATTCTCTCATAGGAGGTGGGCAGTTTAGCTAAGAGGTGGGATCTGGAGGAAGGCGTCCTGGGATTGTATCAGAATTCTGACTGATGCTGAAGCTCCAATACTTTGATCACCTGATGCAAACAGCTGACTCACTGGAAAAGACCCTGATGCTGGGAAAGATTGAAGGCAGGAGGAGAAGGGGGCAGCAGAGGATGAGATGGCTGGATGGCATCACCGACTCGATGGACATGAGTTTGAGTAAACTCCGGGAGTTAGTGATGGACAGGGAGGCCTGGCATGCTGCAGTCCATGGGGGTCGCAAAGAGTCAGAAATGACTTAGCAACTGCACAACAACTGCCTTTTGTTAACTTTGTGACTTAGACAACGTCATGCCACTGGTTTGTCACCTATCAAGTGAAGAGAATGCCAGGACCTGCTCTGTGGGGTTTTCGTGAGAAACTAAATGCTTTCCATGTGATGTGTGGAGTGAAATGACTGGCACGCACTTAGCATGCATTCAAGAAAGCGGGCTGTTATCACTGCTATTACCACCACCGTCACCACCAAGCACCTAGACACAGTCTGAAAAACTACTTCTGCTTGGTAATGAGTGCTGCTTTTATGAATTATTCTTGGGGTTTCTGTGAGTGTCCTTAGACCTCTGATACTGATGAAGAAACTAAAGCTACAAGGTGAAAAGTGACTTGCCTAGGAAACTGGGGCTCCGATCAAGGCCATCTGACACCAGTGCATGGTCCCACCTGCCCACATTTAGCAGCAAGGCAGGAAGAATCTTAGGAACCCCCCCCACCTCCACCCCCAGATGGAAGACCAGGGCTCATGGTAGTTTGACCAGAGGTTTGTACAAATTCTCTCTCAGCCCTTCTCTATTCTCTCACCAGTGGCTCCCAGGAGCTTTTCCTGCTGGCGTTGCAGCCAGGAGGCAGGAACTGCAGACAGTCATTTGGAAATATTGTCTTATCCAAACCACGGGGAGGAGGAGCTCCGGCATCCAGTGGGCGGAGCCCTAGGGCTGAGCTGAGCGTCCCACAGTGCACGGGACCCTGCACCCCACGAAGAATGACCCGGCCCCAAATGCCAATAGCTCTGGGTGCGGAAAGGCTGGTCTGTGTGTTTGTAAGAGACCAACACAAACTTGGAAGGTGTATATACCCTACACCAGTTTCATGAGCATTGGATTGGATGAGGTCATCAAAACCTTATTGGTTAGGGTATTTTTCCTTTCTACCTTTACAGGGACAGAGGATTCCCAAGCGGTCCACTGGTGAGGGCTCTGCACTGTCCCTGCCGAGGGTCTAGGTTCAGTCCCTGGTGGGGGAGCTAAGGTCTCACAATCTGTGTGGTGCGGATTCCCCACCACCCCAGAATCCTTCCTTTCTGTCTTTGTATGGAGGGAGTGTCACTTATGTAACTGAAAAGTACACTTACAAAAAAGAAACAAAAATAGCAGTGGGTGTATCCAAACCAAAGAAACAAAACTGCTTCTAAACAGTAGGGAGGGGGGAGGGTTGTTGGGGGATTGCAGGCGGCCCTGAGGGCGCGCAGCTGGAAGGAGTGGGGAGCTCCGGAGGCTGGCCTCAGCCCTAGGGCTCCACCTGCGGACAGTGGACCGATCCTGTCTCCCTCTTCCGCCTCTCTCCGGATTTCTCTCTCTTTCTGTCTCTCCCTCCCTTGCTCTCAGTCTCACCTACCCTCCCTGGCTCCCTCTCTTCCCGCTCTGCCTCTAGAAGGAGGCTCTTTCAAAGTCCTTTTGGTTCTTGGAAAACCTGGGTCACTTCCCAGATCAAAAGCATCCTCTGCTCGCATCCCTGAGCACCGGGGGAAATTCCACGCTTCCGGTGCAGGTCAGCGCACTTCTGGTGTAGGTCACCGCACTGCCGGCCTTGGTAGGGGCGCTGCCAGGCTGACTCAGTTTCCTTGTCCGTTCAGTGGACCTAATGCACGGCACCTGCCTCGTAGGTTGGCTCAAGGCCTAAATGAGAGAGCGTGGGAGCAGGCTTGGGACAGAGCCTGCGCACAGCAAGGTGTTCTGAGATGTCCTGCAGTTGGACCCCTGGGTCGGGAAGATCCCCTGGAGAAGGGAATGACTACCCCCTCCAGGGCTCCTGCCTGGAGAATCCCACAGACAGAGGAGCCTGGCGCGCTGCAGTCCATGGGGGTCGCAAAGAGTCGGACACGACTGGGCGACTGACACTTTCGGATCGGAACCAGCTTCCCTTCCCTTCCCAGCACAGCTGAACCTCGCCACCCAGGCTGGGGCCAGCGGGGCAGAGCCCCAGGGGCACCCCCGCCTGCTAGTCCAGGCTGCAGCCGCCCCTCCGCCCTCCCCTTGCTTTCCAAGCAGAGCCCCCGCTGGGGAGCTCAACCCTCCTCAGGTGCCCTAGACGGGGCTACCTGACACCTGGACCACTGGCCCAGTGGCGATTTCCTTGTAGAATCAATATGAAATACCATTAAAATTTTAGTTCTGGCCCCACTAGCTACAGGTCAAGCGCCGATAGCCACATGTGGTTACTGTACCGGACATGCCTGTCGTCCCAGAAGGGTCAGTTCAGTTCAGTTGCTCAGTCGTGTCCGACTCTTTGTGACCCCTGAATTGCAGCATGCCAGGCCTCCTTGTCCATCACCAACTCCCAGAGGCCACCCAAACTCATGTCCATTGAGTCGGTGATGCCATCCAGCCATCTCATCCTCTGTCGTCCCCTTCTCCTCCTGCCTTCAATCTTTCCAACGTCAGGGTCTTTTCAAATGAGTCAGCTCTTCGCATCAGGTGGCCAAAGTATTGGAGTTTCAGCTTCAGCATCAGTCCTTCCAAAGAACACCTAGGGNTAATTTCATGGCTGCAGTCACCATCTGCAGTGATTTTGGAGCCCCCCAAGATAAAGTCAGCCACTGTTTCCACTGATTCCCCATCTATTTGCCATGATGTGATGGGACCGGATGCCATGATCTTAGTTTTCTGAATGTTGAGCTTTAAGCCAACTTTTTCAGTCTCCTCTTTCACTTTCATCAAGCGGCTTTTTAGTTCCTCTTCACTTTCTGCTTTAAGGGTGGTGCCATCTGCATATCTGAGGTTATTAATATCTCTCCTGGCCACCTTGAGTCCAGCTTGTGCTGAAGGTTCTGTGGGACAGATCTTTGCCCCCCACCCCCGCCCTGGCTCCGAGGTCCTGTCCATCATAGAACCTTCCTCTCCTGTATTTTCCGTCTCTCCACAGGGTCAGCCTGCCTGAGTTCAAATCCCACCCACACAGCTTTACAGCTGCATGAGCTAAGTTTCCTAAGGCAAAACAAAGTGGAAAACCCAATGGGAATAGTAATACCACCCTCCTCTCACCCATAGAGTTATTCTGAAGATTAAGATTACCTAAGGAGAGAGCTTAGAACTGCTCCTAAACGATTCCAACCCTTCCAGGAGCATTAGCTGCTATTCTTGTCGTTATGTACTTTCTTCAAGATGCTGAAATAAGTGCATAGCCCCCTTTTAAAATCTGCATGAATGAGTTCCAAAAGAAACTGCCAAGTGGGGAAGGAGTGGTGGCCCAGAGCCACCCGGCGAGAGTCCCTTTGCCTGTGTTTACAGCTGTGTCTCTGGCTGCACGGGTCTTGGTTGTAGCATGTGCGACCTAGTTCCCTGACCAGGAATTGAACCCGGGGCCCCTGCATTGGGAGCACGGAGTCTTAGCCCCTGGACCACCAGGGACGCCCCTCCTTTGCGTATTTAAAATACGTTTACTTAGACCACCACGTTGGTCGGCTGTTCTCAAGCAGAGCCTCCACCCCCCTCCCGGGGGCCATTTGGAAACAGTGGTGAGTCTAAATCACGGTGGGGGAGAGCTGCTAGCATCGGCGGGTGGAGCCCTGGGACCCTGCTGAGCACCCCCAGTGCGCAGGCGGCCCGACCACAGGCAACGCCCAGCCCCACACGCCAGCAGCTCCCGCTGCAAGCCTCGGGTCTGTGCGCACGAGCTCAGCCCAGCTGACTGGCGCGTTGGTCTTGAGTCGCTCAGTCGTGGGCGACTCTTTGCCACCCCATGGACTGTGCCCCGCCAGGCTCCTCCAACCCTTCGATTTCCCAGGCAAGACTCCTGGAGTGGGTTGCAGTTTCCTTCTCCAGGGCATCTTCCCGACCCAGGGATCGAACCTGCATCTCCTGATTTGGCAGGTGGGTTCGTTACCACTCCCTTGAAAGGTGTATAAAGTGAAGTCGCTCAGCCGCGTCCCACTCGCTGCCACCCCACGGATTGTAGCCTGTCAGGCTCCTCCATCCATGAGATTTTCTAGGCAAGAATACTGGAATGGGTTGCCATTTCCTCCTCCAGGGGGATCTTCCC
>SJYR01000924.1:93233-105076 GCA_006410655.1 Kobus ellipsiprymnus
CATGGGATTTTCCAGGCAAGAGTACTGGAGTGGGGTGCCACTGCCTTCTCCCAAAACCTTACTGCTGCAGCTGCAAAGTCGATTCAGCCGTGTCCGACTCTGTGCGACTCCATAGACGGCAGCTCACTAGGCTCCTCTGTCCCACTATTCAAGAATACTGGAGTGGGTTGCCATTTCCTTCTCAAAACCTTACTAGCTAGTGTTTTTTTCTCTTTTTCAAGGAGGATGTGTTCAGGTACCCTTTATGTAACTAAAAATTACTTTTTTGAACAAAGAAACAAAATAGCAGCAAATGTATCCAAGCAAAGAAACAAAATTCCTTCTCTGACCCCCCTCCCCCCCAACCTCTTCCTCTGGATACCCTGTTTCCTTCCGTTTCCTTCCTTGGATTCCCGAATCCTCCTCCCTGTCTCCCTCCCCTCACCCACAGCAAGCTGGCTCCCACCCACTCAGCCCCCACCGGCGGTTCTCACTCAGGCCGCCGGTGGCCTCTGGCTTGTTACCAAATCCAGTGGAATTTTTTTTTTTTTTTTTAATCAGCCTTGGTCTGCTTCTGAGCCTGCAGCGGAGGACACGTGTGTCCTCCTCTGTGTGGGCACAGACTCCTCATGTTTCATTCTCTGTTGCTGCTGGGCTCTGGTCCAAGTTCCTCCCCCTTTTCTCTCTCAGTCTCGCCCTTCGCAGCTGCTTCATCTCAGTCCTCTGCTCTTCCCCCTTCAATCAGAACCAGCTACATGGTTTTCAGGGTGCATGGAAAGGAAGAGGCGGGGTCCCTTGTTCAACAGGACTAACAGTTCAAGATAGAGCAAACCATTAAACAAGTACAGGGCCCTGCTGGGCATGGCCCCCAGGGACCGTGCCGGCGCCGCCCGTGCTCTGGTGGGGCTGACTGCCCTTCCCTCTGCTCCGGGTCAGGGTCTCTGGGGTCTCTTGTCCTCCTGCCCCTCCTCCCAGGCTCTCCAGCTTGGCGGTCGCCCAGCATCCCCCGGGACCTGCCTTCCGAAGGTCCCTGGGGTAGACAGACGCACGTCTAAAGATGTCCAGGCACGAACCCCTGGAACCTATGACCAGGCTGTGTGTGTGCTAAGTCGCTCAGTCGTGTCCGACTCTCTGCAACCCCATGGCCTGTAGCCCGCCCGGCTCCTCTGTCCGTTCGATTTCCCAGGTAAGAATACTGGAGTGGGTGCGATGTCCGCCCCCAGGGGGTCTTCCCCACCCAGGGACTGAACCAGGGTCTCCTGTGAGCCCTGCACTGCAGCTGGGTCCCTGGTTCCTTTCTAGCTACGTTAGGCCTTGGTTGCAGCACGTGGACTTTCCCTCGTTTCTGAGCGGGGCTACCGTCTGACTCAGGTGCCGGGCCTCCGGCTGCGGTGGGTGCCTTTGCAGAGCGTGGGCTCTGGCGCCTGGTCTCCAGCGGTTGCCACCTGAGGGCGCAGTGCCTGTGGCGCGCAGGCTCAGTGCTTGTGGCTCTAGGGCTTCGTGGCTCTGCAGCACGGGGGATCTTCTGGGATCAGGAGTTGAACCCATGTCCCCTGCACTGGCAGGCGGGTTCCTAACCACGGAGCCACTGGGAAGGCACAGACCCCTCAGCAGCATGTAACTTGTGCTGATTAGGAGCAACGCGTTAGATCTAGCCATCACCATGGCTGTTACCCAGGTGGGCCTCACGTAATCAGGACCTTCTCTGGCCAGAGGCAGGACAGTGCAGCAGGCCTGCAAATCAGGGAGTGTGAAGCCTAAGAGGGACTCAGGTGGAGAGACAGAGTGAACGCCGCAGAAGGCCGCAGGCAGCCTGTCGCAGCAGGCCAGGTGCAGACCCGACCAGGTGGGGGAGTTTGTCTTTTGTTTGTCTGCTTGAGGTGATGAGTGTTTTGGAATCAGAGGTGGTGGTTGCACGACATTGAGAATATACTAAATCCCTTTAAAACGATGCACCGTAATGTGAATCCAAACATCAAGAGAAAATAACTAACTAACATGCTGTTGCTATTTAAACATTTATCTTGGGTGACCATTCTGCCACCCTCACCTTAAACTTTGTCTTGAATGTGAAAGAAAAAAGTGTTAGTCGTTCAGTCGGGTCCGCCTCTTTGCGACTCCGTGGACCATAGCCCGCCAAGCTCCTCTCTCCGTGGGATTCTCCAGGCAAGAATACTGGAGTGGGTTGCCGTGCCCTCCTCCAGGGGATCTTCCCCGCTCGGGGATGGAATCCGGGTCTCCTGCATCGCAGGCGGATTCTTTACCATCTGAGCCACCGTTCCAGCCTGTTCCAGCCCATCCCCCTTCTGGACTGTGAAGTGGACTCTCTGCGCCTTCAAGTTCTGACCCTGTTTTTCCCGCTTAATGCCCGACCAGGACAAATCAGAAGCTCCCCGTGGCTTCCAACCCGGATCTCTCCAGGCAAACCAGGCTCCACCCGGGGCCTCAGGGCCCTGGGCTCCACTTGGCGGCCTGGCCCGCTCCCTCCGGTCCTCGGCCCTGTAAACAAGTACTCCTCTCGCTTCGGAAGATTCAGGTCAAGCCACACCTCCTCCTTATCCAGGACCCTCCCTGCTCTTGGCCTCAAAGGTGGCTCAGACGGTAAAGCGTCTGCCTGCAATGTCTGTGACCTGAGTTCGAGCCCTGGGTGGGGAAGATCCCTCTCCAGTATGCTTGCCTGGAGAGTCCCCAAGGACAGAGGAGCCGGGTGGGCCCCCGTCCATGGGAGTCGGACACGACTGAGCGCCTTTTCTTTCTTTCTCTCCTCTCCAGCCCCTCCATCCCAGCTCACAACCGAGCCGGCCTCCTCCCCGGGGTGGGGCGCTTCCCGCCCTCACCCCCTTGGGGATCGTCCTCCCCCCAACCCTGAGTCTTCCCGTACCGCTCGGCGCGGGCCCCTAGCGAGGTGACGCTCAGGCCCGGACCTTCAACTCCCCAACGCAGGCAGAGGGCCGCCCTCCGCGGCCACCTCCACCCGCTCCTACCGCCGGTCTCACTGCCTGATCTTGTCGGCTTCTCTCTCTCTTCCAGGCCCCACACTCGCTCCCCCAACCGCTGCAATCTGGAAGAAATTACTCTTTCCAAACAGCCAGACTTCCCCACTTGCAGGAAATTCCAGGCTGGCAGGGGAGGGGCCGGGCTGGGGGGCCGCCCCGTCCATCCAATCCCCCACCCCCTCCGCGGTCCTTCCACCCGCACTTCCAGTCCCGGCCACTTCCCGCCCCCACACTCAGCCTGGAGGATCCTCCGCTTTTCCGCCGTGGCTTCTTAGTCCTTAAATCCTAGAGGCCAACTTTTGGAGGCGGGGGGCGCGGGGGAAATAAGGGAGGCCTGGGCGGGGCTACTGCCTTAACCCTCTCGGCGCAGACGGGCCGAGCCGGACTGGGCGGGAACTCTACGCCCCCTGGGCTCCAGTCATGGCCCCCGAGAGGGGCTGACGCTTCCGTTCCCGGTGCAGGTAAAGAGGGGACCCGGTGACAGGGTCTGGGGGCGGGCGTGGGGCGCAGACTCCCGGGGCTGGTGGAGGGGAGGCCGGGGGTGGTCTGGGATCCCCCTCGCGTCCTGAGGCCGAGGAGGAACTGATTCAGGGCTCCCGGGAACCAGGAGAGAAGGAGGGGGCGCTGCGGGCCGGCCACCCGGGTCGTGAGTGCCCCTCCAGGTTCCGCCTGACGGGCCCTTCGCAGGGGAGATCCCGCCCGGAGGAAGGCGGAGGGAGGCGCGGGCCTGGGACCAGGAGGCGGAGGCGGGCCCCGAACCGAGAGGAGCGGGTCCCGGGCGGAGCCGGAGCCTGAGAGCGCGCCCGCCCGGTTCGGCAAGGACCGCGAGGTAAGGGGGCACTGGCGGCCCCGGGGTCCCCAGGCAAGTCCAGAGGGGAGCGGGGCAGACAGACGGCCGAAGGGACAGCGGCCGCTGGAGCCGGGGCCGCAGCCACGTGGCCTCAGGAAGCGCGCTCTGGAGCCCCAAGGGGGTCGGGTGGGGTCCCGGTCCCCGGTGCCCCTGCGCCGTCCGCGTGCCGCCCGCCTGGCCGCCTCTCCCACGGGGCTGAGAACCAGCCAGGCTGGATGTGGGGCGGGCTGGGGCCCGGAGAGGACGGGGCAGAGCCAGCTGTGCGTCCCCACCCGCCTGCAGCTGGAGCCTCGGCAGGAAAGGTGGGGCGCGTGGAGGCGGGAGGAGGGGCGCGCGGTCCAGGGTCGCGGCGCCTGCTCTCTGCCCGAACCGAGGTCGCCGCACACAACAGCTCCTCTGTGTGGAGCCGGCCCCGCCACTGGCTCTTTCCGAGCATGACCTCATTGCATCAGGCACACGAGGGAGATTGGAGCCTTCTATTTCAGGGGACACCGAGGCTCTGAGAAGCGGACGGACTGCACCCCACACCCCCTCCACCCCACCCGGGTCACCCCGAGTTCTCAGAACTAGCCAGGAGAAGCGGTGGCTTTCAAAAACAATTTCTAACTCGTTGTTCTTACCTGGAATGGAAAAAGAGAAAAAAAAAAAGGCAAACAAACAGGGTCAAGGGTGTAGGTCCTTGGCCTTGATATGAAAGCATTATTTATTTTCCCACGGGTCTGCACGCCCTACCCTCTTGGGACCATGAGCGATATAACATCCTTCCAACTCCGGAGTTCGTCTGCCTGCGTTCCAGATTCAGGCAGTACTTGCTGCTGTGTGACCCAGGGCCAGTTACCTCACCTCTCTGTGCCTCAAGCTGTCACCCACATCTCTAAAAGGAACATAGCAGGGTTCTCCCCTCATAGGGGCCTGTTAGGAGGACCACAGGAGTTCCTTCATGTGCCTGAAGCGCTTAGACCCCTGCCTGGCCCAGGGCAAGTGCTTGGGAAACAGTGTCAGCACCAGAGTAGACTCCAGGACAGCCCCTTGCAAACAGGCGTTTCGACTTCCCAGTTTTCAGAGGAGCAAACTGAGCTGTGAGGTTGAGAGAGTTAGTTCTGGCTGTGTTTGTTTGTTTTTTCCTCCTTCTGTCTGCATGGCTTGTGAGAGACCAAGATCTTAAGGAGCTGCTAAGTGCTGGGAAACGGCAGAGCTATCACCCTGTAGGGTGGTGGGAGGACGGGCTGAGGGCAAGGTGGGGGGTGGGCAGGGAGAGGAAGCAGTGGCGGAGAGCGTCCGGGGAGGGCCAATGCACGGGGCGGCTGGCAGGTGAAGGCATAGCTCTGGGCTCTGGAAGCCCGCAGAGCTGCTTTGTGACCTCGGGCAAGTCACGGACCCTCTGAGCATGTTTCCTTCTCTGGGACGGGCGAGGATGATCCAAGGTTTGGCCACCGAGCACACAGCATTTTCTGTGTGCTGGCTACCATGCCAAGACTTTCCGTGGGGCAATATCTCACCAATTCTTTTTTTTTTTTGGTTGCCCTGGTTGGCTAACAGGGTCTTAGTTCCCTAAACAGGGATTGAACTAGTGCCCTTGGCAGTGAAAGCTCATAGTCCTCACCACCGGACTGCCAGGGAATCCCCCCACTATTTCTTGCAAAGAGACTGAGAATTATCCTTCGTGGTGAACTCACGTCAATGTTTGGCAAAACCAATACAGTATTGTAAAGTCAACTAAAGTTAAAATAAAAATTAAAAAAAAAAAAAAAAAATATCCTATGAGTAACATTCCACTTTTGAGATGAGGAAGTGAGGTCAGAAAGGGTAAGTAATTTGCCCAAAGCAACCCAGCAATGTGCACAGTCAGATCCAAGTCTGGGCAGCTAGCTTCCTGAGTTCTGCTTTTTTCACCTATAATCCACGGCTCAGTGAGACGGGGCACTGCTAGCTCTGAGACATATATATATATATATATATATATATATATATATATATATATATTAACAGTAGATTGAGATTTGTTAATGAACAGAGGTCAGCGTTAAAAGACTAACAGAGAATCCCAGGTGGTCCAGTGGTTAGGACTCTGGGCTTCCACTGCGGGGGGTGTGGGTTCGATGCCTGGTTAGGGGACTAAGGTCCTGCATAGCACAGCCAAAATAATAATATAGGTTAGAATTGAAACTATCCAAGTGCCTCGCATGTGCTGAGTAGTCTCATTTCATAAATGTTTCCCTTATATACTGGGTGGGCTGGGGAAGGAATGGTGATTGTGCTCTTGATTGCAGTAAAATATATTTATTCACCTGGGTGGAGGTTAGGGAATTTTGAGAAGTGCTATAGAGGTGGTCAAGCAAGGCTGGGTTTTCAAGAGAAATAAATGTAAAGTGTGTATGTGTGTTTGAGTAGGGGAGTGGACAGCCCTCAGACCACAGCCGTCTATCATTATTTCAAATCCTTTGGCTTTAATTTTTCTCCACATAAAAGATGGTATTTCCCGTGGTTACTAAAAGGACAGTGCTTTGCCTGCTTCAGAGGATTTTATGAAATCTAAACTTTGTTGCACAGTTTTGTCTGGGGACACATCTCCCCCCCCACCCCCAATGCTATCACTATCAATTGACTGGTGGTGTTACAAATAGAGTTTTCTTTGAGTGTTTCTGTGTGCCCTACAAGGAAGGTAGTGTTATTTTACCCATTTTCAGATAGAAAACAAGCCAAGCGATCACATCAATTATCTCAGTTCATACGGTTGGCAAAGGGTGGGGCTTCAATTCAAATAGAAAGAATGTTTATTATTATTATTACAACAGTGACTGTTAAAAGTACAAGGTCATCAAAGTCCCTCCCAGAAGTTCCATAAAAACAGCCAAGTTCCAGGATATGGGCAAAGGTTGGTGGACGTATCTATTTACCATCAAGTCATGAAGTCATGTGGCCATAGGGCACCTGGTTTATAGTTCATGAGCTGCCAGATTGGAATTTATGCCATTCTTGCCATGTTTTAACATAGGAAATTTTGCATTATTATTACTGTTACTCTTAGCAAGCAGTAAGATATTATGTTGCTCGTTTCAAAACCAGATAATTTGAAATTGTAAAACACTGTGTCAAACGCCGTGGGAGGGGAGGTGGGTGTGGGTGGTGGGTGGGTGGGGATGGTTTCAGTGGTACAGAGACCACCTACAAATACAGGAGATGCAGGTTGGATCCCTGGGTGGGGAGGAGCCCCTGGAGGAGGAAATGGCAGCTCACTCCAGTGTTCTTGCCTGGAGAATCCCATGGACAGAGGAGTCTGGCTGACTGCAGTCCATGGGGTTGTAAAGAGTCGGACATGACTGAGCGTGCATGCGGACTCACACGCACACACACATACGTGTGCAAGTATACAGATTCCCAGGCCCACCCTAAACCTCCCAAATTAGAATCCTCAGGCCAGCCTACATTGTGACTTTTGTGTGTCCCAGGCAAAGCTTTCATGGACATAATTATATAGGTTATAATTATATTTTACGACTGTGTTGGTATAAAGACAAACATAACCCAGACATTTTGAAATAAATCAAAACACAGTGTCCCTCGGCTCAGAAAGGGCTTCTGGACCTTGTGTATTGACAGGGTGGGGGGCTCCCCTCGTCTGAGAGGGTCTCCTCTGCCCTCCTCTGGGCTGTGTGAGCTCTGTGGGCCCGGAAGGTGGTGCCGGAGAGGAAGACCTGTGCCTGTCCCCGCCCTTCGTGAGCTGGCGGCCAGCGGCCTCAGTTAAGGACCGAGGCTCAGAAAGGTAATAATAATAAATTAAAACGTTTAAAACTGTGTGCAGGCCTCTAGAAGTGTGGCCGGCGCTGGGCACCCCGTCTCTTCCCCTAAAGGACAGGGGCAGCTCTGCCTTAAGAGTGGAATGAGTGATAGTCGCTCAGTCGTGTCCAACTCTTTGTGACCTCATGGACCTTAGCCTGCCAGGCTCCTCTGTCCAGGGAATCCGCTAGGCAAGAGTACTGGAGTGGGTTGCCTTGCCCTTCTCCAGGGGACTTCCCGACCCAGGGATGGGGCGCGGGTCGCTGCTTTGCAGGCAGAGTCTTCACCGTCTGAGCCGCTAGGGGAGCCCGTCTTCAGGGTGGAGTTTCTGCCAAGTTTGGGAAGAAACTTGTCTGCAGGCTTGGTGAAGCGTGTTTTGCTGGTTTCCTGGAGTATGAAATCCTCAAACGTTAGTTCCAAGTGCAGTCAACATACAGGCAGACCTAAATTTGAGTCTGAGTTTTTAATCAAGCAGCTGTGACCTCGGGCCTCAGTTTCCCCAGCTGAAAAGTGGAGTAACCCCCGCACCCCCACCACGGTCGCGCTGTGCGTGTCCGGAGCATCCTTTGCACCGCGGGCTAGGCCAGGGCTAGGAACTCGGCAGGCCGGCCTCGGCAGCGCCCCTGGGGCAGGCCGTGCTAACCCGCCCCTACCCCGCAGATGCCGGTGCTGAAGCAGTTGGCCCCCGCGCAGCCCAAGAAGCGGCCGGAGCGCGGCGCCTTGTCCATCTCCGCGCCGCTCGGCGACTTCCGGCACACGCTGCACGTGGGGCGCGGCGGCGACGCCTTCGGGGACACCTCGTTCCTGAGCCGCCACGGCGGCGGGCCGCCCCCTGAGCCCAGGGCGCCGCCCGCGGGGGCCCCGCGCACTGCTCCGCCGCCCGCCGTGCCGCAGGCCTCGCCGCCCGCCCTCCGTGCGCCCGCGCCCGCTGACCCGCTGCTGTCCTTCCACCTGGATTTGGGCCCCTCCATGCTGGACGCGGTGCTAGGCGTCATGGACGCGGAGCGCCCGGGCGCCGCTGCCGCCAAGCCGGACGTGGACGCCGGCCCCGGGGCGCAGCACCCCCGGGCCCGCTGCCTCGCCAGCGCGGACCTCGAGCCGGACGACGTCATCGGCCTGTAGGCACCCCCATTCCCTGCGCTCTTACCGCCCAGCGCCCCACTTCTCTCTACATAAACCGACAAGTTCTGTGTCCCGGCTTTCGTCTGTTCACTTTGCACGTGGAGAGCGGTAACGAGACGGGGTGACGGGATCCCGGCGAACCTAAGAGCCAGGTGTGTTGCGGGGGGCGGTGTTCTGGTACCCGCCGGGTGGATGGTGGTAGAAATTCGATGGTCCTGGCGTAATGGGATGCGGCCCCTTTAAGAGGGACAGGGGCGTGGCCCCCGACGAGGTCGCTCCCACGGCACAGTTCTTTCAGCAAAGTGGGCCGCGCTGCTGCCGGCTGGACGCGGTCCCGGGCACGGACTGACGCCTCCCGGGGGTCGGCCAAGGGCTGTGACCCAGGGAGCTCCGCGCCGCCGGTGGATCCCGCCCAGGAAGGCTGCCCTTTACCCCGGGAGCGGCCGCGCAGGAAAAGAGCCGGGAGGAGGCGTGGTCTGCTAGGAAAGGAACGCCCCGAGGCCGATAGGGGTGCCCGGAATCCGGGCTGCGACGTTCATGCTGAGCCCGCAGGCGTCCGGTTCTCCCGCGGAGGGCGAGGCCCGAGCGGGGCCCGGAGGGGCGCGGCAGCAGTGCAGATCCTTAGCGGGGAGGGGGCATCAGGTTCTCCGGGGCGCACGAGTGGCGAGCCGCGCTTGCGAACCCTAGGGGAGCCGACCCGCGCTTCTGAACCCTAGGGGAGCCGAGCGGCGCCTGCGAACCCTAAGGGAGCCGACCCGCGCTTCTGAACCCTAGGGGAGCCGAGCGGCGCTGGCTGCGCGCCCGGGAGGGGCGGGGCCACAAGCGATAGGGGCGGGGCCACAAGCGATAGGGGCGGGGCCACAAGCGATAGGGGCGGGGCCACAAGCGATAGGGGCGTGGGCAGGGCCGGGGCCACAACAGAACCAGATCACCCGCGGGTGTCGGGCTTCCCCGGGCTCGGCGCAGGGCGGGCCCGCGCGCGGGGTGCTTTCCAGGCTGGGCCGGGGCCGGAGCCGCGCCCGTGATGTCACGGCGGGCCGGGCAGGGCTGACCCCGCGAGGAGCGGCCGGTGCCGGGCGAGCGCGCCCGCCATACGCTCCGCCTATGGCGGCGGCCGGAGGGCCGGAGCCGCCCGCGGGGGTCTCGGTCGCGGAACCCGCGCCCCCACCGGCCTGCCGCTTCTTCCTGGAGGGCCGCTGCCGCTTCGGCGCCCGCTGCCGCCAGCCCCACCCCGGGGCGCCGGCGCCGCCGCAGCCTAGAGGCGAGGCCGAAGACCAGGCCAAAGCCAAGAAGCCGCCGCTGCGCACGGCTGACGCCGTCATCCAGCGCATCCGCTGGGACCCGCGCCTCAACCCAGCTGACTTCTCTGTGGGCTACGTCGACCGCTTCCTGGGCGTGCGCGAGGAGCCCTTCCTTTCCTTCTGCTGGGACGAGCCGCTAGCGGCGCTCGCGCCGGGCGTTTTGGCCGTGCCGCAACACCGGGTGCGCTACTTCCGCTTCCGCGGCCGCCTGGTATGGGACCGCGCCTCGCGCACCGACCTCGTCTTTGGCTCCGGCTTGGCGGCCGGCCGTGGGCCCACCATCCTGGACGCGCTCGACGGCGAGGACGCGCACGGAGTCGGAGGTGAGAGCGACGGCGTGAACGCGCACCGGCCCGGGGACGTGCACGACGGTGGAGACCGGAGCGGGGACGCGCATGGGAACGGGGATGCGAGTGACGGCGAGGATGCCAAGTCAGTCGGAGATGCACTCGGCGGTGAGGGTACGGACGGGACCGGAGGCGCACTGGACAGCGTAGCTGCCACCCGCCTTGGCACGGATGCGGGGGGGCCCATACAGCCAGCCCAGACCCGACTCCGGGCAGCCTTGGCCTCGGACGGGGGAAGCCCCGAAACTGGGCGCCTGACGCTGGCAGGCGCATTAGCGAGGACCCAGGAGTGGGAGTCGGCCGACCCTGGAGGCCAAGCTTCCCCGTGGATGGCGCCGGGAAGGGCGCTGCAGCCAGCTGCCGCCGCCGCCGGGGCCATGGAGCCCCGTGGCGGGAAGCCCTCGGACAGCCTCTGTGAGACGGGAACGGAGTGGGGTCCCGGGATCTGGCCTGTGGACCGAGGAGCGCCCGGGGCCGTGGGCCCTCGCCAGCCCCGCCCCACGCACTTTGTGGCGCTCATGGTGACGGAGCCTGAGCTGCGGACCAAGGTGGCCAAGGTCCAGGAAGACCTGGTACGAGACGCACCAGCTTGCGCGGCCTTCACGGTGCCGGCTGAAGCCCTCCACCTGACCCTGGCCCTGCTGAGGCTGGCGGGCCCTGGGGAGGCGGCGGCGGCTGTCACCGCGCTCAGACACGCGCTCTCGGACCCCGGGCTTGAGGTCCCTCTGAGGCTGAGGTTCGGTGGTCTGGTACGCCTGGGCTCCCACGTGCTCTGCGCTCCCCCGTCCCCACCCTTGGAGAGCCTGGCCCAGAGGCTGGGCCAGAGGCTGGAGGCTGAGGGGCTGAGAGTACTGCACCCTCTTGGGGGGATACGCCCCCACCTCACCCTGGCCAAGGTGCCCCAGGGCGCCCAAGTCTGCCTCCCCGAGGTCAGCTCGCGGCAGGAGCTGGGGAGCCAGCCCCTGGGGACACTCCGGCTGTGCCGCGTGGGCAGGGCCGGGGGCACCTATCAGGCGGTGGCCGAGCTCCCCCTGGGAGGTCAACCCCAGAAATAAGGACTGGGCCCCAGGCAAGGACAAAGCGCGCACGCGGCTTCTCTCTCTCTCTCTTTAATTTTGGTTTCTCTCAAGCTTCCAAGTGGTGCTCAGTGCTCCAAGGAAAGAATGAAGGAAGGAAAGGGGAGGGGAGAAGGGGGAGAGGGGAGGCAGAGGAGGACATCTGCAAGAGAAGCAGCCTGACAGTCCAGCTGTTCGCAACTCATCGCACCCTCCAGTTACATGGCAGAAGAGGGAGGGAGACGGAAAAGAAAAGGGGAGGAAGAAAAATAACTTAAATAAACACACACAAAAAGAAAAGAGAAGGAAACATGACGTGAGCTGGTGATCCATGAGGCGGGGAGGGAGGGTAACCGCTTTACCTGTGCTGAACCGAGGGAAGAGTGCGAGGAGGGGGAGGACGGGGCAGGGGAGAC
>SJYR01000924.1:113531-124797 GCA_006410655.1 Kobus ellipsiprymnus
GGGGCTCCCTGTGCCCCCCCGACTCACCCGGGCAGGGGCTCGCGGCTCCAGTCGATGGTGTAGGCCGAGCCGTCCTGCAGCCGCGCCTGCAGCACCTCCTTGAGCAGCTTCTCCGTGCGGTCCTTGTCCTCCTCCGACTCGCAGGCCGTGAAGCAGCGCTCCACGTACTCCTTCATGTCCTGCGGCCAGTCGTCCGGCTTCCCAGACAGGTTCCCTCTGGCGGAGGGCGGGCGTGTACAGCCAGTTGGGGAGCAGCCCCCACACCTGGGCCAGGACCCTCGTCAGCCCCCCTTGTAACACCCAGGGAGCACCGTCTGCCTTCTCGGGGAGGGCGCGGGCAGTCACCTGTGGGTCTGGACTTTCTCGGGGTTGGGCTGGGGGCCGAAGCCGCTGTGCTGGCCCTCCGTGGTGGAGCTGAAGTTCTGGTTTGTGACGGGAAATGGCCGTTTCTGGATGTTGAACTTGAGTCCCCCAGTCCCAGGGGCTGCTGTGAGGGCATGAAAAGCTGGGGTCAGCTGGCCCCACCTCTCAGAATCAGACACCTGAGCTGGGAACCCCACCCCCTTCCCGAGCAGCCACACCCACAGCACCGGAAGCGAGGTCAGAGCGCCCAAATGCCTTCCACCAGTGAGGACCCTGCCCTGCGCCCCCGCTCCCCACCCCGAGGAACTCACGCTTCATGCGATTCCACAGCTGCTGGCCCTTCTTGGGCTTGACCGGCTCAGGGTAGGTGTGCTGCCCGTAGGCCTGGCCTGACGCGGGTCCTGCCTGGCTGTGCTGGGTGGCAGGGGCTGTCCCAGGCTGGGGGCCGCTGCTCAGAGGATGGGCCCCATGCGGGGGGTTGGCAGGCTGGGGGGGCTGGGCCGCGGGCAGCTGCTGGGGGGGCGCCTGGTAGGGCATGCCTTCGTCCATGCCTGGGACGGGGGGCTGTGGGGGTAGCGGGCGCTGAGGGCGGAGCAGGCGTTCTGGGCCAGTCCTTGCTCCAGTTTTCACTGCTGCACCCCTCAGTGTGCAGGTCTCCCCACCCCGACCTCAGAGCGACCCCTGGGTGCAGACTCAGCTACCACAGCCACCCTGCTGACCTCCAGGGGGCCCGGGCTCCTCCTCGTCTCCCACCATACCCCTGCCTCGACGGGCCACAGGGCTGGGCATGGGCGTTACCTGGTTCAGAGGCCCTTGGTGCTGGGGTGCGGCTGAGCCGTAGGAGCTGGCCATGCCGTACTGGGAGGGGGAGCCGTAGCTCTGGTACACGCTCTGCTGGGGGCCAGGAAAGACGGGGTCAGCCGCAGGCCCACTCCTTCCGGGGCGGGGGACCTGGCCCTGCCCTTTCCCAGCCCTCAGCAGCAATCTGCCACTGACCTCTCACCCCTCCCCTCTCCACCGCATAAACGCACCAAACTGGCTCATGCTACAGGTTACAAGATAAGATGAAAACCTCTCTGTCCCATGTTTCACCGTGTTCAACAGCCATCTACTGAGCGCTTCCCTGCCTAAGCACTACCACAGAACAACTGTACACACAGACACCCAGTGCCGATGAAGGCAGCTGTAGACACCTAACACTCCCCCAGCACGTGAGGAAGCAAGGCCAAGCAGAGAAGCCAGTGGCAGGCAGGGTGGGCGGCGGGCCTGCCGCTCCAAGGAAGCCTGTTCCGGGCAGCCCTCTGCAAGGAGCGTAGGGACGAGGAGGAGGGCAGGGAGTGGGCAGCAGGAGTGGGCCTGGGGTGTGCCTTCCCGCAGTCGCACTGCCGCGGCCCCCCGCCAGCTGCCCTGGGCCCCCCCGCCAGCTGCCCTGGGCCCGCCCGCCGGGTGCTCACCACCGGGTAGTAGTAGCCGTAGGGGTAGGTGTAGCTGTACTGCTGGTACCACTGGTAGTACTGCTGCTGCTGCAGGGCCGAGGCCTCTGCCTGCGACACGTACTGTGGACAGAGGGTGGCGGGCCTGAGGGCTGCAGACGGGAGCCCCATTTCCCAGGAGTTAACTGCTCAGGGACGGAGCTGGGTCTGCACCTCTCCCTCCTCGGGCTGGACTCCCCGAGGTGAGGACCACGTGGCCCTAGAGTCCTTGAGGAGACAGACCAGGCATCCCCACTCAAGGGCTCCGGGAGCATCTTCAGAGCGCCCTGCCCTGGAGATCCCAGAGGGCACCACTGTGCTCCCCGCCCCGCTCAGGGTCCCCAGTCCCGCAGGGACTTCTCTCACTTGTGCACTGGCCACAGGCCCGTTGCTGCTGGCCTTGGCGGAGCTGCCGGCGGCTCCCGCTTTGCTGATGCTGGCCAGGGCCTGGCGGGCCTTCTCCCACTCCGGATTCTCGTGCATGGGAGTCTCCATCCCGTTCTCTCTGCCTGCCCCGGCCACCATACTGTACTGAGAGGACCTGCAGGAAGGGCACGTGGAGTCAGCCCCCGCTCCCACCACAGACGGCGGGCAGGGTGCAGGCCAGCAAGCGCCTGGGCTGGAACCCCACAGCCTCAGCACCTGACCTGGGGCGTGCTGACAGGTCCGGCTCACAGCTCCCCGGGAGCCGTGAACGCCACTGCCCACCTACAGTGCTTCACCAGACGCCTGCTACATACAGCTGCTAAAAGTCAAACAGAAAGATGCCCAGGATCCACAGAACTTAAGACCTGGGGCCGAGCAGGCCTAACTGTTTTAAGAATCCACAAATTCTGTCTGATGGCACCTCAGTCAGACAGTTAATCACCACACTGTTTTCTAAAAAATAAGGAACTAAAAAAACCTGAGTATGAAGTATTAGAGGCTGCCCCTTTAACCACAGTTGATGAACCGAGTCATCAGTTTTGTGACTCAAGCACTGTACTGTGAATGATGAAAGCTCACACAAGCGCCTCACCCCCAGCCCAAGCACAGGGACGACAGCATCACGACCCCCATGCTGCGTGAGGGCCACCCAGAGCCCAACACCGGGCCCTGCTTCCTCTCACCGGCCCACCCCCATGCCATCCCTCCAGCCCCACTAACCAATCTGTGCTGCGCTGATCACCCACGTTGGCCGCCATCTGCACCCTGGGGTGTAAGGGGTGGACCTCGGGAGCCAGAATGCTTTTTCACTGTCTGTAAGGCAAAAAACAAATTAGGGAGAATCAAGAAGGAGCAAGAAACATGTCACAAACCAGCGAAGGGAAGCAGATGACTCAACAAGAAGCCAGAGAAGGAAGGAGCCATGGGGTAAACAGCCTGAAGAGAATAAATAAATGGGCTACTGTCCCAGGGAAACACCCTGGCTGCCCCCTGCAGCGCTCTAGATGGAAAATGAAGGATTTGAAAACAAAAAAGTTAAAAGGAATTTCCCAAAGAGAAAAAGAAGGATCTGAAACCCAAATGAAGAAAGAGAAACATTCAAGGGAAACCCTGAGACGGATGGGAGGAGGGGCAGAGGACAGGTGGGGGGACCTCAGGCAAGGGGTAGGGAGAAAGCGCTAATGAACAAGGTCTGAGTGAAGCTTCAGGCTGGGAGGCTGGGAAAGACTTCTGAAGGAAAGCCTGTAAAGAGGGATGTGTTTGAAGGAGTCCTGAGAAGAAGAGAAAGCACTGGAGAACAGAGAAACCTAGGAGGAAATGAGGATTTCCAGAAGTTACTCCTGGAGCCAGAAGAAGGCAAAGAGAAGAGCCCTAAAGTGAAGAAAAGGAGTTCTTAGAAAACTCTTAAACAGACTAATTTCCGGAAGGTCCCCTAAGGACAGAGGAAACTCTTACAAGGGAGGTTCCTAGAAACAGCAGTAGGTCCGGGAGAAGAGGCATCAAATCCTCTTGGCTGGGGGTCTGGACAGAAAGTTCTGCGGGTGCCTGAAATAACCCCTAATATCGTTAGGGACTTAAAAGCAGGAGGGAGAGGACTGCAAGAAAGTGAAGGAGCGCCCTGGGGGCGAAGACTGGGTGGGAGGGACCAGGACTCGAGGGGATAACTGAAAAGGATGGGTAGTCCAAAAGCCTGTCCCGCTGGGGAACCCGTAAGTCCTACAAGTGGGGCGACAGGAACAGGAGTCTGTAAGAAAAAAGGGCCTCAGGGAAGAGACGGAACGGGGGTGAGCGAAAGGGTAGGGGGCGCAGAGGTCTGCGGTCCCGAGAGACTGGGGGCATTAAGGGGGAGCCCAGGACAGGAAGACTTAGGGTAAGGTCTGGTGCAACTCGGGAGGGAGGTTTCCGGGCAGGTCTGAAGCGGGGGAAGGAGACGCGGATGCGAGCGGGGCACCTGGCCGTCCCGCGAGCCCAAGGAAAGCAAACGAGGACGCCGGGCGGAGGAACAGCCTGCCCGGATCCCGATCCTAGCCATCGGCCCCGGAGCCACCGCCCCCGCCGCGCCGCGCCACGCCTGCGCACCACGTCCCGGGGAGCCGGGCGAGCCGGCGAAGAAAGAGCAAGGGGGCCCGTCGCCCGGGGCGACGCGGTCCTCCGGTGGAACCTCCGGGTCAACGGGAGTTGAAGAAAGGTGCGTCGGGGCCCAGGAATTCCGAGCGCGGGGGCGGGGAGAGGCGCCCGACCGCGCAGGCGCGAGGTGCGCGGCCGCCCGTCCCGCTGCCCGCGCGCAGGCGCACTGGCCCGCGTCCCCGCCACACCCTGTCGTCGCTCGCGCGCGCTGTCCGTTGGTGCGACGGCCGCCAAAGCCTCGGGGGCCGCGGGCGGAAGGCCAGAAGGAAACGCCGTCTCCGCCCGCCCGCCCGGCCACCCCCGCTCGCCACACCCACCTCGGCCGTACGACCCCGGGACTCGTCAGCGGCGGCTCCAAGCGGCGGCAACAGGGCTCCGCGAGTGCTCCTGACCCGGCTGGCTCCTGTCTTTAAGTTTCGACGTCCGGACCGCGGCGTCTTGACGTCACGCCGATGCTTCGCCCCGCCTCCCGTCACCGCGGGCAGCCAATAGACGCCGCGAACTTGATTAGAACCCGTCCTCCTGTGACGCAACCACGGGGTGGACGTTTTAAGACAAGGCGGAAACTGGACTGCGGACGGTGGCCCTGCGGGGACACGCTCGGTAGAGCGCCCGGGCCCTGCGTCCTCCCAGGCATCCTTGTTTTGGTCCAGCTGGTGGCAGCCATTACTATTTCTAGGTATAAATCGGTGTGCTGAGTAGTTCTGAGAGTCCCCACCGTGCAGTGATGTGGGACGATGGACCCAAAGAAGGCCTGAGAACAGCCTCCGGCCGGAAAGGGGAGCTTCCCTAGGAAATGAAACTGGAAGTGTGCAAACACACAGGGGCGGGAAGCAGGCGTAGCCTGGGGATTGCGGGGGTGGCTCTGGTGGAACAGAAGTGAGGGGTCCTGGCGTCAAGAGATAGGTCTGTGGATGTTTGCAGGTAGCAGGTCCTGAAAAGCCATCCTTGTCCGGCTGAAGAATTGGGACCCTCCCGTTTAAAAAAGGGCTTCCCCGGTGGCGCTAGTGGTAAAGAACCTGCCTGCCAGTGCAGGAGACGCAGGAGACACAGGTTTGATTCCTGGGTCAGGGAAGATCCCCTGGAGGAGGGCATGGCAACCCACTCCAGTATTCTTGCCTGGAGAATCCCATGGACAGAGGATGCTAGACAGCTGCAGTCCATAGTAGACTGTTTCAAAGAGTCGGACACGACTTGAGACACACACGCACCATTTAAAAAGGCCTGTCTGTAGATTCCTTGCAAGTAATCTTTTCAGTAATCCTGTTCCCACCCACAATTCTGAATGATAGAATTACCCACTGCAGTTCACGGGCGGGTCACTGTAGTTGCAGTAGGTGGTGTTTAAGAAGCAGCGATTTCTTTCCGATTTTCTATTATTAAAAACTTTTCTGTTGATAACGCGTGTCATTTTGTTAGTATTAGCACAGTTGATCTTTTTTTTTTTTTTTTCCACCCCTTCACTTTTTAAACTAACTTTTCGTTTTAGAGCAATTTTAGGCTTACAATAAGTGTTGCAAAGATAATTCAGAGTCCTGCCTGTCCTACACCTGGTTTCCCTGCAACGCTGTAGTATGTTTGTTAAAACTAGGATTAAAACTAAGACACCAACGTTGGCACAATATTGTGAACTGCAGACTTTGTTTGAATTTCACCACTTTGCCTAGAAAATGAAAATAGACTTCACTTTTGTTAAAGTTAGACCAAAATGGGTTTTTTTCCTTGATTAGGACTGTGGCCTGCCAGGCTTCTCTGTCCATGGAATTCTCCAGGCACAAATACTGGAGTAGCCATTCTCTTCTCCAGGGGGGAGGGAACCTGGGTCTCCTGCATTACAGGGAGTCTCTTAGGCATCTGAGCCACCAGGCTTCCCAGTTAATGATGACTCCTGGAAAATCAGGCAGCGTGAATCTCAGAGTACTCTGTGAATGTCCAACATATCCAGCAGCATCGGCTTCTGAACACAGACTCAGAGGCACTAGAGGGCAGCATTTGAGAGCAAAGTGGCTAGAAGAGCCTCCAGGCCAACCCCTCAACAGGGCACCAAACAGCTCACAGTCACGAGAGTGAGCTGCGGGTTGCCGTGGTGTCCCTTCTCGGAAACCACGGTTCATTTCTCTTTCCCAGCTTCAGGCCCACACGTCGAGGGCTTTCTTGAACATTCCTTGCAGTGCTCAAGATGGAAACGATTGGCAAGCATGGAGCAGTCCCCCCTGGCAGGCCCCATATGGGGCATCTGGTGCTCTGGGCCAACAGGCCTTGACCTGAAACCCTTGGGGCTTTTTTCAAGAGAGAACATTTGGTTTATTTTCCACAGAGGACATGACCCTTAGGACTCTACTCAGCACTGGGAGTAACCCCATCAGTGTTCCCACAGAGACACAGATGGACATTCACACCAGACAGGCGACTTGTTGTTGCTCAGCTGTGTTCAACTCTCTTGTGACCCCCATGGACTGTATACGCCACCAGGCTTCTCTGTCCATGAGAGTCTCCAGGCAAGAATACTGGAGCAGGTTGCCATTCCCTTCTCCAGGGGATCTTCCTGACACAGGGATCGAACCCAGTTCTCTTGCACTGCAGGCAGATTCTTTACCACTGAGCCACCGGAGATGCCCAAAGTTTTAAAGGGCACTTCCTAATCATCAGGGTTTGAATGCCTTTTAGTCTGTCCCCTGGTGTTGAGATTTTCATTTCGTTAAATGGTCTTCTACCTGGCTTATTTTTATGTTGGGTGGTCTTTTTCTTGATTTGTGGATATAACTTGGCAGCTTACATGTATGAAGAATTATCTATTTCATTGTTGTTTTTAAAATTTTCCCCAGACTGTCCATCTGCCTCTGGACTTGATGGTATTTTTCTCATTCCACAGTTTGTCAAATAAGTTACTTTTTTGTTTCTGTCTTCAGGATATCTCAGTGAAAGCCCTCCCTCTACAACTAAGAGATACAAGAGTCTCCTCCTTTCTCTTGAAATACTCCTGTCCCCTTGTGCTGTGCTGTGCTCAGTCACTCAGTCGTGCCTGACTCTGCGACCCCGTGGACTGTGGCCCACCAGGCTCCTCCGTTCATGGGATTCGCCAGGCGAGAACACTGGAGCGGGCTGCCATGCCCTCCTCCAGGGGATCTTCCAGATCCAAGGATGGAACTCAGGTCTCCCACATTGCAGGCAGATTCTTCACCATCTGAGCCACCAGGGAAGCCCCTTACTCGTCTGCATTTGGGTTTTTTGCCTGTATCGTATGCAGACTGTTTTCTTCCAGATGGAAAGCTAATCATATCAGCATTCCTCTGAAACCAGTCCCTTTTGCCCTGACTTGAAATCTGTCTTCTGTCACACACACACACACACACTCAGATCTATTTCTAGACTGTCTTCTGTTCCAGGGAGCCGCGTCTCTTCCTGTATCAGGACAGCTGTGCTGCTTTAGGTACGGGGCCAGGGGAGGGGGGATTGTTGGTGGTTTTTTTTTTTTTTTTGGTGCAGCATCGGGATGGGAGCAAAACACCTGGGTGCCAGGAAGCCAGGTGGGAGCAGAGGCGATGGGCTCTCTGCCCACCCCCACCCCCAACTGTGAGGCCAGATCAGGGAGAAATAAGGACTCAGCTGCTTGTAAAACAAAGTCTTCCCTTTTATTTCAAATCAGCCCATTCCCAGGTTGGGTGCTGCAAGTGGAGAGCAGGGGCCCTAAGTCCTCTGGGGTGTGGCGGAGGCCGGAGGGCATTCTCATCCCTCCAGGGATGAGGGGTGGCGGGGCTGGCTTTCTCCCCTCTCCCCACCAAGCCCCCAGACCCTGGCCTGCTCCCCGGGCTTACTTCCAGGGCTAAGGACACGGAGAGGGGCAGGGCAGGGAGGCAGTGCTGTTTAAGGTGTCCGTGGCCAGGATGTTGTTAGTGGTGGGAGCCCAGTAAGGCTGGGTTAGTGGGGTCTTCTCCGGCAGCCGGGGAAGGAACTGCAGAGAGAGGCAAAAACGGACCAGATGGAAGTGGGAGGGAGGTGCGGTCAGGGGCTGGAGGCCGGCTTGGGAGCTGGGGTGTCAGTCTAGACACTCACCAGAGACGGAGACCAGGCTCCAGTCTGAACCGGAGAAAGGGCTCAGATTGATGACTGCCACTGCACGAAGCGCTTGGATTCCTGCCAGGGAGACGTGGGCAGGGGAGGGCATGATTAGGGAGCTGGGCTTGGAGATGTGTGCCCTCAGACCAAGACTCCAGGCTCCCAGCCCCTCCTCCCGTCAGACCAGGGGGTCCAGGCCCCCAGCCCCTCCTCCCTCAGATCCAGGGGTCCGGTACCTGAGGGTTGAAAGGGTCATCATCGTCTGTGTCCTCGTAGTCGTCACTGGGGTGCAACAAGGGGAGTAGCAGAGAAGCAGGAAGGGGGACCCCTGAGGGCAGGGTCCCCAGCAGTGGCTCGATGGTGCTTCCCCACCCCCTCCCCCAGGACTTCAGCCCCCTCCCCTCCTGACCTGGGTGGGAAGAGGGCCCAGGCTCGGGGCAGGCTGCAGAGGACGGTGGCCAGGGCCCCAGCAGACAGGAGGGAGAAGAGAAGCAGAAAGAGCAGTCCTTCCAGGGTGTCTTCACACAGGCCGCGCAGGGCTGAGCCATAATCCTGGGGCGAGAGAGACGGGAGGGGTTAGCGGGCAATGCCCCCGGCCGAGACCGTCCACCCGGCTGTGCCTCACTGAGAAAATGCCGCAGCCTCTCTGTGCCACAGTTTCCTCCCCTGTCACGGAAAGCGCTCAGCGCACAGTAGGTGCTGAGGTCACTGTCATTTACCACCCCCGCAGGCACGACCCCAAGTCACGACTTCCTGTCCATCACTGAGAGCCCACCGCCCCACGCCCAGCACTGCTACAGCTAAGGGCCGCTGCAGCTTGGCCCTGATTGGGTGCCAGACTTCTCGTCCCGGACACTTCCCACACTGTGTGTGTGTGTTGGGGGGTGGGGGCGCATCCCTGGCCTCTGCCCATAGCACTCTCTCCCTGGGCTGAGACCCCCAAGGATGCCTCCACACACTGCCAACTGTCCCCCGGGGCAAAAATCCCTGGCTTAGAACAACACTGAGAAGAAGGCTTTAGCAAAACAACTGGCGTAGACCTGCCCCCCTGCATAGTAATGCCTGCTCAGGAAACACTGGCTGGCACAGCTGTCATCGCTAGAAACCAGCGATTCCTGAACGCCGGGCTCTCAGTCATTCAGCAGGAACTGGCCTGAATGACAGACTGCCTGCTCCGTGCCAGGCGCTGCTCCAAGCGCCGGGGCAACTTCGGTAACCAAGCCCCAGAAGGTCACTTCAGACCACGAGGAGATGATGAGAGCGGCGGTTTGGAAAGCAGTATTGGGCGCCCGTTCCCGCTACAGCAGAGATGGTACAGGAAGGAAGGAACCCTGAGGTGGGAGGTCCATGACCGCTCCCTGAGGGGGAGGGGGACGGGGAGGATGGGGGTGCAAAGGGCTGAGGCCGGAAACCAGCCAGGGGTAGCCACAGGGGCCCCTGGAGGTCAGGCGAGAAGCCGGGACTTAATCCCCAGGCTGGGGGAACTGCTGGAGGCTTCTAAGCGGAGGAAGAAGATCAGATTGCGTTTAAAAGGCTCGCTGGGCTGCGGGCTGCTGTGGGGAGCGGGAAGAGGCTCTGCCGCCTTCGGGAGCAGAGGTGCTTTTGAGCTGTGCTTCGAGTCCAAAGGACTTGCTGGAAGAAGGGTTGTGGAGAGTAGGGACAGGAAGCCAGATGGAGAGGCCTAGGTTTCCAGGTCCAGGCAGAGGCTCCCCTGGGAGCATAACTTAGGGAGGGGGACAGGGGTCACCTTATGCAGGCCACGACAATGTAGCAGTGCCACCAACTGGTGGAAGCTCCCTTCTGTTACATTCAGCGTCTCCTCCAAGGACAGCACAGGCTTCTGTGGTGGGAATGGAGTTGTTATCCCAGGAACTCTCCGGGCTCCGCCCACCGCACCAGGCCCCGCCCCTGCCCGCCCCACGCCCTCGGCCCCGAACTGGGAGTTGGGGTGCAGGGGGAGCACCCGGCCCGCCGACCTGCGCAGAAGGGAACTGGGGCACAGCTTCCCGCTCCAGGCCCTGCAGCTGGGAGTGGATGTTGGCCAGAGCTCGCTGGGACAGAGTCAGCCTCTGCGAGAAGACGGAGGGAGGGAGGAGGGCCCAGCGGTTGACGCCCCCCGCCCCCTCTCCTCCCACCCCGGGGTCCCTAGATCCAGGCCCCAGCCGCACTCTCCTCCCCCGGCTCCCTCGCCCGCATGCCTAACCTGCTGAAAGGGGTTGGAGACGGCCTGGTTGCAGAGGAAGTAGTAGTTCAGGATGTCTGAAGCGGGAGGGAAGACCGGGGAGGCCGTGAGCCCCGGGATCCTTCCCGCGGACTGGCGGCGCGGCAGGGCCACACTCTCCAGCCTCCCCGCTCAGGGCCCTCCTGGGGTCCCGCTGGCCTCGCCCTCCGAACCCCCAGCCTTCTGCTCCAGCGTACTGCCTTCTGCTGCAGCCTCAGCCGGAACGCGCTGATCTGAACACCCCACAGCGCCGCTTCTGCACCTGCCCTGACCCAACTGGGCTCCCCACTTTCTCCAGGTGGCCCAGCCCGCCCCTCTCCGTGACCCCTTGTCTCAGCGTCTTTATCCCTTCCCTCTTTTCCAGTTCGCCAGGGCAGGTGCTGAGAGCTTCTGCTGGGCAGAACTGGGCAGGGCTGGCACCCCCACCCCACCCCAGGCGTAGATGCCTGAGGATGCAAGGCGTGCGCCCGGAGGTGTGATCACCTGAGCCAAGGCCGGTCTCCTCCTGCGTCAGGTTCAGGATGTAGCTGTCTGGACTGGAGCAGAAGTCACTGAGGCCCTGAGAGCAGCACAGAGGGGGCTCAGACCGACAACCCCACCC
>SJYR01000924.1:205114-219520 GCA_006410655.1 Kobus ellipsiprymnus
TGACTGAACTGAACTGAACTGAACCACACACAAAAAAGAGAGAGAAATTGTATTTTATATTAATTGTATTAAAGCAAAGCACGAGGTGATATAAAGGGAATGTTTTACATGAGTTTGTCTTTATTCTCTCATCTACTAGATATGTAAATTCTAGGAGTCTGCATCCTTATAAAATGTTGTATTCTTCCAAATGTTGCATAAAATAAGCACATAGTGAATATCTTTGGTGAATTAAAAATATATGCTTGCATATTACTTGGAATGAGTATATTATTGTTTCAAGTAACATATATGAGCATTTACTAAAATAAGATCATCAAATTAACATTATGGTATTTTTTCTAATACACTCGATATAAAACATCATTGAAATACTAATTATTTGTAAAACTGATATTATGCATTGAGAGTGACAGAAAAGACTTTGATATTTCCAAATCCACTGTAAATGCAAGCATCTTTTTGCTCATCTTCCTAAAATTTTCCATAGTTTGAAATTGGAATACATTAAAACTTCATTTCAAATTCAGTGTATTCCCTATAGGAGAGTTTATGTGTTTCTCTTTATGAAACTGTTTGAAAACCTGCAAGTGTCAGCTGACTGAATGCTAAAGAGAATTGGAGGACAATTGAATTGTGTGCTGTTCATTAAATGTGCTTTAATTTACATCCAGAATCTGATTTGAGTATTATCCAAGTTTTAAAAGGGCCATTTTGAGGAAGCGAGATATTAAAGTGCTCAGGAGAATAGTAGTATTTAGGTCAAATCCCGGTTCTAAACTTAATGATCTGATTTACTTATCCTTTACCTTGTTAGATTACAGGTACAATAAATTATGTTTTCTAATACTAACATAATTACATGACTTTTATGGTAGGCAGGGAAAAAAAGAAGAGTCCCCCAAAGATGTTTACATTCTAATCCCTGTAACTTATGACAATGCTATGTCACATGGATAGAGAAGTTAAGGTTGCAGATTAAGTTAAGGTTTCTTATTAGATAACTTTAAATTGGGAGATTTTCCTCAATTATCTGAGTATTCTAATATAATCACAAAGGAGTTTAAGAGTTGGAAGATGGAAAGAGAAAAGCTGTTTCATAGTGATGAAATGTAAAAAAAGACTCAACTGAATATTGCCAACAAATTTTAGATAAGGATGGCCTGTTTGGATTTGTTTCTGCTTATGGTACTCTTGATGGGCCTCCCTGGTGGCTCAGTTGGTAAAGAATCCGCCTACAATGCGGAAGACTGAGGCTCGACCCCTAGGTTGGGAAGATCCCCTGGAAGATGGCATGGCAACTGACTCCAGTATTCTTACCTGGAGAATCCCCATGGACAGAGGAACCTGGTGGGCTACAGTCCATGGGTCACAAAGAGTTGGACACGACTGAGAGACTAAGCACAGCACTGTACTCTTGACGGTCCAGTTATTAAAGAATATGCCAGTACAGTGGCATATGCACACAGTGTTGGAGAATGAAAGACACTTTCCTAAAAAGGGCACTGCTATGGGTTGAATTTTGTTCCTTAAAAGTCATATGTTGTTTGCTTCCTTGCTAGTGAGAGAATAAAAGAGACTTTGCTTTGAGTAAAAGCAAACAAAAAAAATCTTTGAAGGAGATGAAGGACAAAACTCTGTGCTCTCCTGGCAGATATAAAAGATGACTATGGGTACTGGGAAAGATCCCCAGGTGGTTCAGTGGTAAAGAATCTGCCTGCCAATGCAGGAGGCACAAGAGACTCTGATTCCATCCCTGAGTAGGGGAGAGACCCTGGAGGAGGGCATGGTAGCCCACTCCAGTATTTTTGCTTGGAGAATCCCATGGACAGAAGGGCCTGGTGGGCTACGGCCCATGGGGTTGCAAAGAATTAGACACCACTGAGCACACAGCATATGGTTATTGAGCAGCAATTGAAGACAACTGATACTTTCATTACCTATTTGTCATTCAGGTTCAATAACTAAGATCTCTGGCTTCTTGGAAGTCTAGGAGTTGCTGG
The DNA here is from genome assembly GCA_006410655.1 of Kobus ellipsiprymnus. Taxonomy (NCBI): domain Eukaryota; kingdom Metazoa; phylum Chordata; class Mammalia; order Artiodactyla; family Bovidae; genus Kobus; species Kobus ellipsiprymnus. The sequence continues at coordinate 207,118 of SJYR01000924.1, forward strand.
GGGCTGGGCAGACAACAACTATAACTGCAGCATCAAACTACACACACACATCCATACATACCCTATTGCACTTCAATCTTCAGTTCAATTCAGTTCAGTTGTTCAGTCGTGTGCGACTCTTTGTGACCCCATGGACTGCAGCACACTAGGCCTCCCTGTCCATCACCAACTCCTGGAGTTTACTCAAACTCATGTCCATTGAGTCGGTGATGCCATCCAACCATCTCATCCTCTGTCATCCCCTTCTCCCACCTTCAATCTTTCCCAGCATCAGGGTCTTTTCCAATGAGTCGGCTCTTCGCATCAGGTGGCCAAAGTATTGTAGTTTCAGCTTCAACATCAGTCCTTCCAATGAATATTCAAGACTGATTTCCTTTAGAATGGGCTGGTTGGATCTCCTTTCAGTCCAAGGGACTCTCAAGAGTCTTCTCCAACACCACAGTTCAAAAACACCAATTCTTCTGATCTCAGCTTTCTTTCGAGTCCAGCTCTCACATCCATACATAACTACTGGAAAAACCATAGCTTTGACTAGACAGACTTTTGTTGACAAGTATGTCTCTGCTTTTTAATATGCTGTCTAGGTTGGTCATAACTTTTCTTCCCAGGAGCAAGTGTCTTTTAATTTCATGGCTACAGTAATCATCTCCAGTGATTCTGGAGCCCAAGAAAATAAGTTTGTCACTGTTTCCACTGTTTTCCCATCTATTTGACATGAAGAGATGGGACCAAGATGCCATGATCTTAGTTTTCTGAATGTTGAGTTTGAAGCCAACTTTTTCACTCTCCTCTTTCACTTTCATCAAGAGGCTCTTTAGTTCTTCTTCACTTTCTGCCATAAGGGTGGTGTCATCTGCATATATGCATATACCTCAGTTTTAGCTGCTTCCAAAACTTCCCATCTTCCCTAATAGTGTCACTATCACTGTTTTGCTTCCCGATTGCAATATGACAGAATAAGGATAAAAATAGATTTGTTTTGGCCAGAATGCAGAACAGGGATTTTTAAAAAGACACAGAAAGAGAGGCTTTCATACTTAGGCAGCATCAGAGGAAGTGCCTTCAAAAATGTGTATGCCATACATTTACTTGGAGAGCCTTTAATTTCTTGTGATCTATAGACCAAAAGAAGACTGCATCATGGATATTTTTACCAATAAACTCTAATTATGTTTCTATTTTCTTTGTGGGTTTTTTTTTTTTTAACAGAGAGTAAAATAAATTTTCATTCAACATGTTGTGATACTTAATTGCATTTTTTAATTCCTCTTATATCCACATTTAAAACTTTATTCGGTTTTTGGTAATTTTCTCTAGGTGTATATTAAACTTCATAATGTATCCCTCAGAGACACTTCTTCAGTAATGGTATCCATAGACACAGGAAATAAGCAAAAATATACTTGGATAGTAAAAGATTCACAAGGACAATGCACTAAAATGTATGCTTATTTTATGTCATAAAAATGTCGCTTGGATTATCTCCCATAGTTTATTTAATTCTATTTCACACAGTCTTAATCAATTCAGTTACTTGGTAGACAAAATTTAAAGATACTACAATCAGTAAATTAGAAAGAGATGGCTTCTAGAGGAAGATATACTGGTAGTATAAAAAAGTAATTACTGAGAATCTCAAAGTGAGGACAAAGGTAGAAATGAACAGAAGCTGAACACAGGTTACAAAGATATTCATTTCTTGACTTGTTTAATATACAGAGCACACTTATCATTTTGCTAGGTTGTTCTTTCACTCGATAAATATTTCTTTACCTCCACAAGGAGAAAATTAAGAGTGAACACCTGGAGGAATAGATAGAATAAAAGCAAGCATTTATATTGAGTTTGCATTGTGTCCGAAACATATTAAGCTTTCCTTCTATATTAATTTATTTAATTCTCAGTGTAAAGAGTGGATACTTTTGTTACATCCAATTGAGAGTGATCCGAAACACAGAAAGATTAGCAAATTTGTCAAAAGGCCACACCCCCAGCAGTGATTAGAGCTCAGTTTGAACTGGCTCCAGAACCTACACTCATAGACACCGCACTGTGTTTGCTCCTGAAATGCCAACTGACTGTCAAAATAATGTGCTTTGGGCCATAAAAGTAATTTCAAAATAGGAACTTGAGTCTTACTGCTATTTATTTTCTAAGAACTGATCTCTCCTCTTCCGTAAGAACTTTACTAGATGAGCACAGGCCACCCAGCTTGAGAATACATTTTCTAGTTTTCTTTATAGGTAGATGTCTTCCAAACAGAACGCAAGCTGAAATGATATATGTAACTCCCATTTCACAAGATTAAAAGAAATCTTATCTCCTGCATCCTCTCTTGCCCTCCCATAGACTGCTGAGTTTTCATAGTGGCAACTTAGCTTCAACTACCTAGCCAAGAGCACCTGGAGAAACAAGAGAGAAATAATTTGAGCTTCACATAACAGACCATTTGCTGCTGTGCTAAGAAATATAAATGTGGGGACCTGTTACTTTAGATTGGCATCTGAAGTGAGGGCAGTCTTATGGGATTAAGTCCTTAGTCTGTGGAGTCTGATACAAACTCTGGTTAGTCAGTATCAGAACTGAATTGTAGGACACCAGGTTGGTGTCAGATAATTGGAGAACTGGTTCGTGTAGGGAAGAAAAAAACCAACAGCAGCCTAAGACAATCATCTCTAGAATGTTATATGAGAGAGCAAGAAATTTTAATCTTATTTTAGATCTTTGGTGTCTTTCTTACAGCATCTTAATCTGTTTCCTATCTAATGCAGAATTTAGAATGTGCTGTGCAATGATGGCATCATTGAAATACTGTGTGATTATCTTGGAGAGAAATCTTTTCATGGAAAGTGTCATGATGCAATGGAAATTTTTCAGACAAGCAGGACAGAGATCAAGGACTTAGTTCTAGACTTATTATGTTCATCCTTTTTCAATATTATTGAGTCCCCACCATGTGTCTTGTTATGTATTGAGGATGTAAAAAGGATCTAATTCCTTTCTCTGAAGAGAAAGACAATAAAAGCAACAGGTAGAAAATAATATGAAATGTACTGTAATGGAGGAAAACTTTTCTATGATGCTAAAGGAGAAGGAGCCTAAAGTTGTAGGAAAGGGAAAGGAGAGAGTGCACAGCAACTTTCCAAGAAAGCTGATGCTTAAAGCAAATATTTGAGAATGAATGGAAGTTTATTGCACAGCAAATAGGGGGTGGGGATTTGTTCTGGACTTGAGCAACATTATTTATAAAAGCAAAGAGGTATAAATCAGAATGAGACAATGAATAATAGTATTCCCTTACTGGTGAAATATAAAATAGAAAGTGGGAAGGGGTGGTATGGGAGAAGAGCTGAAGAGTGTGTACTTTATAATGAAAATGAAGCAAGGTCATTGAATCTTTTAAAATATGGGACATGTGCTAATATTCATGTATTATGTTTAATACAGAGCATATGCTAAATTCTTTGCTAATTATAGAGGATACACAAAGCTGAAGCGTGTTATCTGCCTTCCATAAGTTCACTGTCTATTGAAAAAGCCACATAAATAAACAACAGCAATGCCTTGTGATAAATGTTTCTAGGAAGGTAAATATAGCATGCTTGTGTTATGGAAGAAGAATAGAATATGGGAAATTATGACAATGAGAAAGAGAACAGTTCATTTAAGGACTTGCAAGTAGTTGTAAAGTGATTTGAGGGGTGGGAAACAGTAAGGACAACAGAGAATGAGCCTGGAGAATAGTTAGGGGCCAGATCAGGAAGGTCTTTTTTGCCATATTAAGGAGACTGTGTTTTATTCTGAAATCAATCACAAACTGTGAAAAGAGAAATCTAGAAGGTACAGCACTATTCATGATACAGGAGGGAAGGGAAGAGGATGCACATTTTATGTGTCTCTTTGAGCAACTGGAATGATGAGGTCTTTAACTGAGATAGGAAATAAATGGTACAGAGCCATGTTATTAGGGGAAGTCCACTGTCTGAAACCACCCACCCTGGCCAGGCACCCTAGTAACCATTTGCCTGAGTTGTTTTAGGAGAGCAGCTCCTGGTAAGGAACAGGGAATTAATAAGCCACCACCAACTGGGGAAGTTGGGGAAAGGTCAAGAGGAGACACCACATGTCTGGCCACCTCCCAGAATCCTTCTCGCTGGCATCCATCTTGGCTGATAAAGACAACCTGGAAACTAATCCCATCACCATAAAACTGGTGGACTGTGAGCCATGTGGCAGAGCAGTTCTCCGGGGTTCCCTTACCCTACTGCTCTCTGCCCGGGCGCCCTTTCCCAATAAAACCCCTTGCTTTGTCAGCACATGTGTCTCCGCAGTCAATTCATTTCCGAGTGTTAGACAAGAGCCTGGTTTCGGGCCCTGGAAGGGGTCACCCTTCCTGCAACAATTTTAGGAACAGGAAAAGAATAAGCCATTGCATATGGGCTTTACACTTATTTCTGTGTTCCTTTTCTTTTTTTCTCTCTCTTCTTTTCTTTCTTATTCTTTATCCTATGGAAGCTTCCTACTTTCTGCCCCACTTTGCAATTCTATGGGCCCTTCAGAATGGAGACTGACTGCTTCCTGAAATTTAATGTTTGTTTTTATCTTAATTATCATCTTTAATCATTTTTAAACATTAAAGCATTTTAGAGATATGGTCTTCTCTTTTGACTACATGGCATGTGGGATCTTAGTTCCTCAACCAAGAATCAAACCCACACCCTCTACCTTGGAAGTGTGGAGTCTTAGCCACTGAACCACCAGGGGAATCCTATATTTAAGCATTTTAACATGGTCACGTTGGTTACATAAGGCCAGGCTTTGGTTGTTGGAATGTGAATACAGAAAGAAGAAAATGTGCAAGAAAAATGAATACTTGTAAAATAGTTCTGATTTTTTCAACACAAGAAAATCTTATTTATGACTTGTTTTGAAATAGAAGGGTTTCATACATTGTTTTTCCCAAAGATCATCTCTTCACTAGACAGAATCCCTAGGAAATTACTTCTAAAATTCAAAACTAAATGAAACCTAAACTAAAACAGAAACAGAAAAAGTCACATTATAAAAGTGTGACTTTATGTTCTAAAATTCACACTGTAAAATGGCAGTATTTATAAATTCTTATAAGCAGATGGCCATTTTGAGCGTTAACTGTCTTAATGTTAATTACTCAGTTGTCTCACCTCTCTACCTTTAAGAATCTGTCCTTGACCAGCATGAAAGTAACTTTGGAACAGAGAAGTCTGATCAATACGCTTGTGTAATTATGTCCTATAGGCCAGATTCCCACTACAGCTCATGGAATAGTGAAATCCGTGGATGAAGACACAGCCTAGGACTGTGGGCTCAGAACCTCAACCATAGCCAGCCTTTGAGAAAGAGTCTTACAATTTGTGCTTATTTCTTTTCAAGTAGCTGGGTTTTTCAGGAAGCAGCAAAAAACATGTTCTACTTTGTTCTATTTTCTAAAGGAAAGAGGGGAGCTCCCAGATTCTAAGCAGTATACTTCTATTCCTAATCCTGCAGAAAGGATTGGTTGGAAAGGATGGTTGTTAAACCAACCAGTTGTTTTGTTTTCGAAGCCTTTAGGAAATGGTGGCTTTATTCATAACACTTTTCACTGAAGCAGCAGCAACGTCCATAGCAACTTGCTCACACAAAGCTCCTGTTAAACAGAAGAGAGTCAGGGAAGAGAAAGCTCCAGTACAAAAAGGTGAAGGTGACTTCACTACCACAGGCATCCTTGGGCTCGACTCAGTGGCGAAGGGGAACAAAGACTTCATAGTGAGCTTTTGACACCCTGAGAGTGGCTTGGGAGTTCTTATTATTCAAGCAAAATAGTAAAACAATTATTTTCCCTTAGTAATGATTAGTACAGGCCATTGAAGAAGAAGGAGCTCTTAAGACTACAATGTGCTCTTAAAACTTCTTATAGAAGTTTTCTTTCCTCTAATAAATGCCCAGTATAACCACTTGTGCTGCTACCCGGTAAAGTCATGTTGTAATCCTCCCGAATGATGCTCGAGACAGCACCAGTCTCATGTCATCTCTACCCCGTCTTACGTGGGCAGCAGGGAGATACTCAAAGCTGGAGACTTGTAAAGGAAAAAAAAAAAAAAATTTATTCAGCTGAGATGTTGCTTATATGTCTATGTATGATAATAGTGTTCTCTTTTCCTATATGTGCTTTCAAAGGCATAAATGACACAACACTGAGTTAGTGCGGGGTACATGAATGCCCTCTTGATGTTTAATTACAGGGAAGTGTTCCCTGGAAATGAGCCAGGGTATCTTGTGAATCCCACAGCTTTCGTTTAGTGCTGTCTCTGCCTCGCTGCCGCTGAGGTGCTGTGATCTTATTCATTGCCCTGTACCAAAGTGCTGTGTGCAGTTTCCTTCTCTGCCTAGTAAGGATGATTTAGCCATTGTTAGTTTAGGTCAGAGTTAATTTAATTGCCCCTACTGTTGATGCATCATAATACATATGCTAGTATTCGTGGCACCCTGCTTAGGGGACCCTTTGGGTTATTTAGTGTCAGCCCATTTCACCTGCATAGGCTTAGGAAGTTTCACCCCTTCACAAAAGCACTGTGCACTCGTTAATTCTTACAGTGCTCTTGAGTGTGAAGCAGATTATATTCATAGCAGCAGCAGCAGCAGTACTAGAATAAGTAGCATTTCCCAGCATCCTTCTATGTGTGGAGACTTCTTTGCAAAATAAAAGATCCAGATACCTGCTAAACGTCAAACTTCTTTGTTAAGTTTTTATTAGTGTATAGTTGATTTACAATTTTTCAGGTGTACAGCAAGGTGATTCAGTTATATATATATATACACACACACATATATATGTATTCTTTTTCAGATTCTTTTCCAGTACAGGTTATTACAAAATATTGAATATAGTTCCCTGTGCTATATAGTAGATCCTTATTGTTTATCTATTTTGTATATAGTAGTATGTATACATTAATCCTAAATTCCAAATTTATTCCCCTCCTTTTGGTAACCATGAATTTGTTTTCTATGTCAGTCTATTTCTGTTTTGTAAATAAGTTCATTTGAATCCTTCTTTTAGATTCCATATACTAGAGACGTCATATATTTGTTTTTCTCTGACTTAATTCATTTAGTGTAATAATTTCTAGTTTCATCCATGTTGCTGCAAATGGCATTATTTCATTCTTTTTATAGCTAAGTAATATTCCATTGTATGTATATACTGTGCTATGCTGTGCTTAGTTGCTCAATTGTGACTCTTTGCGACCCCATGGACTATAGCTTGTCAGGCTCCTCTGTCCATGGGGACAAGGCAAGAATACTGGAATGGGTTGCCATGCCGTCTTCCAGAGGATCTTCCCAATTTAGGGATCAAACCCAGGTCTCCTGCATTGCAGGCAGATTCTTTACCAGCTGAGGCACCAGAGAAGGCCAAGAATACTGGAGTGGATAGACTATCCCTTCTCAAGGGACCTTCCTGACCCAGGAATTGAACTCTTGTCTCCTGCATTGCAAGCAGATTCCTTACCAGCTGAGCTACCAGGGAAGCCCATGTAAATACTACATCTTCTTTACCCATTCATCTGCTGAAGGATACTTAAGTTGCTTCCATGTCTTGGCCATTGTAAACAGTGTTGTTATGAACATTGAGGTGCAAGTATCTTTCTGAATAAGTTTTCTCTGGAAGACCAGACGTGATGATTCTGAATCATATGGTAGTTCTAGTTTTAGTTTTTAAGGAAACTCCAAACTGTTTTCCATATTAGCTATACCAATTTATATTCCCAACAGTGTAGCAGAGTTCCCTTTTCTCCATACCTTCTCCAGTATTTATTATTTGCAGACTTTTTTAAGATGGCTATTCTGACTGATTTGAGGTGATACCTTATTGTAGTTTTGATTAGCATTTCTCTAATAATTGAGCATCTTTTACTTGTAGCATCAAACTGCTCTCATCTCAGCCTTACAGTTGGTTGAAATTCTGTATTAGTTTCTTGCTGCACTGGACACTCCAATGCTTAGAAAACAGTTACTTCCTGTATATATTTGCAAGCATAACCATTATACCACCCTCCTTATGGGAAGGATCACAATCATCCAGGCATTATTTCTGAGCGTAGCATAATCTACTTTTAGTTATAGTTTCTAGGAAGGGGTTTGGTTTATTTGAGATATTATGAGGAGAATGAAGGAGTTCTGTAACATTACATCTAAGTTACTATAATCTCATTCAATTTCTTGCACATATGTGAGTGCTAAGGAGAGCAGATGAATTGCCTAAGATCATCCCACTAATTAGTGTCAGAGATGGTGACAAGCTGGACTTCCAGAATGCCCTGTCCTTTTACCCCTACAGCTCTCCAGAGACCATGACTAAATGCTGCAGAAACCTTAGATCCTAGGAGCAATACCCTAATATTCTTAGGCAGTGCTAGGGTGTGTTTTGCTACCAACATTTGACTACATAATACTGAGTACTTAGCTGGCACAGTGGTAAAGAATCTACCTGCCGATGCAGGAGATGCAGGTTCGAATCCTGGATGGGAAGATACCCTGGAATAGAAAATGGCAAGCACTCCAGTATTCTTGCTTGGGAAATCCCATGGACAGAGGAGCCTGGTGGTGTACAGTCCATGGTGTCACAAAGACTCAGACACAACTGAGCAACTGAGAGCACACAGCTTGGGGGATACTCAGGTAAGACTAGAAATATAGACAGAAAAGTTATATTGGTCCCTGTGTTCACAGAAATCTCTATGTTAGGCCATAATGCTAGCACTCGGGGCCATTTGATATTTTCAGATGTGTCTGGAAGAAGTTGTACTCCTGAGGAAAAAAAAAATCCTCTCTTTTGTTAAGCAGAATTAAAGGTAGAGGGTAAAGACCATTGTTAGTGAAGCTGAAACATGTAAGGATAACTTAATTACTTTAGAATATAATCTACAAAATAGGTAAATATGCAGATGGGATGACAACATAAGTAATCAGTTTTCAATAAATAATGAAATTAAAACCAAAGTGTCTTTTTATTAGCTGCAAACTGGGGGGAACAAGTGCATATAGTAGGAACACAGAATAGACAAAGAGAACAATGAAAGTGACATACTGGAATTAATCATTTCTTTTCTAATTTATTAGAACTGCTTCCTGTGGGAGATGAGATTTCAAGACCTGTTTGAGTGATGAAGAAAAGGGAATTTGTCAGGGAGAATCAAAAGTTTTGTGAGAGAAAGCAATTTGCCCAAGGTCACTTAACCAGCCAATGTCAGAGTAGGGAATTAAATACACTGAAAAGAAATGAATGTTTCTATAGTGAGTCTCTTATAAAAGCACCTTCAAGCAGATGTCAAGAATTTTCTCCAGGAGGTAGACGAGAATTACAGTGACCTTCATGAAATTACGCATTTTGTCTCAAAGAAAAGGAACTTTTTAGACTTTTCAATTGAGAAACCTGGGTTCCTAGGGCAGATCTAAACCTCCTTTCTCTATTGTCTATGAAAATGCTTTCCAAATCTCTATTGAACCTAGAGCAAGACAGAAATATCCATCTGAAGAAGAAAATTTAGTTTACCCAACTCTTCACCGGAAGAACGTAATACTTATCTTTCTTCTTGAAAATAAGAGTAATAAACGAATGCAAACATTCATAGTCAAATATCTGTCAAGAATCTCTCCCACAAGGAAACATACATTACATATGTAAATAGATAGCCGATGGAAATTTGCTATATGACTCAGGGAGCTCAAACTGGGGCTGGGTAACAACCTGAGGGGTGGAGTAGGGAGGGAGAGGGAGGTGGGAGGGATGTTCAAGTGGGATGGGACATGCGTAAACCTATGATTTAGTCATGTTGATGTTTAAATACTGTAAAGCAATTATCCTTTAATTAAAAACAAATAAATTTTAAAAAAGAGAATCTCTCCCAACTAATTAACCTGGGTAAGAATAGAACAGAGCAAGCAGCATGGCTAAGCACATTAATGCCAACTCCGAGAAAAATTTCTTTCAATTAGTCATATCACCTAGACTTGAAAAGGCACTTTCCTTATGAGCAGATCTCCATCCTTCCTAGGACCTAGTCATTCTTGTCTGCTTGTTCCTCATAGCAGCATCCCTACATGATTTTATTACTTTTCCCACTCAACTCTCTTTACCCTACTCCAGTGAAATCTCTATGAAGACGTAAACTGTGTGGCTATGGTCACTGTAGTAAGCCTAGCACTCAGAACAGGACATTTGCTGAACAAATATATGTCTGTGTGCTCAGTTGCTTCAGTTGTGCACGACTCTTTGTGACCCTATAGTCTGTAACCTGCCAGTCTCCTCTGTCCATGGGATTCTCCAGGCAAGAGTACTGGAGGGGGTAACCACGACCTCCTCCAGGGGCTCTTCCTGAGCCAGGAATCGAACCTGCATCTCTTGTTTGCAGGCAGATTCTTTACCTGCTGAGCCACCAGGGAACCCTTAAATAAATGTCTAACAAGTGCCATAAAATACTTAAAGTAATTTTTCATTTGTTTTTCAAAACAAAACCAAAGTATGAAATCACTGAATAAAAACTGAGGGTAAACAAGTGGTGATTTTTATAATAAAGCATTTCATCATTGGTGAAGATGGTAGTTATTAAAGATTACAAGTTATATATTATGAGTAGTATCTTCTTACACATGTGTGATATATAGGATTCAAGCTGAAGGATACACACTGAGGCTTCAGTTGAGACCCACAGTTCTAGGGATCATGCAGTAAGAATCACTGACAGGAGTTACTGATCACAAAATAGCCAGTGTGATACTTTTAAACCATACATCATTTCACACTGCTTCACTACTTATAAAGCATCTAATGATATTGCAGGTGTGCAATCCAGAATCCTCACAATGGCTCAGAAGTTCCTACATGAGCTGCTCCTGCTTAGCTTTCAGAACTGATCTCCTACCATTTTAATTAATGGGCTTGTAATTTCTCAGTTCGGTGGGCCATCTTTCTGTCCCTCAGATGACTCAACTTGGGCCTGACTCAAGGCCTTTGTACTCATAATTTTTCTGCCGAGAAAGTTCTTACCACAAATCTCCATATGGCCAGCTCCTTCTCAACGTCTAGGTTTTCACCCAAATGCCTTGGAATCTTCATTGCTTATTTTGTCTCATTTATCCCACTTTAGTTACTCTATTATAGCATACCTTTAATTTATTTTTTACACAGCACTATTTGAAGTTATATTATTCATTTACTTGCTTGTTCATTATGTGACTTGGCCAGTTAAAATAAAAGTGCTAAAAGAGAGAAGCCACGTTTTTTCTATTCATCTCCATATACCCTGTGTTTAGTTACTGGATGTAATAAATACATATTGAGAGGATTAACAATTCCAGAGTTTTAACATGTCGAGTGGATGAGGCTGGTCAGGAGCCTTCCAGGGGATCAATACAATCCACAGGACAGAAGAAATGCCAAGTGGCATATAAACAGAGAGTGAGAAAACTTCAGCTGGCTGGTTCCAGAGCTTCAATGTTGAGGTCATGACCTTCCCAATTAAACAGTGAACTTCTTAAAGTCAGGGAACTGAATCTTAATCATCTTCATGACCCCAGATCCCAACATAATGTGTAAGTTATGTTCACTTCAGTTCAGTCAGTCATTCGTGTCCGACTCTTTGCAACCCCATGAATCACAGCATGCCAGGCCTCCCTGTCCATCACCAACTCCCAGATTTTACCCAAAATCATATTCATCAAGTCAGTGATGCCATCCAGAAATGTCATGCTCTGTCATCCCCTTCTCCTCCTGCCCCCAATCCCTCCCAACATCAGGGTCTTTTCCAGTGAGTCAGCTCTTCACATGAGGTGGCCAAAGCACAAGAGTTTCAGCTTCAGCATAATTTCTTCCAAAGAACACCCAGGACTGATCTCCTTTAGGATGGACTGGTTGGATCTCCTTGCAGTCCAAGGGACTCTCAAGAGTCTTCTCCAACAACACAGTTCAAAAGCATCAATTCTTTGGCACTCAGCTTTCTTCACAGTCCAGCTCTCACATCCATACACGACTACTGGAAAAACCATAGCCCTAACTAGACGGAACTTTGTTGGCAAAGTAATGTCTCTGCTTTTCAATATGCTATCTAGGGTGGTCATAAATTTCCTTCCAAGGAGTAAGTATCTTTTGATTTCATGGCTGCAATCAGAATCTGCAGTGATTTTGGAGCCCCCCAAAATAAAGTCTGCCACTGTTTTCACTGTTCCCCCATCTATTTGCCATGAAGTTGGTGGGACCAGATGCTGTGATCTTAGCTTTCTGAATGGTGAGCTTTAGGCCAACTTTTTCACTCTCCTCTTTCACTTTCATCTAGAAGCTTTTTAGTTCCTCTTCACTTTCTGCCATAAGGCTGGTGTCATCTGCATA
>SJYR01000924.1:219955-234836 GCA_006410655.1 Kobus ellipsiprymnus
TTTGGAACTCTGCATTCAGATGCTTGTATCTTTCCTTTTCTCCTTTGCTTTTTGCTTCTCTTCTTTTCACAGCTATTTGTAAGGTCTCCTCAGACAGCCATTTTGCTTTTTTGCATTTTTTTTTCCATGAAGATGGTCTTGATCCTTGTCTCCTGTACAATGTCACGAACCTCCTTCCATAGTTCATCAGGCACTCTGTCTATCAGATCTAGGCCCTTAAATCTATTTCTCACTTCCACTATATAATCATAAAGGATTGATTTAGGTCATACCTGAATGGTCTAGTGGTTTTCCCTACTTTCTTCAATTTCAGTCTGAATTTCGCAATAAGGAATTCATGATCTGAGCCACAGTCAGCTCTCGGTCTTGTTTTTGATGCCTGTATAGAGCTTCTCCATCTTTGGCTGCAAAGAATATAATCAATATGATTTCAGTGTTGACCATCTGGTGTAGAGTCTTCTCCTGTGTTGTTGGAAGAGGGTGTTTGCTATGACCAGTACGTTCTTTTGCAAGACTCTATTAGCTTTGCCCTGCTTCATTCCATACTCCAAGGCCAAATTTGCCTGTTACTCCAGGTTTTTCTTGACTTCCTACTTTTGCATTCCAGTCCTCTATAATGAAAAGGACATTTTTGGGGGGTGCTAGTTCTAAAAGGTCTTTTAGGTCTTCATAGAACTGTTCAACCCCAGCTTCTTCAGCGTTATTGGTTGTGGCATAGGTTTGGATTACCATGATATTGAATGGTTTACCTTGGAAACGAACAGAAATCATTCTATCATTTTTTGAGATTGCATCCAAGTCCTGCATTTCGGACTCGTTTGTTGACCATGATGGCCACTCCATTTCTTCTGAGGGATTCCTGCCCGCAGTAGTAGATATAATGGTCATCTGAGTTAAATTCTTCAATTTCAGTCTGAATTTCGCAATAAGGAATTCATGATCTGAGCCACAGTCAGCTCTCGGTCTTGTTTTTGATGCCTGTATAGAGCTTCTCCATCTTTGGCTGCAAAGAATATAATCAATATGATTTCAGTGTTGACCATCTGGTGTAGAGTCTTCTCCTGTGTTGTTGGAAGAGGGTGTTTGCTATGACCAGTACGTTCTTTTGCAAGACTCTATTAGCTTTGCCCTGCTTCATTCCATACTCCAAGGCCAAATTTGCCTGTTACTCCAGGTTTTTCTTGACTTCCTACTTTTGCATTCCAGTCCTCTATAATGAAAAGGACATTTTTGGGGGGTGCTAGTTCTAAAAGGTCTTTTAGGTCTTCATAGAACTGTTCAACCCCAGCTTCTTCAGCGTTATTGGTTGTGGCATAGGTTTGGATTACCATGATATTGAATGGTTTACCTTGGAAACGAACAGAAATCATTCTATCATTTTTTGAGATTGCATCCAAGTCCTGCATTTCGGACTCGTTTGTTGACCATGATGGCCACTCCATTTCTTCTGAGGGATTCCTGCCCGCAGTAGTAGATATAATGGTCATCTGAGTTAAATTCACTCCAGTTCATTTTAGTTTGCTGATTCCTAGAATGTTGACGTTCACTCTTGCCATCTCTTGCTTGACCACTTCCAATTTGCCTTGATTCATAGACCTAACAGTCCAGGTTCCTATGCAATATCTCTCTTTACAACATTGAACCTTGCTTCTATCACCAGTCACATCCACAACTAGGTATTGTTTTTGCTTTGGCTCCATCCCTTCATTCTTTCTGGAGTTATTTCTCCACTGATCTCCAGTAGCATGTTGGGTACTTACTGACCTGTGGAGTTCCTCTTTCAGTATCCTATCATATTGCCTTTTCATACTGTTCATGGGGTTCTCAAGGCAAGAATACTGATGTTAGGCTTTCAATAAGTGATTATTGAAATGAATTAGCAGACCTCTTTTAATTAGCATATAATAGTGTATGTGGTTACAGTCTTAAGCCCAAAAGAGACTTCTTTCATTTCCCCCTTATTAGAGGAAAGCTCCTTTTCATGAGTTGCAAGCAAAGGATTGTGCCTAAAAGCAAGGCACATAGGTGCTGCAGTGTGAACATGCTCTGGCTCATTTTATCACCTGAGTTGGTGTCTCATAAGTTTATCAGCTGTAGTTTATGAGGGATTTTTGTGGAGGTCCTCTTAACCATGTATGCTTGAAGATGACCTTTGAATTTATTTTTCATAAAAGCTTAAATTGCTGACTATCTGGACAGTTTGTTCAGGAAACAAAAGGGACCTTAACCTTGGTTGTACCTGTCGCCAGGATGGCTGGACTACAGTGCTATCATCCTCAGGGAGAGAGGCCCTGAAATTTCAAAGGCGCCCAAAGGCTTCCATGGCATTTCAGGTGGCAGAGACATTAAAGGTACTTATGTCAGACATGAAGTGTAAGGGTATGAGGTTACTCTTGCTTCCTCTGAGTGAATATAAAGGGTATGGATTGAGAACTGGAAGTAAGAAGGGGAAATAACTTATCATTTGCAAAAAGGAATGCAACAGCTGCCAGCATACTAAATAGAAATTAAATACAGTTCACACAAGTGCTTATGGAGGAATGGGTGATGTGAATTTGGCTGCTGACATATTCTTTAACCTCTTTAAAGAAGTTGATAGATTCATTTTTTTCCCTTCAAAAGATGTAGCAGTCCCCCCCCCCATTTATGCCTATAAAACTAATGGATTATTCCATACATCTCTGGTCATAGGTTTAAATTAAGATGTGTGTGTGTTGGAAGATACTTTTCTGGGTCTGAACTTAAATATGCTGGTGAAAACAGGATGTGAAGGAGCAACCTCTTTCTCTGTGACTTGATAAATGAGGGGGATGTATAAGGAGGGTGACTGGGATGCAAAATGAAGGAAGGTCTGGGTATTTGGCCATGGGAATAGCCCTATTTTTTGGCCTTGTCCCCTTTTTATGTCTAAAAGGCATGAAAAATAAAGAAAACAGAAAATAGAAAAGAAGTGTGGATATATTCCCACAATGGTAGTTAGGACTCAAATCAGAGATGTTTGGGTCTAGATCTTATTATGTCATAATGTGAAAACTAAAGCTATTACCTTTTCTGGAGATTAGTACAATCCTTATTTTAAAGTGGGGAAAAAGGATGATAATTTTTTCCCTGAGTGTCCTTCCAAAAGTATCTAAGAGAAGCTGGGTCTCTAATAACCAAGGATGATGACTGAAGAAGGACCCTATGGTGGCTCATGTCAATAACACAACCTGGAGAAAATGCTGGTTGTAAAACGATATCACTTGAACAGTACACACTGATGAAAGTAATTTTATTTTGAAGTCTGTCAGACATGTCTGACCCAGAAACCAAAATCTAGAAGACTGACACCTGGTCCAAGGAGAGGGTCAAAATGACTCATGAGTGAATGAGATTCAGAGGGCAAAGTGGTTTTGGTTAAATGTACCATTCTTACTCTTTAAAAAAAATTTTTTTGAGTATAATTGACATTTTAGTTTAAGGTCTAAATGTAATTATTTGTTATTTGTATACTTTGCAAAATGATCAGCACAGTAAGTTTAGTTAACACCCTTGGTAATATATATAGTTAAATTTATATTACATGGTAAAATATATAGTGACAAAACTTTTCTTTCCTGCCATGAGTACTTTTAACATCCGCTCACTTAGCAACTTTCAAATACAGTATTACTAAACATCACCATGTTGTACTTTACATTCCCATGACTTATCTACTTTATAACTGGAAATTCGCACTTTCTGACTCCTCCTCACTATTTCACCCACCCTCACTACAGATGCTATGTTAGAAAGTGAGTGAAAGCTGCTGGTCTGACCAGTAGAATAAGCCATAGGTTGATGCTGTAATCAACTGCTGATTTCTTTTACCAGCCTTTGGTGGTGGTCGTGGTTTAGTTGCTAAGTTGTGTCCAACTCTTGAGACCCCATGGACTGTAGCCCACTAGGCTCCTCTGTCTAAGGGATTTTCCAGGCAAGAATACTGGAGGGGGGTGCCATTTAGTCTCAAGCAAATATTAACTGAATATTCATGTTCAGTTAACTCTCTGATCTCAAAGAGTTTAACATATGGCAGACAAAGTCTCTTAAATATCACAGCAACTACAATACATATGAAGGATAAGGACCACAGAAGAAAGGACAGACTTAGGCCACCACAATGACATCATAAAGTAAAATTCTACAGCTGTTTCTGGTTGCAGAGATTAATTCCAGGAGAAGTGAACAATGAAAATCTAAAGAAGAGATTCTTCCTGCAAGTTTTAAGACTGCAAAACATCTGAAAATAGAGGATATGTGAAAAAGGTAATGAGGAAGAGGGAGCTTAACTAAAAGCAACAGACTGAGGAAGCATGATAGGAACTGTCAGGATGGCTACTCTTCAGGGCTTAGGTGAATGAACTACTCTGGGCTCACAAATCATCATTTAATGAAATCTGCATGTATAAGTGCTAAGTCACTTCAGTCATGTCTGACTTTTTGCAACTCCATGGACTGTAACCTGCCAGGTTCCTCTATCCATGGAATTCCCCAGGCAAGAATACTGGAATGGGTTGCCATGCCCTCCTCCAGGGGATCTTCTTGACTCAGGCATCAAACCTGCATCTCTTATATCTCCTGCATTGGTAGGTGGGTTCTTTAGCACTAGTGCCACCTGGGAAGTCCCTAAATGAAATCTATCTGACTTCAAAACAGTGTGTGGTTAACACTGAGTTTGAATTCTTACACAACATGTTTTAGCTCTTTGATCTTGGGGAAGTTATGGAAACACCATTTTATTCATTTGGAAAATAGTTATTATGTTATTCAAAGATTTATCATAAGGATAAATGTGCTAATGTAAGAAACAAAATAAGAACTTACAAAAGGATAGCTGTTAGGAAGCATCATGCCATCATCTGGTTATACATGTTCTTTTCATTAAATAAGGGAAACAACACCAAACTTGCTTACTTTATTTCAAATAATTAAGAAATCTAGAAGACCTGAAAACAACATAGTAATGACATCTACAAGGAAAAAAAAAAAAGCCAGGGGTAATAAGCAATAAATATTAACAGGAGCAAGGTCAAATAAGATAATAAGAACAGTTCTATTAGGCAGGAATGTAAATGGCTTCCTATTTCATGCAGGCTAATTAGAGAGCTTGTGGATAAATGAGATGTACAAGAAATAATTTCTGAATATTCTTCTTTGTTTAAGTGATGAAACATTAAACTGTTTGATTGGCTATTTTAAAAAGGAGGAGGAATCCTGAAAAGCAAAATGTCCATTTTCATTCTGGATTAATGATTCACTATCCAACTGTGAAATTAGATAAATACACACTCCTTCATGCAGAACTAAAATTTGAAATGCCTAGGGATTTTTGACAGTCTTACACAGCATCTCTGTTTTTCCTTTCTGATTATTTTCCATAATTTGCAGACTGGTGTCAAAATGTTTGTTATCATTACAGAGAAAAAGAGAGAAAAGAAAAAGATTTTATTATTCACCAGAAGCATACTGCAGATCACATACAAAGCTCTTTGCTTCCTTGATAAAGCAGATGAAAAACAGAAATACACTTTTGTGTAAAGCAAGATGACCTTCTGTTTTATTCTTGAGAAGATCTCACATAAGCCTTTCTTAAGAGAGAGAGAGAGAGAGAATATCTTTATTCACTGACTCATCTTCTCTACTTTATCAACATTGTTCAGTAGAAATTGCAGGAACTGATTTAAAGGAAAAAAAAAAAAACTAAGAATACAATGAACACTGAATTCTCATGAAACTTTTTAACAAAAACTCTATCTGCCAACTATTTGTCTTGGAGAACCACAGTACAATTAATGATCTGACTTTACGTACATTTACTGCAATTTGTTTTGTCAAAGATCTTTTTACTAACTCCCTTCAAAGTTTTGATGTGAGCTAGGAAGTTCTGCAGCACTAAGGATATTCTCAGAGAAGAGTAAGCAACCACACTGTCAGTTCAATCATGAACCAGAAAGATGCTTTATTTCTGCTAGGCAGGGATTTTATGATGCTCCTGAACATTCTCACATGCCTTGGAAGGGAGAAAAAAATGTAACAATGCCAGTATATGAGTATTCAGGGAAAAAAAATAAACCCTGTATATCATAGGGCCACAGCTTGATCTGGTATGCATAGCAGTCTTCTGGTTTATGTTATGCAGTGACAGAAAAGCCTACGTGCTTAATCTAAGAAACAGGGTGAAGAATCCTTACCCTCGATATAGAATCAAATCCTGTGAGATCTGCTGGAATTTGATAATAAACATTTACAGACCTTATTGATTCAATATTCCATTCGACGCACTTGGATAAAGCCAACATCGCCCAGCTGTTTCCCAATAAGGTGGCTAGGGAAGCAGAGGAGCATTGGAGAATCCACAACAAAGAGCTGACATTTCAGCAAATTTGAAAGGGCACACTGGATGACCCAGAAAATGCCATTCCCGCAAATGCAAGAACAGTTGTCTCCAGGTCAGGGGGAGTCTTCTGGCATCTGAAAAGCACATAGGTACAGCCGGCCTCTGCTGCACTTCTAACAGGGGAAACACACTGGGAAGCAGTCCAATGTGCTGGGAAAAGTGGGTAGAAAGTCTTGCTTTGAATTGCTCACAGTTTTAAAAAAGTCAAAATGCATCACTTATTGAATTTTCAACTTCTAAGAAGGAATTTTTCTCTAGAGAAAGCTGTCAGCTCATGTATTGTATTTCAAAGGTCTCGGCAAATCCATGTTTGTCTTGACAGCAGTATCAGGACTGGTGTGAATGACATAACTTTCATTTTTCTTATGGGGAATCAAGAAGGTGAGGAATAACAAGCAAAGTGACACTGAGTGTGTTACTCGCTCAATCATGTCCGACTCTTTGCGACCCCATGGACAGTAGCCCACCAGGCTCCTCTGTCCATGGGATTCTTCAGGCAAGAATACAGGAGTGGGTTGCCATTTCCTTCTCCAGGGGATCATTACTGACCTGTGGAGTTCCTCTTTCAGTATCCTATCATATTGCCTTTTCATACTGTTCATGGGGTTCTCAAGGCAAGAATACTGATGTTAGGCTTTCAATAAGTGATTATTGAAATGAATTAGCAGACCTCTTTTAATTAGCATATAATAGTGTATGTGGTTACAGTCTTAAGCCCAAAAGAGACTTCTTTCATTTCCCCCTTATTAGAGGAAAGCTCCTTTTCATGAGTTGCAAGCAAAGGATTGTGCCTAAAAGCAAGGCACATAGGTGCTGCAGTGTGAACATGCTCTGGCTCATTTTATCACCTGAGTTGGTGTCTCATAAGTTTATCAGCTGTAGTTTATGAGGGATTTTTGTGGAGGTCCTCTTAACCATGTATGCTTGAAGATGACCTTTGAATTTATTTTTCATAAAAGCTTAAATTGCTGACTATCTGGACAGTTTGTTCAGGAAACAAAAGGGACCTTAACCTTGGTTGTACCTGTCGCCAGGATGGCTGGACTACAGTGCTATCATCCTCAGGGAGAGAGGCCCTGAAATTTCAAAGGCGCCCAAAGGCTTCCATGGCATTTCAGGTGGCAGAGACATTAAAGGTACTTATGTCAGACATGAAGTGTAAGGGTATGAGGTTACTCTTGCTTCCTCTGAGTGAATATAAAGGGTATGGATTGAGAACTGGAAGTAAGAAGGGGAAATAACTTATCATTTGCAAAAAGGAATGCAACAGCTGCCAGCATACTAAATAGAAATTAAATACAGTTCACACAAGTGCTTATGGAGGAATGGGTGATGTGAATTTGGCTGCTGACATATTCTTTAACCTCTTTAAAGAAGTTGATAGATTCATTTTTTTCCCTTCAAAAGATGTAGCAGTCCCCCCCCCCATTTATGCCTATAAAACTAATGGATTATTCCATACATCTCTGGTCATAGGTTTAAATTAAGATGTGTGTGTGTTGGAAGATACTTTTCTGGGTCTGAACTTAAATATGCTGGTGAAAACAGGATGTGAAGGAGCAACCTCTTTCTCTGTGACTTGATAAATGAGGGGGATGTATAAGGAGGGTGACTGGGATGCAAAATGAAGGAAGGTCTGGGTATTTGGCCATGGGAATAGCCCTATTTTTTGGCCTTGTCCCCTTTTTATGTCTAAAAGGCATGAAAAATAAAGAAAACAGAAAATAGAAAAGAAGTATGGATATATTCCCACAATGGTAGTTAGGACTCAAATCAGAGATGTTTGGGTCTAGATCTTATTATGTCATAATGTGAAAACTAAAGCTATTACCTTTTCTGGAGATTAGTACAATCCTTATTTTAAAGTGGGGAAAAAGGATGATAATTTTTTCCCTGAGTGTCCTTCCAAAAGTATCTAAGAGAAGCTGGGTCTCTAATAACCAAGGATGATGACTGAAGAAGGACCCTATGGTGGCTCATGTCAATAACACAACCTGGAGAAAATGCTGGTTGTAAAACGATATCACTTGAACAGTACACACTGATGAAAGTAATTTTATTTTGAAGTCTGTCAGACATGTCTGACCCAGAAACCAAAATCTAGAAGACTGACACCTGGTCCAAGGAGAGGGTCAAAATGACTCATGAGTGAATGAGATTCAGAGGGCAAAGTGGTTTTGGTTAAATGTACCATTCTTACTCTTTAAAAAAAAATTTTTTGAGTATAATTGACATTTTAGTTTAAGGTCTAAATGTAATTATTTGTTATTTGTATACTTTGCAAAATGATCACCACAGTAAGTTTAGTTAACACCCTTGGTAATATATATAGTTAAATTTATATTACATGGTAAAATATATAGTGACAAAACTTTTCTTTCCTGCCATGAGTACTTTTAACATCCGCTCACTTAGCAACTTTCAAATACAGTATTACTAAACATCACCATGTTGTACTTTACATTCCCATGACTTATCTACTTTATAACTGGAAATTCGCACTTTCTGACTCCTCCTCACTATTTCACCCACCCTCACTACAGATGCTATGTTAGAAAGTGAGTGAAAGCTGCTGGTCTGACCAGTAGAATAAGCCATAGGTTGATGCTGTAATCAACTGCTGATTTCTTTTACCAGCCTTTGGTGGTGGTCGTGGTTTAGTTGCTAAGTTGTGTCCAACTCTTGAGACCCCATGGACTGTAGCCCACTAGGCTCCTCTGTCTAAGGGATTTTCCAGGCAAGAATACTGGAGGGGGGTGCCATTTAGTCTCAAGCAAATATTAACTGAATATTCATGTTCAGTTAACTCTCTGATCTCAAAGAGTTTAACATATGGCAGACAAAGTCTCTTAAATATCACAGCAACTACAATACATATGAAGGATAAGGACCACAGAAGAAAGGACAGACTTAGGCCACCACAATGACATCATAAAGTAAAATTCTACAGCTGTTTCTGGTTGCAGAGATTAATTCCAGGAGAAGTGAACAATGAAAATCTAAAGAAGAGATTCTTCCTGCAAGTTTTAAGACTGCAAAACATCTGAAAATAGAGGATATGTGAAAAAGGTAATGAGGAAGAGGGAGCTTAACTAAAAGCAACAGACTGAGGAAGCATGATAGGAACTGTCAGGATGGCTACTCTTCAGGGCTTAGGTGAATGAACTACTCTGGGCTCACAAATCATCATTTAATGAAATCTGCATGTATAAGTGCTAAGTCACTTCAGTCATGTCTGACTTTTTGCAACTCCATGGACTGTAACCTGCCAGGTTCCTCTATCCATGGAATTCCCCAGGCAAGAATACTGGAATGGGTTGCCATGCCCTCCTCCAGGGGATCTTCTTGACTCAGGCATCAAACCTGCATCTCTTATATCTCCTGCATTGGTAGGTGGGTTCTTTAGCACTAGTGCCACCTGGGAAGTCCCTAAATGAAATCTATCTGACTTCAAAACAGTGTGTGGTTAACACTGAGTTTGAAATCTTACACAACATGTTTTAGCTCTTTGATCTTGGGGAAGTTATGGAAACACCATTTTATTCATTTGGAAAATAGTTATTATGTTATTCAAAGATTTATCATAAGGATAAATGTGCTAATGTAAGAAACAAAATAAGAACTTACAAAAGGATAGCTGTTAGGAAGCATCATGCCATCATCTGGTTATACATGTTCTTTCATTAAATAAGGGAAACAACACCAAACTTGCTTACTTTATTTCAAATAATTAAGAAATCTAGAAGACCTGAAAACAACATAGTAATGACATCTACAAGGAAAAAAAAAAAAGCCAGGGGTAATAAGCAATAAATATTAACAGGAGCAAGGTCAAATAAGATAATAAGAACAGTTCTATTAGGCAGGAATGTAAATGGCTTCCTATTTCATGCAGGCTAATTAGAGAGCTTGTGGATAAATGAGATGTACAAGAAATAATTTCTGAATATTCTTCTTTGTTTAAGTGATGAAACATTAAACTGTTTGATTGGCTATTTTAAAAAGGAGGAGGAATCCTGAAAAGCAAAATGTCCATTTTCATTCTGGATTAATGATTCACTATCCAACTGTGAAATTAGATAAATACACACTCCTTCATGCAGAACTAAAATTTGAAATGCCTAGGGATTTTTGACAGTCTTACACAGCATCTCTGTTTTTCCTTTCTGATTATTTTCCATAATTTGCAGACTGGTGTCAAAATGTTTGTTATCATTACAGAGAAAAAGAGAGAAAAGAGAAAGATTTTATTATTCACCAGAAGCATACTGCAGATCACATACAAAGCTCTTTGCTTCCTTGATAAAGCAGATGAAAAACAGAAATACACTTTTGTGTAAAGCAAGATGACCTTCTGTTTTATTCTTGAGAAGATCTCACATAAGCCTTTCTTAAGAGAGAGAGAGAGAGAGAATATCTTTATTCACTGACTCATCTTCTCTACTTTATCAACATTGTTCAGTAGAAATTGCAGGAACTGATTTAAAGGAAAAAAAAAAAAACTAAGAATACAATGAACACTGAATTCTCATGAAACTTTTTAACAAAAACTCTATCTGCCAACTATTTGTCTTGGAGAACCACAGTACAATTAATGATCTGACTTTACGTACATTTACTGCAATTTGTTTTGTCAAAGATCTTTTTACTAACTCCCTTCAAAGTTTTGATGTGAGCTAGGAAGTTCTGCAGCACTAAGGATATTCTCAGAGAAGAGTAAGCAACCACACTGTCAGTTCAATCATGAACCAGAAAGATGCTTTATTTCTGCTAGGCAGGGATTTTATGATGCTCCTGAACATTCTCACATGCCTTGGAAGGGAGAAAAAAATGTAACAATGCCAGTATATGAGTATTCAGGGAAAAAAAATAAACCCTGTATATCATAGGGCCACAGCTTGATCTGGTATGCATAGCAGTCTTCTGGTTTATGTTATGCAGTGACAGAAAAGCCTACGTGCTTAATCTAAGAAACAGGGTGAAGAATCCTTACCCTCGATATAGAATCAAATCCTGTGAGATCTGCTGGAATTTGATAATAAACATTTACAGACCTTATTGATTCAATATTCCATTCGACGCACTTGGATAAAGCCAACATCGCCCAGCTGTTTCCCAATAAGGTGGCTAGGGAAGCAGAGGAGCATTGGAGAATCCACAACAAAGAGCTGACATTTCAGCAAATTTGAAAGGGCACACTGGATGACCCAGAAAATGCCATTCCCGCAAATGCAAGAACAGTTGTCTCCAGGTCAGGGGGAGTCTTCTGGCATCTGAAAAGCACATAGGTACAGCCGGCCTCTGCTGCACTTCTAACAGGGGAAACACACTGGGAAGCAGTCCAATGTGCTGGGAAAAGTGGGTAGAAAGTCTTGCTTTGAATTGCTCACAGTTTTAAAAAAGTCAAAATGCATCACTTATTGAATTTTCAACTTCTAAGAAGGAATTTTTCTCTAGAGAAAGCTGTCAGCTCATGTATTGTATTTCAAAGGTCTCGGCAAATCCATGTTTGTCTTGACAGCAGTATCAGGACTGGTGTGAATGACATAACTTTCATTTTTCTTATGGGGAATCAAGAAGGTGAGGAATAACAAGCAAAGTGACACTGAGTGTGTTACTCGCTCAATCATGTCCGACTCTTTGCGACCCCATGGACAGTAGCCCACCAGGCTCCTCTGTCCATGGGATTCTTCAGGCAAGAATACAGGAGTGGGTTGCCATTTCCTTCTCCAGGGGATCTTCCTGACCCAGGGATCAAACCCAGGTCTCCTGCATTGCAGGGAGATTCTTTACCAACTGAGCCACCAGGGAAACCCATGTATTTTTTGAGTGGCTATGAAATTATATTCTGGTTTCGACCCCTTGTTACTGACTCAACCTATTCCTTAAATGCAAATACACAAAGCTTTCCATAGTCATCATCTTAAGAACAGCATGATTTAGATTTCACACTTCTAAAGCCCTTTTTATTTCTCTGGATCAATTTTGACTAATACATTTAGATAAAGGAGAAGTCAGTGGCTCATTCAAAACCAACCAGTAAGAAATAGACTTATTTGACATCCCTAGAGGCAAACTTCCAGTTAAAGACTATATCAAATGCCAAAGCTGGTAACACTTCTTTTTGTCCATGCTTCTCTGGTGACTGAGTGACAACATCAGTTCCTGTTCAGAGGATAGCTAAGGTTCACAGCGTTTGGAACTCACATCCTAAAGCAGAAGGAGGAATGTGGAGAAGCTGTCAAAGACATCTCACCCTCAGTCACGCCTTAAGCCTAACAGAAATCCTTACAGCCTCTGGCTTCCTATCATAATTTTTATTTCCATTCTGTGGAGATGAGTTAGCTGGAAGAAGAGTTCAGTTATACAAATGACTGAAGACATTTAAAACACTCTGGGTAGACTCAGTCTAGCAATCAATGTCTTCAGGTTTTGACTTTTGGTGAGTCAAATACTATTTTTAAAAGAATGAAATACTGCCATTTGCAGCAACATGGATCCAGAGACTATTATGTTCAGTGAAATGTCAGACAAAGACAATTACTCTATGATATCACTTATATGTAGAATATAAAAAATAATACAAGTGACTGTATATGTAAAACAGAAGCAGACTCACAGGTAGACAAAGCAAACTTGTGCTTACCAAAGGCAGGGAGAAAAGGCAGAAGGACATATTAGCATTAAGGGATTAACAGATAAAAATTACTATGTATAAAATCGATAAGCAACAAGGATATACTGTATAACACAGAGACTTACACCCATCAACTTGTATTAACCTATAATGGAGTACAGTCTGCAAAAATAGTGAATCACTATGCTCTATATCTTTAATATAATATTGTAAATCAACTACATTTCAGTTTAAAAAGTTCCTGGTCTCCTCCAGTAGATTTTATTTTAATACAAACTAGTAAAATACCATATGCAGGAATTACACATTTAGTATTTGTCACCATAAATCACTTACACAGTGTCAGCTCAACAGAGAGAGGAAAATTAGGGCATGTAATATACTACATTGCAGAACTGTTCAACTTGGAAAATATATACCTAAATTTTTAGCATTTTCTTTAAAAAGATCTCTTTTATTTTTATTTATTATTCTTTTAAATTTTTATTTTAACTTTAGTTTACTTTACATTACTGTATTGCTTTTGCCAAACATTGACATGAGTTCACCACGAGTCTTTTAAAACATAGTTTTTATGGCACGTCAGGAAGCAACAGCTAGAACTGGACATGGAACAGACCTGTTCCAAATAGGAAAAGGAGTACGTCAAGGCTGCATATTGTCACCCTGCTTATTTAACTTATATCAGAATACATGATGAGAAACACTGGGCTGGAAGAAGCACAAGCTGGAATCAAGATTGCTGGAGAAATAGCAATCACCTCAGATATGCAGATGACACCACCCTTATGGCAGAAAGTGAAGAGGAGCTAAAAAGCCTCTTGATGAAAGTGAAAGAGGAGAGTGACAAAGTTAGCTTAAAGCTCACCATTCAGAAAATGAAGATCATGGTATCTGGTCCCATCACTTCATGAGAAATAGATGGGGAAACAGTGGAAACAGTGGCTGACTTTGTTTGGGTTCCAAAATCACTGCAGATGGTGACTGCAGCCATGAAATTAAAAGACGCTTACTCCTTGAAAGGAAAGTTATGACGACCCTAGATAGCATATTCAAAAGCAGAGACATCACTTTGCCAACAAAATTCCATCTAGTCAAGGCTATGGTTTTTCCAGTGGTCATGTATAGATGTGAGAGTTGGACTGTGAAGAAAGCTGAGCACCAAAGAATTGATGCTTTTGAACTGTGGTGTTGGAGAAGACTCTTGCAAGTCCCTTGGACAGCAAGGAGATCCAACCAGTCCATTCTAAAGGAGATCAGCCCTGAGTGTTCATTGGAAGGACTGATGCTGAAGCTGAAACTCCAGTACTTTGGCCACCTCATGGGAAGAGTTGACTCATTGGAAAAGACCCTGATGCTGGGAAGGATTGGGGGCAGAAGGAGAAGGGGATGACAGAGGATGGGATGGCTGGATGGCATCACTGACTCAATGGACAGGAGTTTGGGTAAATTCAGGAGCTGGTGATGGACAAGAAGGCCTGGTGTGCTGCGATTCATGGCGTCCCAAAGAGTCAGACACAACTGAGGGACTGAACTGAACAGAACTGAACTGAAATTAAAATATGCATATGTTTGTATGTCTTGCAGTCAAATCATACTGCAAGTATGTATCTATATATAGTTCACTAGGTATCATTTTAAAATACACATATTGAAGGTTTGTCTTGTCATTATAGCAAATGGCTAGCCAACTGGTCATTTTCCCAATGCTGATATGAGCAGCTGTTAATGTCTACTGACTGACATTTCTGTGTGTGTGTTTGTGTGTGTGTGTGTGTGTGTGTGTGTGTGTGTGTGTGTGTGTGTGTGTGTATGTTCAGTCACTCAGT
>SJYR01000924.1:235351-245892 GCA_006410655.1 Kobus ellipsiprymnus
GGGGAGAAGAATCTGAAAAAGTAGATATATAAATGAATCACTGCTGTATATCTGAAAGCAATATAATTTTAAATTAATAATATTTTAATTTAAAAAAGGCTAACCATTTTAAAAATGTGCCTTATTCTTATATTTCAGAGTTATGCAATAATCCTATTTTAGAGAGTCCTAAAGAAAGTGAAGTCGCTCAGTCATATCTGACTCTTTGCGACCCCATGGACTATAGCCCAGGCTCCTCTATCCATGGGATTCTCCAGGCAAGAGTACTGGAGTGGGTTGCCATTTCCTTCTCCAGGGGATCTTCCCGACCCAGGGATTGAACCTAGGTCTCCTGCATTGTAGGCAGACACTTACCGTCTGAGCCACCAGGGAAAAGAGCTTTCTAAAAACTAGTTAATTGGGCTTTTAAAAAAGGTTTTTGTTGTCAGAAAATTTCAAGTAATGTTATTTTTCTTTTCTCAGGGGCTTCAAATGCAACATTAGCATACAAAAGATGTACGAAATCCTACCATAAAGAAATCTCTTTACATTTGTTCACTATTTCTTGCACTTATTCAGTAAACAAAACATTTTTAAAGATAACACCTGTAAGGTGGAGAAGTAGTTCCCTCCAGGGAACACACTTCAGAAATGTGTTTAGACACTGATATTCATTTTTATGCTGTTTTGTTTTTCAAATTCCCTAGATTTTGGGGTCAGGAGCAGGGGCAGAGCATGCTATGGGGAAAACAACATAGCATGTAGAGACACAGACTGTGTTGAGCTACACTCCAGGGCCAACAGCAATGGTCCCTGCTCCGGAGCTCGGCATGGACTTTGTGACTACAGCCAGCAAAATTTACTGTGCACCAGTGGTAGGAAATTTGAAACTACACCTGGAAAATAGGCATTTCAGCTAAGGATATGACAGACTGTTGACCACAGGCCTTGCCTCCACATTCTTGGGACTAAGTAGGGAAGATCTGGCTACATTTCTTGATGACACTGGTTAGTGGGGTCTCAGAGCTAGATTTTGTGCAATTTAGAAAATATATATTTACACAAATGTTATATATATGAATGAAATGTAATAATTTTGATGCATTTAATACTTTAGAAGAGTCTGTTTATTATATTTAAAACACATAATAAAAGCAAATATTTTATTAAATACAATAAAAAAAAAAATAGCACTCGTGTTAAAGGAGGGACAGGAAGGCCCTGAAAACAGTAAACCATGGAATACAAATAAAGCTCTGAAACACAGAAAAACTACTATAAATTGGCTTGGGTCAATAAAAGAGAGAAAAGAATAAGGGATTCTGATGCCCATTAAAGACATGAACTCTGCCCTCCAGCAGCTTTCATATTCTTTGACATTTTCTTGTGAAATCTCATCTTCAGGCTATTTCTGGGAATTTGGGCTAGACCAGAGAGGCACTGAATCTCGAACATGGCTCCTGCCTATACGTCACTGTAGGTTTCTTCTGTAGTATATAAGACAGTTTCGCTATGGATTAATCATTACTGTAATAAAAATATTATTAATGAAACTACACTGGAATTCTCAAAGTTGAACCTAGTATTGACACTGCCTGTGAATATATTTATTATTATCATTACCCTCCAGAAACTATTTTTGAAAAATACAGCACTTCTAAATATGTTAAGGCATAATAGAATTGTCTTTGATGCTTACCTAGCACATCTAGAGTTTTGATTATTTTTGACATTTATTATTTATTTCCAATAAAAACAGGTATGAAACAAAAATAGGAAATGAAAATTCCAGGGTTAAACACTACTATTGTAGAAATTATTAAATTTGCTATATTATTCACACTACATTTTATAGAAATCAAAAAGAAATAGTCAAAGTCAAAAATTTTAATTACTTGAATTTTTAAAAAATCTGAAAAATGTCATTATCATTTTTTTTTGACAAACAGCCCTATTAATGCTCATGGATAATAATACAGTTGTTTCCATATCACTCAAATCCTATAAATGTGCATGCTCTGAAACCAAATATATGCTTGTACTTTTACTACTTCATAATGTTATTTACTATATATTGTGTAACTTTTTTTTCATATGTTATATGAAACCAGCGTGGGAGACATTCATCAAAGTAAAATGTAGTTACTTCCAGAGAGACTCATGCAGGACATATGGTAAACTGTACCAAAGCTGCTTTTTCTAATACAAGTGTTTTTACATATAGTTTAAGTTGATCTTTGGGAATGCTTACATTTGCATTCATTTAAGAAACTTTTACTGGCCAACTGTGTACCAGGCAAAGAATTAGTCACTGGGGATCAATCAGTGAAAATTTGAAAAAACGAGATTCCTATTATCAGTGCTCTCATTGAATTTATATTCCAGCATGAATGAGGGGCAAGAGAGATGGTGAGGGAGATAATACAAAATAAAACTAATAAACAAAATAATTTCAAGCAATATCAAAGTGGCAAGATAGGACAAGGTGATGTAAAGAGAATGATTAGTGTGTTGCGGGGAGGGGGCGGTCACTGTGAAGTTCAGAAAAGTCACACTGAAGAAAATGAATTTAAACTGCAATCTGAAAAATGAGGACAAGTCAATAATTTGGAGAGACAAAAGAAGAATATTCTAACTGATGTATTACCAAAGTTAAAAAGTCCCTGTGAAAGAAGACATTTGATTTCTCTGAGGAATAGAAAAAGACCATGAGACTGGAATGTATGATGGGTGAACAATGGAAAGGTATGTGGGGAGGAAGAGTGGAACGCCAAGGTAGAAAGATTTGGGTTGGTCTGTCCTAGAGGGAGGGATATGGCTTCGCATTTCTGGTACATGATGATACCAAAAAACAGATAGACATTTAGTTGGTTCATTATTAAGTTCCTGGCTACTATGTAGCTCAGTTGGTAAAGAATCTGCCTGCAATGCAGGAGACCCGGGTTTGATTCCTGTTTTGGGAGGATCCCCTGGAGAAGGAAATAGCAACCCATTCCAGTATTCTTGCCTAGAGAACCCCATGGACAGAGGTGCCTGGCGGGCGACAACCCATGGGGTCACAAGACTAAACCACCACTACCATTATTAAGTTACCTACTGCTGCCTGCACCTGGTGGGGCGGGGCTGGAGGGTGGGGGTACTGGATTGTCTTCCTGCCACCACAGTCAGGTACACATAAACATCACCTAAAAGTGACCCCAATCACTTTTAGGGCAGAGGTGCTAAGCCTTGGCTTAGGGATTAGAACTGGTCCACGTTTATATTTCATTTGACATGCATAGTATTTTGGAAAATAAATTGAAATGCTTTTCCATATTCAAAAATTAGGCTATTTTACAAAAAATGTGGATTTAAATTTCCTCCTCAAAAATCAGATCATTTGGCAACAAAGACCCCGTGTGTGTGTGTGTGCGCATGTGCTCAGTTGTGTCCATCTCTTTGAGACCCCATGGACTGTACCCAGGCTCCTCTGTCCATGGACTTTTCCAGGCAAGAATACAGGAGTGGGCTACAATTTCCTACTTGAGGGGATCTTCCCAATACAGGGATTAAACCCGTGTCATGCCATTTAGGTAAGTATGCCACATTCCACTTTGCTACAGTACCTACCTACCATGCCATATTATTTTAATTCCATTTGACTTTACTCATTTTTCACTTTCCTCTTGGCATCCCACAGACATAGCACAAGACATGTTTGTTCAATTTATTAAGTTTACACCAGGGAATGAATCAATCAATTTTCTTTTTTTAATCAGTCTGGTTGCTCTGAGGAGGATAGATTCTTTATACACAGGCAAGTGTGGCACTAAAGAAACCAGTTATGAAAACAATACAGTATCCAAAGGAAAGGAAATGGAAGCTTGAAGGAGAGCAGAGGCAAAGAGAATGAAGAGAAGTGGATGAGACCCACAATAGGACTTTCCAGTGGATGTGATGGTGTTGGCTTGCAACTAAGGCGAAAAACCTGGAAGATTAAATATGACTCTAGGTTTCTGACTTGCAAATGTTTCAGCTTGAACATACTGGTTAATATAGGTGAAATGAAAAAAGCTTAGAAATCAGATAAGGCTAAAACGATGTCTATTTGATTTTTTGGAACTAGTCATAAACAGGCATTTGTATAATGTTTTTAATTGAAAGGACTCAGTACCTAAAAATCTAACACGTTTATTTCCAATTCATGCATTCATGCCAAGTCGCTTCAGTCGTGTCTGACTCTGTGTGACCTGATGGACTCTACCCCCCTCCCCACCAGTCTCCTCTGTCTGTGTGATTTTCCAGGCAAGAATACTGGATTGGGTAGGATTTCGTTCTCCAGGGAATCTTCCTGACCCAGGGATCGAACCCTTGCACTGGGTGTGGATTCTTTACAGTATGAGCCACCAGGGAAGCCCAATTCTTCTCAAAGCTATAGTTTAAGCATTTGACAGAGCTTGTGCATTGCCACATCCATAACCATTTTACTATTGATGCTAGTTGGATCACATAGGCAATACCTTTCATTTGGTAAAAAAATAATATTTTAGCATATATACTATTTTGTAAATTATTACTTCATCGGAATGCCATATTTGTGAACTCCCTGAAAAACCAACATGAACTTACTGAGTGATAACTTTTTAGAGTTGCAAAGAGCCCTGACAACCAGCTAAATTCAACTATTACTTAATGCAGACGAGAAAACCAAGGTAGAAAGCTGTAAAATGGCATGTCCATGTTCATACAACTAATAGAAATAATTTACTCCACATACATTCATTCTATTAGTTTTAATAGTTTTCATGCATTAATCATTTGTCAGTTCAGTTCAGTTCAGTTCAGTCGCTCAATTGTGTCTGACTCTTTGTGACCCCATGGACTGCAGCATGCTAGGCGTCTCTGTCCATCACCGACTTCTGGAGCTTGCTCAAACTCATGTCCATTGAGTCGGTGATGCCATCCAACCATC
Organism: Kobus ellipsiprymnus; assembly: GCA_006410655.1. Lineage (NCBI taxonomy): Eukaryota > Metazoa > Chordata > Mammalia > Artiodactyla > Bovidae > Kobus > Kobus ellipsiprymnus. The sequence goes on from SJYR01000924.1 coordinate 240,282, forward strand.
TCATCCTCAGTCATCCCTTTCTCTTCCTGCCTTCAATCTTTCCCAGCATCACGGTCTTGTCCAATGAGTCAGTTTTTCAGATCAGATGGCTAAAGTACTGGAGCTTAGGCTTCAGCATCAGTCAGTTCAGTCACTCAGTCATGTCCGACTCATTGCAACCCCATGGACCGGAGGATGCCAGGCCTCCCTGTCCATCACCAACTCCCAGAGTTTACTCAAACTCATCACTATTGGGTCGGTGATGCCATACAACCATCTCCTCCTCTGCCATCCCCTTCTCCTCCCGCCTTCAATCTTTTCCAGCATCAGGATCTTTTCCAATGAATGAGCTCTTCGCATCAGGTGGCCAAAGTATTGGAGTTTCAGCTTCAACATCAGTCCTTCCAATGAACACTCAGGACTGATCTCCTTTAGCACGGGCTGGTTGGATCTCCTTGCTGTCCAAGGGACTCTCAAGATTATTCTCCGACACCATAGTTCAAAAGCATCAATTCTTCAGTGCTCAGCTTTCTTTATAGTCTAACTCTCACGTTCATACATGACTACTGGAAAAACCATAGCTTTGAATAGACCAACCTTTGTTGGCAAAGTAATGTCTCTGCTTTTGAATATGCTGTCTAGTTTGGTCATAGCTTTTCTTCCAAGGAGCAAATGTCTTTTAATTTCATGGCTGCAGTCACCATGTGCAGAGATTTTGGAGCCCAAGAAAACAAAGTCTGTCACTGCTTCCATTGTTTCCCCATCTATTTGCCATAAAGTTATGAGACAGGATGCCATGATCTTCGTTTTTTGAATGTTGAGCTTTAAGCCAGCTTTTTCACTTTTCTTTATCATTTGCCAATTTCAAATTGTATTATATATAACAAAAGAATCAATAAGTTAAGATTATGCACCTTTAGTATATTAAAAAAGATGTTTAAATATGGTCCTGTTGGCAAAATAACCCTTTTCCCCATGTCTGTCACATTTTAATGATGATGAATCTGTTAGGGAAAGCACACTGATTGAAACCGCCCACCCTGGCCAGGCACCATAGTAACCATTTACATGAGTTGTTTTATGACAGGAGATCCTGATAAGAAATACAGAACTAATGAGTCACCACCAACCAGCAGATTTTGGGGAAGGTGGAAAGGAGACACCACGTGTCTGTACACTTCCCAGAATCCCTCTCACCAGCATCCATCTTGGCTGAATGATCCGTGCGTCACCAGGAAAGACCCTGAATTAGAATGATTGACCAAAGACCACCCAGAAACTAATCCCATCACCATAAAACTGGTGGGACTGTGAGCCATGTGGCAGAGCAGTTCTCCTGGGTTCCTTTACCCTACTGCTCTCCACCCAGGTGCCCTTTCCAAATAAAATCTCTTGCTTTGTCAGCACATGTGTCTCCGCAGACAATTCATTCCTGAGTGTTAGACAAGAGCCCAGTTTGGGGCCCTGGAAGCATCCCCCTTCCTGCAAAAAATCCAATGGCAATGTTCATCTTGTAGTTTAAAATCCTGGAGAACTAGTGTTGCGGTTAGGTTTCAGTTCTAATTTTTACCTTTATTTTAGTTCACTGTAATTTTTATTAACTCAGTCTATGTTGTTGGAATGTGAAAGTTTATTGAATACTTAAATTTAAGGCTATTGCTGGTTGTATTTCTGTTACCTCTTTAGTTCTTAAGTCAAATTCTAGTACTGCATGTTTATTTTATCAATATTTTGTCCCTTTTATGCATGCTTTTTTCCTAAGCTGAATCGAATAGTTACAAACATAATTGGGTGTGTACAAATCCAAAGTTTTTCTTCTACTGAATTTATGTAGGAAGCTAAACAGTTGCCTCTCAAGGAAACAATGAAATCTTTATCATCCTGATGCAAGAGAATTATATTCTTTTGTAGAGAACCATAATAGGTACTAAATGTCAAAAAAAACACACATTTCAAATCCCGTAAAAATTCAATTTCAACTAAAATAACTAAGAAACCTTATATTAAGATTATCTTATTAAAATTACTGATGATTCTAGCCAGCATATTTGTCAGAAAACTTAACTTGGACTTTCTAAGATATCTTCACTTTAAGTACTCCCTTTAAAAGCTTATTTAAATGAATCCTTTTGTGATTAAAAGCCTGTTTCCTTTCTCTTACAATTTAAATAATTGTAAGTCATAATATTGGCCACGAAGGCCACCCAAACACTGATTTGTGCTGCTATTGCTGTACTTCAGTTTTCAAACATGTGCTGTTCTCTAATACGCTTTACTTTCAATGACTTACTTTGAAGTCATTTCGATTGCACTACTTTCTGGTATAAAAGCCAGAATACATTATGGGCAGCCATGCATTCTAAGGAGATGCAATTGATTTCTAGGATAAAAGATCCTCTTTCCAACACATTTTAGCATAAGCAGGCATTATGATCCACATTCTTTAGGACAGATGAAATCCATGAAAGTACAGATTTAGATGCACATCTTAATGCCACAGTGTTGGTTTTCCATAAAAAATGTATAGATGATGAAATGCAAATAAATACACCGTTTAGGGGTGTCACTACAGAGGCAGGTAAGGAAAGTTTTCCTAACTCAAGTTTTTAGCTTTGCCTCAGTGAGCCAATTGAATGTTCTTGGAAAAGCATCATGTATATGGGGAGATAGTATTTAATCAGAAAGAACAGCTTAACTTTCAGACCCTGCAGGCGCCCGGACTGTCTTTTTGGAACTGTCTCTGAAGATCAGGCGATATCTTTAATTGTGAACAAGCAAACACTAGTCTGGATCATGTGAACAATTCAACAGATGAAATGAGACAACTTTTCTCTGCAGGTGGGTGAGCAGCTGCTGCCAAATACCTCTCTATCCTCAACTCTTGAAGCAAGCCTTACAGCAGATAGGTTGAATCATTTTTCTGCCGCGAAGGCCCAAGAGCTGAAAAGTTCTGTTTCTTATGAAAAAAGTGATTGATGCCAAAGTCTAGACCCTTTGATTCTCTAGGAGACAAAACTTTTGACCCACTGAAACAATACTGTTTCATTTTATAAGATACATTTAAGTTATCTCTCATTCTATTTTTCTGAATTTGAAATCATTGGAAAAATTAGCCCTTTAAATTTAATTGCCTATAATTTTGCTATCAAGACAGCCCATCAAAGTGCTCTACAAACAGAGGAGTGATTGAAAATGAGAGACAAGTGTCTAGCTATCTGCAAAACTAATTGGAGCACTAAATTAGAATCACCCTGTTTTGCTTTGCCTACTTCTCCTTCATTTGCATGTTTTTGTACATACCACCCCCAAAATGGATTTTTATTTTCCACATTTCTCTCACATTATGTAAAGTGATGATGCCAGAATGCATCTCCAGGGCTGAGCTTGCAATCAGTTTGATTTTCAAGAATCAAATCCCAACTGTAGGAAATGAACACAATTCAAGGATGTTGTTGATCTATCAATATGTAACTGAAAGAGAAAAAAGAAAAAGAGGAACAAACAGGTAACCTGAAATTAATATATGGTTATTTGAGGATATCTTTGTGACCCTCAGAGTCCAATGAAGTGACCGATTCTCCTATTTCTCCTGTCTCAGCCAAAATTATCCTCACACAAGCTTTTTAGTACAATCAGTTCCTCAATTTTCACCCTGCTTTAAAAAGCATTGCTCATCCTATTTCAATAGGTGTGACTTCAAATAATGATGTTAATTAGCATAAGACACATAACAAGGGGAGGGATGAAAAAATGGTATATTATGTTATGGGCTTCCCTGGTGGCTCAGTGGTAAAAAATCCATCTGCCAATGCAGAAGACTTGAGTTCAATCCTTGGGTTGGGAAGATCCCCTGAAAAAGGAAATGGCAACACACTCCAGTATTCTTGCCCAGGAAATCCCATGGACAGAGAAGCCTGGCAGGGAAATAGTCTGTGGGGTTGGAAGGGAGATGGACACGACTGAGCAACTGAGCATGCATGCAGGTTGGACTGCTGCAACTTTTGATATGTTGTCTTCCTAGAGTTGTGTTTTTACTAAAATTAGTGACGAGGTACAAAATAGAGATGAACATACTGTAGTAGTTTTCCAATTAGGGGAATTCTCTGAGGTTATGCTTCATGAGGTTGCAGGGCTGAACTGATCTACTAGTGTGTTTCTAACTGGACAACTTGAATTCAAATAAGTGTTTGCATTGCAGGGATTCTTTTTTTATGAATCATTGAGAGAATAAAAACTGATGGAATAATTATGTATTGGAATATGAATAAAATCAAAGAAAGAAGTTTTGCCGCATCATTCTCTACTTGCTCAAATGTTCTATTCATGGAACAAGAAAGTAGCATGGACAATACAAAATATTAGATGATTCACAGGACTTTCATAGAATTTTCCTTGACACATAATAGTAGAAAAAATACATTTGAAAAGGAAAAAGCTTTTAATGCTGATAAAATTTTTTTAATGTGTTTATTATTTCAGAAAAAAGTTACAAACAGCAAACTACACACACACACAACCCACATACACACTGAACAGTTTTCAGCTCTTGGTTATGCCAGAAAACACAACCTTCAACAAGGCAGTTTTTTGGTTTTGGTTTATGTTTTTAATTCCTTAATACCTTATCCAAGGGGGTATGAGGAGAGAGGGTGGTTCACAGCATTCATCACATACTGTTCCTGTTTTCTACAAGTTGACTTCCCTGGTGGCTCAGATGGTAAAAGCGTCTGCCTACCATGTGGGAGACCCAGGTTCGAATCCTGGATAAGGAAGATCCCATGGAGAAGGAAATGGCAACTCACTCCAGTACTTTTGCCTGGAAAATCCCATGGACAGAGGAGCCTGGCAGGCTACATTCCATGGGGTCCCAGAGAACTGGACATGACTAAGTGACTTCACTTATTGTTTTTAATTGGAAGTAATTCTTGTACAACTCTCCGCAGTGTGGGGAGTAAGTCCTACCTTATTTAAGGGGGTATGAAGAGAGAGGTGGTTCACAGCATTCACCACATACTGCTCCTGTTTTCTATAAGTTGAATTCGCACAGATTTTCTAAGACTCATGTAAATTACTATCATGCTTGTATGGCCTTCCCTGATTTCTCAGGTAGGATTGACCATCCTCCTTTTTATGTAACTACTGAACTTTGTAAAGATGTAATATGTCATGAATCTTCAAAATTTTTATCAGTGTTTCCTAACATATTAGTCTTTCCTACCATATTTTACTCAACTACCACACAATTGCATTCATCTCACAATGCTAGCAAATTAATGCTCAAAATTCTCCAAGCCAGGCTTCAACAGTATGTGAACTGTGAACTTCCAGATATTCAAGATGGATTTAGAAAAGGCAGAGGAACTAGAGATCAAATTGCCAAGATCCACTGGATCATTGAAAAAGTGAGAGAGTTCCAGAAAAACATCTACTTCTGCTTTATTGACTATGTCAAAGCCTTTGACTGTGTGGATCACAATAAACTGTGGAAAATTCTGAAGGAAATGGGAACACCAGACTACCCGACCTGCCTCCTGAGAAATCTGTATGCAGGTCAGGAAGCAACAGTTAGAACTGGACATGGAACAACAGACTGGTTCCAAATCAGGAAAGGAGTACATCAAGGCTGTATATT